>CM037790.1:22071429-22081900 GCA_021229015.1 Solen grandis | reverse complement strand
TCTTTATGAAATTCTGTGTGCATTTTAAAGTAAATGGAGTGTCAATTATTTACAACTGTGTACACCTATATAAAGAAAAATAATTTTGTATCGTATTGTCTTACCTTCCCATGACACGAAGTCAGTATAGTCACCACGTGCATTTTCACTAATCCCACCATTTGTCTCGATGTATTTCAAAGAAAGTATTCTTTATTAGTGTTGAAGCCTTGTTCCAAGTCAATTTTATTTTCGAAATTACTGAAAATATGACGATATATAAGTTTGACGACTATATATGGTGAATATCCATTCTCTCTATAGCTTATGATTTACCTTTTATTGCCATATTAATTAGTGTTTTCTTTTTTTATACCGAGATACTGATGAAAACAATTGCTTACATCTCCGAATGCATTTTAACATTTTCACGATTTAACTGCAATTATAGTTATCCTAGAATGTGATTAATACCTCCGCTACTATGCCGTCCATTAACACTATAAATGTTGTCAAATGCATATATTTCGGAATAGAAAAGGACAGGGACTCCTGAATAAGTTAAGAGGATGAAAATATCCATTTTACTGGACAGTAGCCTTCGAGCAATACGTTATATGCAATGTTTCATTGCTGTTCCTTAAAGTCTTCTTTTAAATATTGAATTTTTAATTGGCAAAAATGTGACACGTCTCCCACTTCATTTTGTGTGAGTATATGAAAGGCGGCAGATTTAAAGATATATTGTGTATATACCATTAAAAACTTAAAAATTATTCAATCAAGTTATACCGATGAAAAAAAATGGGTATATACTAATAGTTAAACTTCTCCTACCTAAATCTGAAGAATAAGTCGGCTTCAAAAATGTGATTATTACGAATACCAAAAATCCCCTTCATATTAAGTGGCTTGTTTTCCTATCCCTCATTCACAAGTGTTAACATGGTGATCAACAACTGTTCTCTCTTGCAAATAAGCTCAACTATATCTACAATCAAAAATACCGGAAACATTTAAAGTTTTCCACTTATGCCTTTAACATTTAAATTTATTACTTGCCATACTTTCAAGTAAACCCCGTATGGTTTAATTTTTTTTTTTGTGTAACAATACGGAGAAAGGTTTTCAGCTGAAGTTAGCGTTTATTTTTAGACAGAAAATTCGGATATATCATTAGCGAAATATTCAATGAAATGCAAAGTAAGGTAAAATACGTTTATACATTGAATATAAGCATAATTAATTTAATGTTTTAGAATATAACCGGACTGGAGTATACGTTTCAATGTTTCAAAATCAAGCATATTGATATATGACGTATATTAGTTTTCAAAACATGATGTTATATGTGTATTAATTCAATCTAATCATGTTGTTCATTTTTTCCACCTTGCAATTCAATTAGTTATTGCTATTTCAGTATTTCTTATAATCGTCAAAAGATATTTTTTGCAGAAACCATGCATTTTTTTGTGCTGCAATGCATTCAAGCCAAAATAGTTCGTATTTTAGAACAGAAAACTCTCTTTCGATACCATTAACCTTTAAAGACAGCATTATTTTCAAATATTTGTATTTGGATCCCGGACGCTAAAGTGAGACAACAATGTAAACACTTTAGTTTGAAATATTCGCCTATAAACTAATGATTAATCTGGTCAACTTATAAGTTGAATAGAACAATCGTGTTTGACTTATTTCATTTCCCGTTTCTAACTAGAGGCAACAATACACCTCATTTCGTGGCTAAAATCTAAACAATACCATCATTACTACATTGTTTAATATCTCCGTAAATGTCTGATTAGAATTTCTAAACCACACAATGGGGTTAACTGCCTTTCTTTGTCGTACATTTCTATTGTGTTTTGTAAGTACCCTTTTAACATAACAAGGCAATTATAAAAAAGAAAAAAGAAATTCTAGATAAGTCATTTTGCATTTGCTTCTCAAGACTTCTTTTGCATCTATGTGACATAGTTTTATCTTGTCTAAGATGGGTTTTTTTAATAATGTCCAGTTACTTTATACATGTTCAACATATTAAATCAACTTATAATACAAATATTGTAGGCATTATTTGTTTCAAATCAACATAAGTGTAAAGTTTCTATAATATTTTTGCGGTTGGTCGGTGGTTCTACCCGGATGCCTCCGTGCATTCAGGGTCTTCCTCCACCTGTAATTAGCTGGACGTCGCTATATGACTGAAATATTGTCGAAGTGACGGTAAACTCAAATAGTCAAGTCTTCTATAATATTTTCACGATATAAAATCCCAGTAAGGTGCTAGTAAAGTATTTTATTCAAAATCTATGTTAGGCAAGCTTTTTTAAGATGCCGGCTGTGCACCTTTAGTTTCGATTAAACAAGCAAGATTTTATGGATGTTTACACTATTTAAGTACAAACATGTGTTCATTATAACACAGAAATAAGTGAAGACTTCTTTATCACCGAATCCTGATATCTCTACATCTTAAGGATATACATGTGTTAAGGATGGAAAACATTTACCTTGAAAACACCGAGGAATCATTAGAATATCTTTACAGATTTAATGTGCAGGGGTGTGTATCCTTAAACAGTTTAATATGAACCCCTTATTTTATATTACTTAGGAAATTACATCTGAATGGCAATTTGCTATCACCATATATACAAGGTTTTTCAGTGACTTACAATTAAGTATATAATTGGCTATCTAGACTTCCCGCCGAAAAGTAATTCGTTCATAAGGCACGTGTTCATTGGTCGATACTTTAGTCATGGCCCAGTCACAATGTCGGCGATCTGTCGGGGATTAGTTTTGGCCGGGGGTCGTCGTAGAAAATAAAGAATCCTTGAACAATCCTAGCAATAATCCTAATAAAAGTGGAGCAGTCACATTGTCTGAGATTTTTTCAAGGATTTTGACCCGGTTTTGTCGAAAAATCGTGGGATTAGCCTCCGATCGCCTCCGATTGCATCGGAGGCGATCGGAGACGATATCTGCGAGCGTCTTTTCTTTTAATTTTTTCCCCCTTTTCCTTTTTAATTTTTTTTTAGCGATCCGGTCGGAGGCGCCCTTATATACACGGCGATTTACTACGATTCCACCGTACGATTCGTCGGTGACGATCACAGAAAGCGTACGAATCGTCGCAGGGCGCCTCCTATTCAGTCGGAGGGCGCCGGAGACTACTCGCAGACATTGAATCTCAACCTGTATTTCCAAACCCACACAGAATCTTGCGACTAGTCTCAGATTATTCGGAGGACGCCTCCGATTAATCGGAGGGCATCGTAGGTCATCGGAGATTGGGTCTGGGATGCCCAAAATGGGTGAAAAATCTTGCGAGCAATCTTAAAATTTTAAGTTCAAAGTTGGGGACCGCGACGGGTGTGGCGATGCCTAAAAAATCTGCGACAAGCCGCAGGCGTCCGGAGAGCGCCTCCGACGGGTCGAAATCGTGAGATCTGTCTCAAGATTTTGTTCAAATTTCCCGGGTTTTACCCATCGCCGACGCATCGCAACTGATTTTTGACTGGCCCATCAATGACTGCTGAATGAATCTGTAACGGTATTAAATATACTGTTAAGAATCAAGTACTATCCCCTGAACTCATACAAAATACATGCAGGGTGCCCTCCCTTGATACATCAGACACATGCTGAATCACAGTAAATCAAATCAAGCCGAGGTTTTGTTAATATATTATCACGACTATACAAGACTTAACTAAAATCTTAGCAATTCGTAACCTCTTTATTTTTGGTCAATTATTATTCGTTTCCTAGTCATTTCGTACCCATTGCAAATTTCCGATTTTATACTAATAAATTTGTAACATCCCATACAATAACAATTATTTTTTACCTATATGCAATTAAAGTTGATAAATAAGAATACACTTAAAATGATATCAAACAGTGCGAAAATTCACGGCCATTTGATGAAATAAGTGTTGTTATTGAATGCTATAATCCCCTGTTAAACAGTTATTTTATCACCGTTACCAACTTTAGGTATGTGTTAGCTTAATGCAATCATGTACAATTATATTCAATTTTAATTTCGTATATTACCTTTCTTTCATAATAAAAAGCTTATGGTTATATAGAGTGCACCGTGTAGTTCTACTGAAATAGTGCTTGTTACTAGTTTGATAGTTGTATGATTTATGCAAGGCAGATAACCAATATATTATTTTGTTGATAATTAACATGGGATTGTCCCCACTGGTAGGTAATATAGTATATATCATTAATCTCTTCTTCTATATAACCATTTTATAGGTTCTTAAATAAATTATCAGAAATTGACTTTATTTTCAACAATTTATCACCTCGTTGTCTTACACAAAACACATGCTCAAATAAAGTTAATCCATTAAAAAATGGAGGTCATGATGGTTGGCTAGTTTCCTTATATAATTTATAGAGAGAATTTCATATAGTTTCTCTCGGAAACTAATGGTCAAAATAGTTGTTATATTATTTGGGTTTAAACGTTTAAGATTAAACCTTTTTATCCAACACAAAGATACTGATTCTCAGACACTACTTCGTAGCGCGCATTCATATTTCTAAGAACCGACTCACTTCCAAGAGATGCTACTGTATAAGCGCGCTCAAATCACAATTGTTCTTTTCCGATTCCACACGCGAAGTGTAAACCTGGTGGGCATCATTTTATTTCATAATAATTCTAAACTTAGAAAAATAAATAATCACTCCAAACCAACCATTAAATCTGTTCAGCGTTGTTTTGTTGTTGTTTTTTTTGTTGTTTTTTTTGTTCTCGCTGTTTCTTAAATATATTTTCAGTGCCGATGTCATCAATATACATATTATTATCTATCCTCGTCATGGCTGGTTACATGATACGGCGGTCAAATTCTGGGATCCACACAACGTTCCAGTAAATGGAATGAAATTTACCGTTGACGGGATCCATCAGACGGAAGCTTCATCGGGCAAAAATGTTTCAGGTGCATTTAGGACAGTTCGAAGATGCGGATAGAGTTTTTATAGTGGCATATTCTATCATAACATTGTGGCCGTCGACACCAACTAGTTCCTTTTAATGTGCAAACACTTTAAACTTAATGAGGAGACCGTCGTCGGATCATAGTAATGTATCTCTTACATATATAATATAGCAATTCTTCCATTGACATTCTCCGCCAAACTGACGTTCCGCCTATGTTGTAATACATGTATATGAACTAACTCAACTAAGGTGAGTATGCAAGATAAAAATGTAAATACTGTAAATGTAAATAAATGTTTGAAACGTTTCAGTGTCTTTGTTTTTAGATAAAGTGTAGATATTACCACCTTATGGTCCAATACCGTCATTGCTGACATAAAGCTGATCCCTTGTAAAATTACGCTCCTACGGTGTCGGCAAATAAGTTCTTCTCTGAAACCAATGGTTTGAAATTAATTCTAGATGTTGATGGTCACAGTGTAAAATATTGAGTAACTTATAAGTGGTACTCGGGTGAGCGATCTAGGTCTTCCATGGTCCCCGTTTCATCTTTCACTTGTGTGTGTGTTTGTTTTGTTTTGTTGTTGTTGTTGTTTTTTTAATTCTTCATACGAAATGACATTGACGTTATCTTATCATTATAATCATTATTATTATTATTAATATGCAAACACGACATTTCCTCAAAATCTACTTACTGGAAACTTAAATCGTCATGAAAATTATAGCACATTATATTTTATGGTGTATAATATGATTTTATTTAAATTTATAATTTTAGTGCAGTCTTTTATTTACATTGAATTAACTATTTATCACGTATGGATGCCTGAAATATATTAATTTATCCTAATAAATACCTGGGGACCAAACATGCGACCCTCCGCTCCCCGAGTCAGATATTCGAACCGCTATGCCACCGGGACTGCTAGTGTATGTATTGACGTTAAGTTACGTAACATGTCATGACGTCAACGACATTCCGGAAATTGCATGCTTAGCTCTCTATAACGACGTTCGCTTCATAATGGATGGCACAGAGATTTATTTCGAGAGATCAATTTTGAGGATTCTACGAGGTTTGACTTTGATTTATAGCAAGTATATGCATCGCAAATATTACTAAACTACTCAGTCTTGATATTTAGATGGAATTTACTTGGAATTTTGTTATTATATATCCAACATAAACATATTTCGTTCATGTGATAACACATCAATATCAACAACTACAAATACCCTTCCATAAGGTTGAAAGTCTATTTGAAACAGTTTCATAATTTTTGATATTACCGGTAAGACCATGCTGTTTCATTTTTATGTAAAAAAATAACTGTGTATTACGTTTACTACTGGAGTACCAACAAAAGAGACTAAATAATACGTCGATAGTGTTACATTTCTTCTTCTTCTTCTTCTTTGATAGATATTCGCTCTAGATATTCGCTTCCTCACTATTTACTTTTCTTGAATTCTGCAATACCTTTAGTACTGCCATAAACTGGGAAACTTAAAAATAGCGATTGCCGCGATATTAATGGTTTCATTTTCGCGCTATCAACGGACATAATCGACACGACTGGTACATAGTAAACATTAGAAAATAAAAAGTTTATTTCCTCAACCAAGCACCAAATTTTAGGCGCATATCTTGAGTTAGATCCCTAGAGCATCGTTAAAAGTGGTACATATATATCTACTTGTATATGTGCTTGGCGCTCAGTGCATAAGAGTTCTTCTAGGACATTTGACTCAGTGTTTAGATATTTGACTATAAGAGGTGTCAAACACTTGCCCATAGCGTGATATCCGAGTTGTTTAGTAATAAATCTATCTCATGTAGATAGTACTCCCAAAATAATTTAAATAGTGTCGGTGGTCAAACGCAAACAAACAAAAATATCGTATAACGGTGAACCATAACGTTATAACAATCATTGAGGATGTGTTTCATGCTAAAACTTCAGACATTATCTTTTACGTATGTTTTTCCCCTATTTATGATTTCTAGTCTTATGGTGGCATATTTCTGCCAGCCATTTATCCACTTAGCTATGTCGGAACTTTTTCTGAAAAATGACACATATTCAGTTAGTATCTGGCAAGTAGAAAACTATCGTGTTATCTTCTTAGGTATCATAACAAACAAAATTGCTTGTTCGTGCACACCACTGCCCGCTATATATTCACTTATGATATCTGTATTTTCAAATTAGTCAGTTAAATTATGTGGATAACAGGCATTTTTTCACATAATTATCTGAATAAAAGCAAGATATCCAGTTAACCTAAGGGAATATGTGATTGGCAGTAGTGAGTACAATAGACAGTCTAGTCCTGTTAAGATACCTAAGTGGATAACTTGAAAATTTTCTACTTGCTTGTTAATAATTGAATACGTGACAATTTTTCAGAAAAGTTTCGACATAGTTAAGTAGATAAGTGGCTGGTAGAAATATGCCACTATATAGTCTTGATATGTGTGCGGTATATGCATGTTTAAACACTCAGTAAAATTAACTCATGGCAAATAAATATAAATGAATGTAAGAGTTGTCTTTCTTCATTATCTACTTTGTCGATTTTAATCCATTTCTATAAAGACCCCATTAGAAATAAGTTGCTAAACTTTATGGGTAATCCTGTGTTTAATTAATACAAATTATTTATTTGGAATTAACCCTTTTATTACTCCCTTCATTATTATGTAATAAATCTTGATATTAAAAAATGGTCAAGAAGTTATTGAGAGTTAAATGCCGACAGTTAAAAGTTAGATAAAATATCTGTGATATTGTTTACACTTGTTTGTTATGAGACAAATATATGAACGAATAAATTCATCTACCCATCCATTCGACGACGGTACTAGCAGTGATAACATGATTATTTGAAGAAAATAATTTTCATATTTGTATAGAAGTAATTCTATTTTAATCATCACACTCATTTCTATAATACTTACAGGTATACGGGCGGGCCTCCCGAAGTCGCCTGATATTGATTTCGCCCCGAGACCTTTCCTAGCCACACCCAGGTTCATCATGGTCACGTGGGGTAAAAACCCCAGGTACTGCACGTGAGGCGATCCCACCCATCCGCACGTGCAGTATGAGATGCACCACAAGCTGATATGGATCAGAAAAGGTATGCAGAGTTAAATCTACTTCTTTATTATAAACAGCGAATCGTATTCAATATCTTCCTGAAAAAAAATCGTCTCGAGGGAAATACATTCCCAAATCCATTATTATAAAGTTTGTGAGTTTGTTTAAACTATTTCTCTGTTTGAGACGTTTGAGAGAAAAGTTTTTACATTTATACTAATATTTCTCGGTAGTTCCTGGATTAAACAAGTATTTGCGCATGGAAATGTCTTACGAAAGTCTGTCCCAGTGTGGATTCAACTCCTGTCCTTGCAATGCGTAGTTAAATAAAACTGGGTGTGGTATTATGCCACATGTCTGAGGCGTGATACTTCAGTGTAGATGCACTATATATCTGTCTTAAGTATTTATAGTCTCCAAAGTGACTGGGTGTGGTATTATGCCATATGTCTGTGGCATGATACTTCAGTGTAGATGCACTATATATCTGTCTTAAGTATTCATAGTCTCCAAAGTGACTGAAATACCGAGGGATCTTACACCCCCCCCACCCCCACTAAAATAAAAAAAAAAAAAAAAAAACTCATAATAATAAATAAATAAACTGAGCGAAATATTGTCATATGTTTCTAACCAAGCATAATCACGGGAGACCACTGTACGGCAACTAAATTTAAATAATCATTTTCACATGCCAACAATGGAACAGTTAAAGGTATAAATTAATTTTCGAATTCTTATAACAACAGTGACGGATGCTGGAAGCATGGGACTTGAACTGAAGACTGAAAATGTACAGGATAATGTTCCCTATACTACTACTGCTTCTGCTGCAACACCAACTGCTTATGATGATGATGATGACGACGACAGCGGGGTAGGTATCCTCAGCATTTATGCAAGATACTGCTAAACGCACAGTAAGTTATTTTTAACTTAGGTTGTGAGAAAAATAATAAGATACTCTCTCTTTCTCTCTCTTATTATATACACATGTACATGCATATAGGCAATTAAGGTAGTATGATTGTATGTTCTTAGTGTGTGCGTGTAATTGTATATGCGTGCATGTGATTGTATTTTGTCTACGTATGCTTGTATGTGTGTGAGTGAAAATGTGTATGCGTGTAATTGTGTGTTTGTGCGCGTGTGAATGTTTATGCGTGCATGTAATTTTGTACTTACTATTGTATGGGGTGCGTAAAATTGTGTGTGCGTGTAATGGTATATGTGCCCGCGTGTTAATGTATGATTGTATGTGGTTGTGTGATACTGCATGTGCTTCTGATTGTTTCATGGTGTATCTAATTGTATGTGTATGCCTGTTAACATGCGTGTTTGTCATCGTGTGTATATGACCGGGAAATTGATACCGTAATGAAAAACAAACCCAAGAAACATTTCATTAATTTTCTTTTCTTTTTTTTTCTTTTTTAATTTATGTATTCTTACACAATGTTTGTTCTTTGTTTTCAGAAATCTGAGACTGGAGGATGTACGTTACTTTTTAGGAAGAAACTTCTCTCTGTTAGTTGTTGTTGTTTTGCTGATTTTTGTCATTATTTTGCCCACTCTTTGTTCAATTAGTTGGGTTTTGCTGTTGTTGTTGTTTACATGTTTAATCACTGACTAATCATTTTATTTGAATTATCATAAGTACTGTCTAAGTAAAACTGTTTAGAATTCAACCAGTGGATTAGTTTTATTTTAATAATCGGTCCTGGAACATTATCCCCCTCCATTTTGAATTCGCCCCTAAATTTTAGGAGTTACAAGGTAAATATAAACATGCGCAGGTGTCGTTAGACAGACCTAGCACCTATGCCATAGTCCCACGTTGGGCGCCAAATGTCACAGGGTGAAAAGAATATGCAGCTTGACCGGGACTCGAACCCGGGGCTTACAGGGCGAATTCTCTACTGACTGTGCTATTCGGCCGCATACATATCTTTCTCCCCTATTGTGAGTAATCGGTACTGTGACTTGGCCACTGTGCAAATTTTAAATCGGGTCGTTAATGACTAATAACAGTGATTGGTTACGCTGATTATTTTATTATGTCTGCAAATCCAAAGGGGCCATTTACAGAAACACACGTGATATAAACTATAACACATACTATTATTGTGGGTATACAAAAGAATTAATGGTATATAAGGTCTACTTTATGCTAAGACTGTGTGCGAAAGCAAATACATATAAACCAATAAAACTAATGTATTCAAACAGCCAAACACACACTGCAAAATATATCGAATAGAGTATAAACGAGTAAAAATAAAACACTCTAAACTATATTCATTACTGTGACATTGCGGGGTACATACTAGCTTAAATTTAGTATTCTGAATTTCATCCGAATATTCGAATATTCGTTTGTAACTTTAATCGAATATTCGAATATCAA
>CM037790.1:22021329-22071329 GCA_021229015.1 Solen grandis | reverse complement strand
ACCCCATATACCATAGCTATCTGGGAACGTCGATATGGGACCCATATACCCTTGCTATCTGGGTACGTTGATAGGGGCCCCATATACCCTTGCTATCTGGGTACGTCGATATGGGCCCCATATACCCTTGCTATCTGGGTACGTCGATATGGGCCCCATATACCCTTGCTATCTGGGTACGTTGATATGGGCCCCATATACCTTGCTATCTGGGTACGTCGATATGGGCCCCATATACCCTTGCTATCTGGGTACGTTGATATGGGCCCCATATACCTTTGCTATCTGGGTACGTTGATATGGGCCCCTATACCCTTGCTATCTGGGTACGTCGATATGGGCCCCATATACCCTTGCTATCTGGGTACGTCGATATGGGCCCCATATACCCTTGCTATCTCGGTACGTTGATATGGGCCCCTATACCCTTGCTATCTGGGTACGTCGATATGGCCCGCCCCTATACCCTTGCTATCTGGGTACGTCGATATGGGCCCCATACACCCTTGTATCTGGGTACGTCGATATGCAGTAATGAAATTTAGTTTTGCAGTTCATATATATATACATATAGTTCAGTCTGTGCATTTTTAAAGTATTTTTATCATAACCATCCGAGTTAGTACAAAGTGAAGACTCATACCTGAGACCCATATGGGTCCCGTATGGGAAATAATCTCTATGTATGGGACCCACATGATTATACCCATATAGGAATAACCAGGTACATCACTTATGGACCCCATATACCATTGCTATCTGGGAACGTCGATATGGGTCCCATATACCCTAGCTATCTGGGTACGTTGATATGGGTCCCATATACCATTGCTATCTGGGTACGTTGATATGGGTCCCATATACCATTGCTATCTGGGTACGTCGATATGGGCCCCATATACCATTGCTATCTGGGTACGTCGATATGGGTCCCATATACCCTAACTATCTTAAATGACTGAAATAACGTCGGTGGGACGTTTAACACAAACTAACGAATTACATTGATTATATTACAGATAATATCAATGTTGTCAATTAAAGATAGATAGGTGTGTATCGCGTGCAAGATCCGAACTGCTTTATGAATTACATATTAAGTTTCACGGTTGAAATACAAACAAAGCAAACCGCTGTCGATTCATAGATTCATATTGAAATGCATATTGCTGTAATGAAATATTTTCAAGCTATATTTAGTATACACAGTCGGTGTGTGCATGACACGGAGATTAACACACAATTGTATCGACAAAGCAGGTGTTACACCATACAACAACCAGTCAGCTTCAATAACTAGGTCAACGTGAATTTTGGGGGTATATAAAATTTCCGGTCGAGGATATCTCCATTTGAATATTAATATAATGTAGCACAATTTCTAATAAAAACAGCAACACGATTCGAATTTTAATGAATATATACATATATGTGCATCAAACAAATAAAATACATGTATGTACATTGCAGGGGGTTTCAAAACTGTCCATTTCGAACCTAAACCGACTAAATAGCACACCCACCCCTATCCCCCCACCCTAAAAATAAAGAAAAAAGGTGTATTTCAATCTCTATATCAAGGGGTTACCTAACCGCATTTGGAAACAAAGAAAGGGGGGCAACAATGAAACTATAACGTGTTTCAAGAAGGTATAACATGATTTCCATGACACAAATTTGTCCAGTTTGACCCTCAAATAGTCTAAATGGCTCCTCAATCTGTCTCTGTGTCTTGCTATCAAGGGATCATTTAAACCCCTTTTGAAAAAAGTCTAACGAATAGCTGTCACTATATTTGTATATTATCCCCCCCCCCCTTACATAGGGAAAAGCGGTTCTAGCACCAGTGGTCTACAGTAAAAATAAACCTTTGTATCACAAAATGTGACACATATTCATAAGTATTCTAAAATATGTCAGTGGTTTTGTATTTGTTGATCATGTCGACTTTCCATTGCAGTTTTTATTGCTACATGTATCTAGTTTCTTAAATGCTAGGTTATACTTAAAGCTTACAACTGGAGGACAACATATATATTTATCGAGCGAGAAACATTCATAGTACGCCAACATATAACGTCAACACATATTTACCCGCTTACCTGCTACATCTAGTCAGGTTTCTGAAATTGATTTTCAAATTATGCATCGCACAAACTTTTGACGAGGATCATGAATTTCCATATATCCAGGTCGTAAAAGGTTTACATTTTACACAGAAAATAATACTTACCTGAGTAGTATATTGCGTATACAGCGAATACCATTAGAAGAGAAATACACACAAAATTAGCACGTAAGTCCATGTTGATGTAAGAACATTATAACTGCTATATGCGTTTGTTTCAGATGTACACGCAAAACACGTGTGTTAATTCATACACAGTCAAAAGGGGTATCGATCCGCACCGCTGGCATGCAAAGGTATACATATCTAGTAAAACTTGCAATAACTGAAGTTGTCATCGGCTTTTTTCTTTCAAAGAGGCGCTTCACATGGTGAAACGTTGATAAAATAATTTCATTCTAAAAAAGGAAAGATGATAAAAATTAACAAAACAAGAGGGCTTAAATGGCCCTTGAATCTCACCTGAGTACGAAGCCTAATTAAAACGATTCAGGTCACTTGAGTTTACCTGGTTAGCTTAGCAGCAACCAGATTCAAATTTCAGATACAAAGAATTCTAAAGTATCTATTTAGATTATAAAAGAATAATTTTGTAATTCTGAAGTCAGAGTTTCATTTCTTGCTAGTTTGTCCTAGGTACAATGAGGTAAGACAGAAACTTATTCCTAGTATCCAACAATTAAAATGTTTCATTACCTTTAGTCTAAGAATAATACATTATTTATAAGAAATATTGCAATGTTTTTATTCATGATCTTCAGAAACGCACACATTTAAAGCAAAATTAAGGTTTTCTTCCAGCTCGAATTTCATACACAATACTTAGTGCTAAGTAATATACTGAATTTCTTAAAATAGGTAGATACAAATTCCACCATTACAATTTTATGAAATGAATGCATTACCTATATAACTAGCAATGGTTGCTTAGTTAAACAAGGCTATTTATTGCTTTTAAGTAAGTAAGCATTTCTTTTAATTTTACTTAGCACGAAGAATTGATGTAATGAATGCTATGTTTTTGCAAGTGCCTGTGTCAATACAGATATATAATATTACTACATGTGTTACATACCGAACTCTTGTTACCATGGCATTCAAAATATCTAAAAAATATTAAAAATTAAGCTTCTCTGAAACCTATTTAATTTCATATTGCACAAATGGTCACCTTATAGCCCCCTAGCCCAAAATAATAAAATAAAACTAATCCCTTGAAAAATGAGGCCCCATGGGGCCAGCTCGTTTCTTTATATACTCTATGTAGAACATTTCAAAAATCTTTTGTGTAACCAATGATCAGAGTCCGCACAAATCTAATGGACCTCTGCTTTCATTGTTTAGATAAATTTAATCCCTTGAAAACTGCTTTGATGCAGAAAAGAAAGCACAATCAAATAAAACATAAAAAGATATAACTCTGATAAAACATTCTAATCCAACATGATTACGCAAATTGCCCTGGTACCTGTTTCATCCAACTTGGAGACTTATTGTATTGATTATTATGTCAATGAGAAACGAAGGGTTATAACTCTGAGATAATGCATCTAAACCAAATATGCCTATAAAATGTATACATGTGATTGCTAAGGAAATCATCCCACCCAAATGTGCTGACGAAGTAGTCAACTAGACTTGGTATCTATAAGTCTTAAGTCCTGTGTCCAAAAAAAAGTCCAAAAAAAGTTCCAAATTACTCAAAATAAGCTCATTAGATTTGGTTTAGACCTAGATGCCAGATGTCATATTGTCAAAGACCAGTTTAAGTCTGTAGGTTGGCTTCCAGTTTACAGAAGAGTTGACTGTATTACATTGTCTCATGTATTTAAAGTCAAACATGGGTTATCCCCAACTTATTTACAGTCTAAATTTACACAGCAAAACAGTATTCATTCATACCATACCAGGCTCAGTAAAAATGGTGCATATGCTCTTCCTAAAGTTAAGAGTTTTGGCTGTAAAACATTCAGTTTTGTGGGTTCCAAGTTATGGAACTTGTTACCAACCAATGTTTCATGTATCACCAAATTTTCATCTTTTAAACAAGCAGTAAAGAGGTACTTTTTAGATACACTGTCCTAATTTTCTTATTTGTATCAATTATCTTAATGAAGTAATGATAAATATTTTAAAGTAACAATTATTGTTTTAATTTGATTTTTTTCTCTCTCTTTAGTCTGTGATTCTCATAATTAAACTGTGAAGTTATGTGATATTTAAATTTTTGTAATTATTATTATTTATTTATTTTTTTTTTATTTTTTTTAATTATATTTATATTTTTGTAATATCTATTATTATTTTCTTAGGTTTAAACTTGTTTATGTTAAATTAAGGTATTGAAGTATTTTACATCATATTTGATTATAACAAAAACATAATTCTATCAAAATTTCATTTTGAATAATTTTATTTATGTACTTGTAAGATATCATTTGGCATTTCATTTTAAAGTTCATTAAACACATTTTAAAATTATTTAATATTTTATGTTACACTGTTGTCACTTTGCCAATGACATTCCTATATTAGTCAGTCCACCTTATGAGTTTGTTAATTGGTCATCTGTCGTTGGGTATAGTTTATGAATTTTTATTTCACTAAAGCATTTAATTAATACATTGCCTCTCTATGTCAAGCCACCAACACAAAGGACCACAATGGAAATAAGAGTTATTTACTCTTTTTTGTGTCGTCCTTGGTGTTGGTGTGTTTGACATGGATATAATTTATCAACATGTAACAATTTTATATGTGCTTGTTTTATAAATTGTCCATGCCAATGCATATCTGCCAAATAAAATCTATCTATCTATCTATCTATCTGTGCAGATTCATCCAACTCAAGCCAGGGGTTTTTGAGATGAAGTACAGACAAGATTACAGTACACACAGACGGGTGGACAAGTACCCTTATACCGTGCCAATAGATCTTTTTAATTCGAAATAAGACGCAAACATACATAAATCAAAGAACACTCCCCGAAAAAAAGTGTAGAAGTGTAAAAGTCCACCCATTGTTCGATATGAAAATAACATACATCTGAATTTTCCCCAGTCACTGATTGTCAGTTTTAAATCATCGAATTATACCGTGTATTGCCGAACCCCTGGTTATTAGGGTATGATGTGAGAATGATATAATAAATTTTCACAGCGCGAAATTGATTCTTGTTTACATCTATATGCCTTTAAAATAGTATATCAAAATATGACAATCCTGAAGTGCTGAGGTCTTCCCTCGTGCTGGTTCGGGTTTGCGAGGTCTTCCCTAAGAGAATTTTTAAATGAAAAACAGTGCTTTTTGGTTCATTTTAGAACCCATTTTCAATTATGTTTAAAACTAACTTTTCTTATAATCAAAAATGTCGAACTTTATGCTTCGAAGGAGTGCATATTCATTTCGAACCGACGGTAGTGCGTGGGTGTGTCATTCACTTCGTCCGAAAATGTTAGCCAGAATGTTTTTATATTCCTCATACTACAATCTTTTGGAAAAGACTTTCATCATGACCTCCCTACATGTGATCTTGAGCCCTGCATGACCTCCACATCCATGGTCAAAAGCACCATATATCGCACCATCTCAGGCAGATTTAGCCGTCGAAATGAGAAAAGTTATGCTTCGTACAAAACCTCCTCAAGAATGCGTGATCGGATCACTTCAAAATCCTTTATCGACCCCCCCACCCCCCTACGGATCTTTGCATGTAAAACAATCGATTGACTTTATCTCCCTATCTTTTCTATACCTGGTAACTTGGAATTAGTATACTGTGTACTTTGAGCATAATTTCAGAGATGCATGATGTACAGACACTGGAAATATTGAGTAGAAAAAGTTATTATCATTCACACAGTGGTTAAGGAATAAAAAATAACTCCTTCTATCAGTGTGATCTTAAAACAGGAAGTGAATTCAAAACTTGGTTGTAGTCATACATGTACTGAGATACAGACACGGGAAGTGTTGACAATTTCATTACATTGTGATTCATATGTGATCTTGAAATGACAATACTTTCAGCAGAAAAACAGCCTTCAAAAACTGACTTATAATACTACTGTATTGTAAGTTTTGAGGACATGTGAAGCATGTAAGGACATAAGTGATAAATATTTAATATAGGTTACGTCATTAATGTTCGGTAGTACATATAGATGAAACACAAATAAGACGTGACAGGTATTACGTGATTTGGATCTATATTTGTGTTTCATTTTAGATATGTGAACTTCACACACTGATTTAAGGAGCTGAATAAAAACTTATACACAGAATGTGAGTAAGGAATAGTTCTACTTCTGGTTTTGCAATAGGCGTAACAAAGAATACCAAAAAAGCCTATCGCGCCGATGGGACTTGAACAGTAAGTGGATAAAAAAAGAACTATTTAAAGCCTTTTCTTCATTAGAACTTAATCAGGAGAAGATTTGATCAGGATTTAAAGGAAAACATTGAGTGACCTCTACACACAAAATGGCCACTTCATTTATTGAAAATCTATCTGAGGAAACATTTGACTACCGATGTACACGTTGCTGCAAGACAAACAAGCTTGTTAAATCTGAGAAGTTCTGTTTGGAGTGCCAGCAGCACTTATGTTCCAACTGTTTAGAGGTCCACAACAGTTTCCATGACAACCACAGCCTTCAGGACCCCGCACACTCCAGTCAAGGTCAACTCCCTACAGAGAGGTGTCCAAAGCACCCAACCAAGGTCATGGAGATGTTCTGCAGGGATCATGATGAAGTAGAGTGTAGCACATGTGCCTTCACCTACCACAGGTGTGTAACACTTTTCTATTATTTATTACATTAATGCTCATATCTCTTTCTTTTACCAGCTTTTATTATAATTTCTTTTCCTATTGCAATGATCACTGTCAAAAATTTGTGACAAAAAATAATGCACTGAACCAATAGTCCGATACACAATCATGCTTCTCATTTCATATCATCCTAACTGACTACCACTTCAAAGATTAATTCTCATTTCCATAATAAGCAATAAGTAGTTTATACATATTAAACATTTAAAGGTTTGATTTCGTTTTATATTACTTGATGATTAAGTAACTTCTAAATTACTGAAATTAAATTCTTAAAATCTTAATTTAGTTAAGTTATAATTAATTTGTTTCATTACAAGATTTGATTTCAATCCGCATATTTGACTGCAATATAATATAGTCTAGTGTTGTGTTGTTTTGAACAGGTCATGTGCATCTGTTGTTGACATTTCAAGCTCAATACAACAACTTGTTGACTCAAACATATTAGGACAAGTGAAAATAGACTTGCAAAACTTAAGTTCTAAGTTCAAAGAAACAAAAAGCATGGGGAAAGAATATGGAAACCGGCTAGACAGAGAGAAAAATGAGAAAGGTGGTAATGATACAAACGCTTGGAGAGGAAGCAAGACAGAATCTTCTTGAAGCCTATAAAACAGAGGAAGACAAACTTCAAAACAACCAAAAGGAGTGCGAAAGTGCAGAAAATGACACTCAACTAATACTGAGGCAAATTGAAAATCAAGATAAAAACAAAGCTCAAGCTTTTGTCAGTATGAAAAAAGGTCAAAAGATCATTCACCATGGCAACAAACTTTTACAAAAACATGCTGAAAGTAGAAGAGATATACTGCCGTATTTTGAAAAGAAAAAATAATAAACAACCTGTATTGTATCAGTGGAAAAACAAAGATATGAAAAGTATCAAGATAAAATCTGATTCAAACAGATGCAATATTCATGGTTCCTGTCTTCTGTTTGATGGTTCCCTGCTGCTATCAGATTATAGTAACAAGAAGCTGAAGCGCTTGGAACCAACTTCCCTCACCATAACTGCCCACTATGATCTACATGCACATCCCCATGGTGTATGCTGTATCAACCAGCAGGAGGCGGCCGTGTGTCTGGACAACAATACAATACAGTTTGTATCTCTTGGTGACATGACCCTCACCAGGTCCATCAAGTTAAATCATGAATGTTATGGCATTGATTACCATGACAATAAATTATGTGTCTCTAACTGTGGTAATGGTATTCTGTTCTACAACATGGAAGGGTCTCTAATACAGTCTGTAGACATGGGGTTGTCAAGTACAAGAAATGTGGTGTTCAGTAAGTCAGAAGACAGAGTCTATATTACTGACTGGAATGAGGGTCTTGTTTGTGTTGACATATCAATGAAGGAACAGTTCAGATACAAGGGCCATGGATTGTCTGGTGTGGTGGGGTGTGTACAGACCATACAGGGAGTGTGTTTGTGTGTGTTTACTATTCCAACAATGTGGTACAGGTGACAGAAACAGGTCAGCCCTGGGGGAGGTGGTGTCCCAGGCTGATGGTGTAAAGTACCCTTTATCAATGATCTGGGACAGTGGGAAGAGGAGGCTTTATGTAGCAGGATATTCAGATAATATAACCATATTTGAAGCATAGAAAAAGAAAGAGGAAAGGGATGCGTAATTTAATGCAAAGTTATTAAAATGTTCTTGTAACAAGATAACCTATTTATCATGTATTGTGTTTGCAGTGTTTAGGAGGTGTATAATTAAAGTACTACAATTACTTAACAGGCGGGCCTAGATGGTACCATGTCACATCTTCACTCCCACCTCCATTACAATCAAGAGGGACACTGAGACCCTAGATTTCTCAGTAGAGTACCATCGGATAAGTTAAGGTAATCCATCCATCATTAGTTAAAATCATGGTCCATTGCGTGCTTTAAAAGACTTCAGTGCAGATGCACGCATCTATGGACTTGGAGGTATATACTATTTTGCTTAAAGTTAAGACAAGCTTGCAACTTATTACAAATTTCCATGATCACTTGGTGCACCTTGATCACAATTTAATGACAGATGGATTACTAATAGGATTCAGGTCATTTCATTTTACCTGGTTACTTTCAGCAACAATCAGATTCAAAGTTCTGATACAAAGACTTATTAAGTTTCTATACAGATTACATAAGCAAACAAGTGGACCATCAGTCTATTCTTTGGGTTGATTAACGTGTGTTCGTATGATTTAATATTTGCTTTATTAATTAATATACATTTACAAGTATTCATTGTTTTCATCTCTTTAGTATAAACGATTAAGTTTGTTTTGTAAATATATTTTATCTTCATGAACTATTATAAAACAAATATTTGTTTGTTGGAGCTGTATTTACCGAAAAATAAAACCAGGAGGGCAGTTCACTGGTATGATTTTCTAAGAGAAGAATTTAACACGATGAGTTTTTAAACATTTTTGTGGCAATCTACGCAAGGAAGAGAAATTTTTACGTTGCATTTGATTGTGTCTACGTTCAGGGCTATTAAAGCCGATATGAATGCGAAGGTACATGAATAAATTACATCAATTTTAACTTTACGCCCGAATCCTTCAATTTCCTTAGGTCAATTTTGAATAAGCTATTGAACTGTTTGTGAGCAGGTATGTTGTCTATACATCTGCCATTATCAACAATGTTCACAAGGTTTGGTAAGTTAAACTCACACATGAAACTTGTTATAACGAGATATTAAGGTAATCCATCTATCACTAAATTATGATCATGGTCTACCAAGTGATCATTGGAGTTTTAAAGTAAATGCAAGCTTTTGTAGATTTCGTGTAAAAGTAACTCCAAGTCAGTGAATGCTTGCATTATCATTGAAGTATTTTGAAGCCTTTAAATGATCATAATTATATTTTTAATGATGAATTACCTTAACAAAAGCATTTTTATTCAGGATATATGTCGAACACGTGGATTTTAATTAATTTTCCTTAATTAAGGAACTTACGAAATCTGTACAACTTAAAATTAGAATGGCATTCTTTTTAAAGGACATACCTTTATTAGTTGCACGAAATTATTGTCTTGGGTTTTAAATTTAGCTGGCAGTCAAGCTAAAAGAAGGGATAGTTGTTTACCATTAGAAAATAATGGTTTGTTTGTTGGGTTTAACGTCCCGCCGAAAGTACTTCATTTGGAGACGATGTCTACTTGAGACAGATATAGTGCTGCCACACTGCAGTATCACACAATAGACATAGACATGTGGCATGGTACCACACCCAGTCGCATCATCCTCACACCGGGCTAACCAGTCCTAGCACGAGCGACAAACATAGGGGTATATACTCGTACCAGTTCTTACGCCTTTGGTATGTCGGGGCTGGGGATGAAACCAACGGCCTATTGCGACCGGTATAGGGGAAAGAAGCTCTAGCATAAATACCCTACCAAAACTTAGAAAGGCATGCAAATATTTAATTATCACATAATCACCCATTGTTTCAAAGAAATATTTCGAAATTTCTAAACTTAATTGAAGGTCAGTCTGAATAATCCAAATATTCACCGCCACTAAATAAAAGTTCGCAATGGGGTGATATTAGAAGTTCCATATATCCAAGTTACAATGCTGCATCCCCTTCAAAGGACAGCACGTGCATGGCAAAGGTTCATATCCAAACAAGTATTGATACGGCAACAATAGTCAAACAGGGCAAAATTTGCCTTTTAACGAAGCACGTGTATTTAGTTATCTTGAGCTTGTGCTGTTTGTAGGCAGTTGTCTCCCATTCTAAGTTATCGGTGCAGTGACATGCGTTTTTGTTTTATATGATCAACTAACTCGTGCACTACATGAAGATAATGTATCCTGTTATAACTGTTATGTATCCTGTGAGTCTTAGCTTTTATTCCAGCATTGCTTACGGTTAAACGATTAACTTCATTTCAATTAAGGTAATTCACCCTCCATGATATTATAATCATGGTCCTTCAGATGCCTAAAATAACTTCAGTGCAGATGCAAACATCCATTGACATGAGCTATAGGCAATTAAGTCTGAAAAGGTTTGCATGAACTGTAAAATTCTCACAATCACTTGATGGACCATGATCAGAATTTGATGATGGATGGATTACCTTAATGTCATTTTTCATGTGACATCAAATGTGATTAAAGATACTTTCCATATCAGACTTTGGGCTGAAATAATACCAGTTCATAAAAAAACAAATACTTTGGGGACCCTTACCTGGACCATTTTGTTTCATACATAAAAATAATCCCAAAACAATTTCATTTCTTTCTAATGAGAAATACCAGTTCACAAAAACGTCTGGTGAATCTTTAAACAGGCAAAGACATTGTCCATCAATCTTATTATAAACTTTAAAGAATTCTTATCAATAACAATACCTAGTATTAGGAAAATATATCATTGAAAACATTATATTAAAATTCATTTACAGCTATTCTTGATTTAAATTTTCATTTGGAAATTGCTTCAATATTTCAATACGTTTACCTATTAAGCTTATATGATAATCATTCATAAATCTCTAACATTCTTGCAAACATTATAATAACAATTCTTTTCTTACAAAAAATATTCCATAAATTGTCTCATTTTAATTGTATTTTATTTTAATTTCAAGAAAAACAATTCATATTATGAATATGTAAATATTACAATAAAATGCGCTGATACTTTTGCAATATCACCAACATAAATTTACATTAATTTCTCCTAGCTACCTTATGTCCATATGTTATGGAATCTTTGTTTCGGGCAACCCGACCCTATCTAGCACAAATCCGCTGACACTTAAGTTTATAGCAGCCATTTTGGGACCGCAATTTTTCATGATTCATTCACTATTATTACAGGACTTAAAAAGGTAAAATAAAACCCCAATCCCTTCCCTACCTAACTTTTTTTGGCCTTATAAGTATCATGAAAAAGGTTCCGTTCAACACACATTGACATAAATAAATCAATATTTACATTCATCCAATATTCATTCACCTGGATGCTAATAGTCAAGGAAAAAGCATTAGAAACACAAACAATGTCCATTTAAAATATACATTTTATAGCTAATCAAAAACTAACAGTGATGATGTAATTTGCCCAAATAACATGTATGTTCATACCAATAAAGGAAACATTTATATATTAATACATTTCTGGTGTGCATCTTATTTAATTGATTTTTTTTCTTGTGAAACTTGAACATTCAAACTGTACGCTACAGTATATTGTTAAGATCACATTATTACTACAAACTTGACTGGCCTTTTTCTGTGTGTTTAAGGAACACAAAATGTTTCAATTCAGTGGGAAAAATGTCCTGAAAATACTTTTAGATTGTAAATTAGATATCTTGGAATGAACTGGTAAATTTGGGAATGGGTCAGAGTATATGAACCACGAAGCACCTGGAAAAAATGTCTTAATGTCCCTTTACCTCACATAGACTCATTTTGACGCATTAGAAAACAGAGCAGACCGCTCCTATATGTATGACCGCTCCTATATGTATGACCGCTCCTATATGAGCTGTCTGATCTGGGTCTCCTCTGTTAACTTATAAAATATTGTAGCTCAATTTCTTCACAGTCTATGTGGCGAAGAAAAATCCATTTATTCATATACAGTTTAAGTTTCATTCAATATATATTCATCAAATTATTAATTTGTACATGAATATTCATGAGGTCAAGGGTTGATGAACATTTTTAGTTTTGTTACTAGCTACTTTATCCTGATTGTCAAACAATTTAAGAGCAATTTACCTTCAGGATATCTACACCCCAATTTGATCAAGTTTTACAATCTCAGTAAGTGTTATTAACTATAACATAGTTTTAACACCGTTTCCCGCATTGTTTAACTTCATATAGACTCATTTTTACGCAAAACAGAGCAGACCCTGATCAGACAGCTTCTGTAGTAGCTGGCTGATCGGGGTCTCCTCTGCTCATACAATAGCTCAGGTTCTACACAACTTGCAGAGTATAAAAATATCCACTGTTTCATATACCATTTAAAGTTCAGTTAATAAATATTCATCAGGTAATAAATCCATCCATGAATATTCATTAAGAAATGAGTCACAATTCAAGTTAACTCAAAAGTACATCCAGAGACCAGTCTCTGTATTTGCTCTACATTGCTTTGAACAATTGTTTACCATCTTTTTTAAAATCGCATGCCTATTATGGTATATCCTTGATGCCTTGCAAGGATGACCAAGTGGTAACGTACCTCGCTTTTCACCAGTGTTCGATTCCTGGTCACGGAACAGGTGAAAACGCCATGTTCCGCAACGTGTCACGTGATACCTCAAGTACTTGCTTAGGCAATGCCGCATTCTAATATTTTTCCAATTTCCCCGAAGTGGGCGTTTACGAAAAAAGAGTTTTCTCGTGTAATGTGACATATAACCTTTAGAAATAGACTTATAAAAACAAATACATTGTAAGCATGTCAGGACTTTAGTGGGAAATGTTGTGTATAGGCCATGTTACTTCAGTCATGTTCGATACCATATATAGATGCGACAAATTAAAAATGCTTAAAATGCGAATAAAGCACATGTATGACATGTAAATTCATTAATTGTTTCATTACATTAATTATCATTTCTCTTCCTTCATTACTTTTATCAGCTTTTAGTACAGTATAATTTCTTTTCCTATTGCAATGGTCGGACACTGTCAAATATTAATGACAAAAAAAATATAATGCGAAGAACTGGCCTTGCCAGCTAAAACACAATCATTAATAGGAGCAGCAACAAAATAAGTTGCCCTTGCCCCATTTCTCATGCTTCTTGTTTCACATTATCATTGTAATTGACTTTCACCTCATAGAATATTTCCTTATATCCATAATAAGCAATTTTATCCATATCTTTTTATATTCCATGGTGATTAACTAACTACCAAATTATAGAAATCAAATTCTTAATACTAAATTTTTAATTTAGTAATTATTTGTTTCAGCACATATATATGATTGGATTCCAATCGGCGTATTTGAGTGTAATAATATAGATCATTTTGTTATCATAAAGAGGTTGTGTGCATATGTTGTTGACATTTCAAGCACAACAACTCTTTAGACCAAATTTGTATAAGCTATTAAACTGTTTGTGAACATGTATGTTGTCTATACATCTGCCATTATTAACAATGTTCACATGATTTGGTACGTTAAACTCACACACGGAACATGCCGTAACAAGAAATTAAGGTAATCAATCCATCATTATATTGTGATCATGGTCCACCAAGTGATCACTGGACCTTTATAATAAATGCAGGCTTTTAAAGATTTCGTGCAAAAGTAACACCAAGTCAATGGATACTTGCATCTGCACTGAAGTGTATTGAAGCATTTAAAGGATAATTATTATAATAAAGTGTTGAATTACCTTAACAGTAATGTTTGATTCAGGATATCTTTAGAACACGAGGGTGTGTTTTATGATACAGGTTCAGTTATTCAACTTGATATATTTTGTGTCTTGCCTTTTAAATAATATTATAACTTGAAACTTTTGAAATCTGTACAACATAAAAATAGAATGACATTCTTCTTAAATTCATTGACTTTTATACGTTGCACATATTTTTTATGCTGGTTTCAAAATGTGGCTGTCAGTCAAGCGAAATGAAGGGATAGTTGTTTTAGCTAACGATTTTCCCTGAAAATATTAAATATTATATTTAGAATTTTAGGAATTATGTTTTAATAATTCTCGTTTAAGGAATTAATTTGTCTGTTTGCTTCGGTTGAACATCCCACCAACAGTATAAATGTTTTTATTTGTATGTACCATTTAAAGTACAGATAAAGGTTTGTTTGTTGGGCTTAACTTCTCGACAGTATTTCAGTTATTTGGAGTCTATGTCTACTTGAGACAGATGTAGTGCTGCCACACTGCAGGATTACGTCATAGACATGTAGACTGATACCACACCTAGTTACATTATCCTTACATTGGGCCAACCTGTATGTATAGGAACTACAAATGAGCGCAAAGCATGGAACTTCCAGTATCTTTTTATCTACCTTGGTTTGTCGCGGAGGAGGATTAACCCTCGACCACCCTCCCGTTGAATCTTGGTCCATCATAAGAATTTCATGTGTCGATTGGCTCTTTTGTAAATCAATTAGCTAATTTTACTACTCCGCTGAAATGATTTTTATCTTCTTCTATAAAATTATAAAAACCATTACAAAATTTGATTCCAGATTGTAATATCTGACATTAATATGAACAAAATATGTAAACTGCACGATTTATAAAATGCGATTTCTCTGCACTTGTGCTCAAAAGTTCATTGATCAATTTAACCAAACGTTTATAAGATACATTAAAAAAAATGTTAAAAATTGAATATGAAATTTGGAATAAATGTATAAACCCCACATCTTATTATCAAATAGTTTTGCTTGAAGGTATTTGGTTTGTTCAGTGTATATAAACGTTCCAGTACACGAAGTAAGAAAGACAACTCTTACTGACATCTAACATACCTTTCTCACTGTATTGTCTTTCCTATTTATACGTAAATTATTCTCCAAAATTAACCCTTTATCCCATGAATATCTATGTATAAATCTATGACTTGATGAATAATAATTAACTGAAGTTTATATGATGTATATGGTATATGAAATCATAAAGAAAGTGTTTTGCCAAACGGACGGTGTAGAAACTGAGCAACAATGTCGTATAGGCAAATTAAGGAGACCTTGATCAGACAGCTCCTATAGCAGCATTCTGATCTGAGTCTGCTCTATTTCCCTATGAGTCAAAATGAGTCTATATGAAGTAAAGGTTTAAGACGACAGTTACTTTTTTTTGGGGGGGGGGGAGTATATGAGACATGGTCTTAGAATAATAAAAAAAAAAGATATTTATTTATATTTCAGATATTTTATTTATTTATCTAAGTTGCTTGCAGCCGTAGTCGCTACCACTTCGCCATATTGGAACCTTTAAATTATTAGGATTAACAACAATTATAACATTATTCTTGTCCTAATTCATAAACGTTTCCCTTTGTATGGCAAAATAAAAAGTAATAAATATACCGAAAATAAAGCTCTATTCTGAAAGCATTGGCACAATTGTTTGTATATTTGCAGATTTATTAGGATATATTATAAAGTTATTATAAATTGTCTGCACAATACGACTAGGCAAATTTTCAAAATTCGCTAAATGCGAACTAAACCTACTAAACCTACCTTAACTGTTGAATATTTATATGTCTCAAAGCGTTATGCTGGTTCGTGGGCTTATCTGTACAGCCTTCTAATACTAATTTCTATGATTAAAATTTCAATTCATTTTAATTTGTATCTTTATTAATCGCATGCTTCACTCTATGATAAGATGAACTGTACTCCCGTAACAGTATTTAGTGTTCAAAAATACTCATTCTTAAATTTTTTAATTTAATTCGATGAAATAGGTGAGCATTTAGATTTAAATATGATACATTAATGATAATTTCTCTTTCTTCATTACTTTTATCAGCTTTTAGTACAATATAATTTCTTTCCCTATTGAAATGGTCGGACACTGTCAAATATTAATGACAAAAAAAAATGTAATGCGCAGAACTGGCCTTGCCAGCCAAAAAATAATCATCATCAGGAGCAGCAACAAAATAAGTTGCCCTTGTCCCATTTCACATGCTTCTCGTTTCACATTATCATTGTAATTGACTATCACCTCATAGAATATTTCCTTATATCTATAATAAGCAATTGTATCCATATTTTTTATATTCAATGATGATTAACTAACTACCAAATTATAGAAATCAAATTCTTAATATCTAAATTCTTAATTTAGTAATTATTTGTTTCAGTACATATATATGATTGGATTTCAATCCGCGTATTTGAGTGTAATAATATAGAGTCTCTTGTTATTATAAAGAGGTTGTGTGCATATGTTGTTGACATTTCAAGCACAATACAACAACTCTTTAGACCAAATTTGAATAAGCTATTAAACTATTTGTGAGCAGGTATGTTGTCTATACATCAGCCAATATTAACAATGTTCATATGATTTGGTACGTTAAACTCACACATGGAACATGCCGTTACAAGAAAATAAGGTAATCAATCCATCACTATATCGTGATCATGGTCCACCAAGTTATCACTGGAATTTTATAATAAATGCAAGCTTTTATAGATTTCGTGCAAAAGTAACAACTAGTCAGTGGATACTTGCATCTGCACTGATGTATTTTGAAGCATTTAAAGGATAATTATTATAATTAAATGTTGAATTACCTTAACATTAGTGTTTGATTCAGGATATCTTTAGAACACGAGGGTGTGTTTTATGATACAGGTTCAGATATGCATCTGGATATAGTTTGTGTCTTTGCCTTTTAAATAATATTAAAACTTGAAACTTTTGAAATCTGTACAAAATAAAAATAGAATGAATTCTTCTTAAATTCATTGACTTGTATAAGTTGCACGTATTTTTTGTGCTGGTTTCAAAATTTGGCTTCCGGTCAAGCGAAAAGAAGGGATAGTTGATGAACTAACGGTTTTCCCTGAAAATGTTATATTTAGAATTTTAGAAATTACGTTTTCATAATTCTCGTTGAAGGAATTATTTGTTTGTATGTTTGCTTGTACATCCCACCAACAGTATAAATGTTTGTATTTGTATGTACCATTTAAAGTACAGATAAAGGTTTGTTTGTTGGGCTTAACTTCTCGACAGTATTTCAGTTATTTAGAGTCTATGTCTACTTGAGACAGATGTAGTGCTGCCACACTGCAGTATTACGCCATAGACATGTAGACTGATACCACACCCAGTTACACTATCCTGACACTGGGCCAACCTGTATGTATAGGAACTACAAATGAGCGCAAAGCATGGAACTTCCAGTATCATTTTATCTACCTGGGTTTGTCGCGGAGGGGATTGAACCCTCGACCACCCTCCCGATGAATCTTGGTCCATCATAAGAATTCATGTGCTTGTCGGACAGTGGATTGGCTCTTTTGAAAAAAAAAATGGTTAATTTTACTACTCCGCTGAAATGATTTTATCTTCTTCTAGAAAATTATAAAAACAATTACAAAATTCGATTCCGGATTGTAATATCTGACATTAATATGAACAAAATATTTAAACTCCACGATTTATAAAATGCAATTTCTCTGCACTTGTGCTCAAAAGTTTATTGATCAATTTAACCAATCGTTTATACGATACATAAAAAAACTAGTAAATTGGATATCGCGTTGGAAATTAATGAAATTTGGAATAAAATGTATAAACCTCACTTCTAATCATCAATTAGTTTTGCTCGAAGGTATTTGGTTTGTTCAGTGTATATAAACGCTCCAATACACGATATAAGAAAGACAACTCTTACTGACATCTAACACTGTAATGCTGTTTCTATTCACACGCAAGTTATTCTCAAAAATAAACCCTTTACATGAATATTTATGTATACATTTATGACTCGATGAATAATAATTAATTGAACTTTACATGGTATATATGGTATATGAAATCATCATGAAAGGTTTTTCTTACCACACGGACTGTGAGGAAATTGAGCAACAATACTGTATGAGCAAACTGAGGAGAACTTGATCAGAAAGCTCCTATAGGAGCAGTCTGATCTGGGTCTGCTCTGTTTGCCAATGAGTAAAATTGAAATTATATGAAGTAAAAGTATAAGACGAAAGTTACTGTTTGGGGTGGTATAGGAGACATGGCCTTAGAACAATAAAAATAAATAAAAAAATATTTCTTTATCTATTTAAATATTTATTTATTTAAATTGCTTGCAGCCGCATTCGCTTCCACTTCGCCACATTGTAGCCTTATCTTAGGAGGATTTAAAACAATTATAACATTATTCCTGTGCTTATTCATAAAAACTTTTCCCTTCCGTTGGCAAAAAGTTAATACCGAAATAAGCTTAATTTGGAAACATTAGTTCAATTATTTGTAGATTTTATTAGGAAGAAATACTCTGTATATATTCTAAAGTTACCGAAATAATAATGTTCAGTTACATTAATTTTCATTATTTAGTACTAAAATTTTTTTTATACCCGTGTTAAAAACATAATACGAATGACATAATTATAAGGTGTGAATTATGAGAGAATATAAATTTGCAATAAGTGTCTGTGACTATGGAAATTTTCAAATTTTCGCTAAATACGAACCTTTACTACTGAACACTTTATATGTCTCGAAGCGTTATTCTGGTCTTAGGCTTATCTGCACAGCATTCTAATACTAACTTCTACTAACTCTTATAAGTCAACATTACTCATTGAATTAATTTAGTAAGGGTTACCTAATTAATTACAGTTATCACCAACCTGAAGGAGTACTGTTCATTGAAATAGGTTAGCATTATGATATGATTATTTAGTGTATGTGTGATCTAAATGACTAAAGCAATCAAAAGTAATCAAGTTACAATAGTTTATACTCGTATTTGTTTCGTCATTTCCATAAATGATACTTTAAATCCGTCGGGAAGCCCTCTCACTTGCAAGTATCGGTGTTCTTGTTTTATTTAATGTATTTATTTATTCATTAAAACTGATAAATCAGTCTTACACTACACAAAGCCATCTCTAAAGTGTCCGAGTCCAAGAAAAGATTGATAAGTTATTTTGTTTCAATAAGTGACAAATAAGCGACAACAGGATTAGCAACATTTGTTTATCATTTAATAAATGATTGACAATCAATTAATATAAAATGACATTAAATCAGATCTGTTAGTAATATATTATTTTTGTTTGCATATGTCAAACTTCTTTTATTCTCTTGTTTTGATTCATGCATAACTTTATCCATGTACATGTTTCTCCAAAATGTAATCATATACAAATAATGACAACAAAATAAAACAACTAAGAAACCAGAGTAAAAAATAATTACAATAAAAAACATATTTATTGCATTATTTTATGCAAACACAAATACATAGGCTCATTTAAATTATAAAACTTTATTGAAAACCCTTTCATAGACGAAATTTTGCAAAATTTAAAGCATATATCGCAATAGAATGTACATATTTATAAACTATAATAACATATTTACAGAACTACACACACACACACACATGCGGTTAAACCTATATTAGAGGCCACCTGTATTAAGCGGTCAACCTGCATTTAGCGGCCTTTCTTTTAAAATTACCATACTACAGCGTTTTGATATATGTTAAACTACCATTTAGTGGCCATCTCTGTTAAGCGGTAACTTTCTCTTGGTCCCTTGAATGAACGCTTAAAGCAGGTTTCACTGTAGTTTTATGAAACACAAGAGAGTTGTTTCCTGTACATATACATGCATCTATATCAGGTGGTATTTCACAGGAAAACAAACAGTCAACAATACACAGAAGATAGACTGTGTTTGCAGCTTTATATTTGTACTGAAAATGTCATGGTTTTGTACTTTATATTTCGTTCGAACAACGCATATCAAATAACATTGCCATAATCCATCCTAAACTTGCCGGAGATAGTCGATTAGTTACGAATATCCATCCCGAGCCAAACTCCCCACAGCAGTTACTTCCCCTGATCAGTAAAGTAGCGCAGTGTGACTTTATCACTGTTAGGAATGTGATCCCGAGCTTGCCGGAGATAGTCGATTAGTTACGAATATCCATCCCGAGCTAAACTCCCACAGCAGTTACTTCCCCTGTTCAATAAAGTAGCACAGCGTTACTTTATTACTGTAAGGAATGTGATCTTGCCGGAGATAGTCGATTAGTTACGAATATCTATCCCGAGCTTGCCGGAGACGGTCGATTAGTTACGAATGCAAAATTGTGTGAAAATAAACAAAATTTAATGATGTAAAAGCTATTTGCCTTATCCCATTTCAACAAAATATGTAAAATAAAACATCTTCATTCTTCTTAAAAATATTGATGACGAATAAAAGGGGGCAACCGATGTTCTCTTTAGCTCTACTCTAGTTACATTACAGGCGAAGAATAGAAAAATAATGATGATGAATATCATTAATATCACAAATTAGGTCAAATGACATATGATCTTTAAACTTGATTCAAACATGTACCTGGTTAAAGTGTAGTAAAATTTACATGAAGAATCATGAGACTTTCAGAAAGAAAAGCGTGTGCATATATACTTTCATCAAATTCCTTATCTTTGATAGAGTTAACAATTACTTAATCTTCAACATAAGATATATGTATCGATAAAACATTTTTTGTTTTAATGTAACAATACAAAACTATTAAAATCATATGAACTATCCTCTGAACGGATGCAAAATTTATTTAATGTTTTTCGATGTATTATAGGAAAATATCAATAAGTTAAAAATGAAACGGTGAATATAATTATTCTTAAATTCTTTATATTTTGTAACAATACAACCTTTCCCCCTTGAATGTTAATTTTAAAAGGAACTACTGTCGCATTACATTTCAAGTGATTTTTACCACGAAATAGAATTTTTTTAAAGAAAATAATTGAAAAAAAAGTTGATTACACAATATCTGCGAGTTCATTTAATTGACTATTTTTAGACCGAATAACAATTTAAGTGCAGGACTCGGGCCTCCCCACAGGGTAAAACTTATGGCGAACTCAGTTACAATGTGTAAATTGTTGTCAATAAGCTTTAAATTAAAAAAAAAAAGAAGAACATGTTGGTTTCAGTGGAATATCATTTTTGATTCATCTCAAGAAGATGGTAATCAACATATTCAGTCGAGGCTGAGGAAGGAAATCAATATTTTCCCGAATGACTGTGCCAGTCGTGAAAATGTTGATTTTCCTCCTCACTCAATGAATAAAAGCTGATGTTTTACTGAAACTAACAATTATCCTCTATATATCTAAAACTTAAAATTTTGTAACAATCTCTGTTCAGGTATACATACTAAGTACGTATACTTTAGATACTGTCATAACTCAGGCGTGGACAAAACCAAATCATATCAATAAATGTTGTAATAGGACAACGAATTTTCCAAATTCTCATGTATATAATAACATAATATACAATTATATACAATATAGTAATGATATATATAGTTCACTGGTGAACTCCGATTTCAACCTTGTAGGATTTTTTTTCCAAAGTGCCTGCCTATGCAATTATGAAAATGAGTATTGGCTCAATATATCGACTGCTTAAATGATTTTGATGCATAATCAACCATGCAAAACCAATATTCGCTGACAGCTACAGAAAACCGATTATATTTCTTTAAAATCCGACACTAGATATACACAAAATACTTACCATTCAGAACACCTCGACCTTCGAAGGAATGGGCGAGGTGTTCAAAATTAATATTTACAAGTTTCGTCTAGAATATCTCATAGCTAGGCTGTCAGAAAGAAGATTTTCACAAATGTCCCGGTGATAACCATGGCGCCAGCGAATATAGCATAGCCCAGCATTCTGGTGCCCAAGTTACACAGATTTCCGGCGCATACGCACAAAGTGTATGTGCACCTCTCCGAATGGCCCGGCTACGTTGCTCATACTGCAACCTCTGTACACCACTGAAATAAAAGTCATAAATAAAATTCCAGGTGCAAAGAAATGTTAACATCCACCGTCGGATACCTTCTGTAAATTTACCGCTAAAAAAACAATGTCCAGCTGTGAAGGTTACACAGTGGTATCCGAAGACGAAACAAATCTCATATATAACCGAAAACAAGGACGGTTGTTACCTCAAAATAAGCCCGTTCTTCAATTTTGTGCCGTCACTTTAGATATATTGTGCCCATACACATTGTTACTAAGTGTGGCAAAGATCGGTTCACGTCTCTTAGTGTCAGAGAGCGGACACTGTTATTTTTGAAATTTTTCACAAATGCAAATGCCGTATTTCTGGCACAGTCTTTCTGCTTATCGAGCTTGGTCGAGATATTGTGTCCATACATATTTTGACCAAGTTTGGTAAAGATCGGTTCACGTTTATAAGAGCTAGTTAGCGGACCACCTGAGTAGACACCACCCGACCGCCGCAGGTTAATTTGCAATACGTCATTCGATGGGCTTATAAAAATATAAACCGTTGACCTAACAATCACAAATTAAAATCACTAAAATGCCAGTCACAAAGTTCTATATACCACTGAAAAATACGACACGAGTGACGTTTTCACACAAGTTTGGGGGGGACATTCAACCTCTCCGGTGCTGTCCTCGTCAAACGATTCCCCACAGTTGGTGCAGCTGTAACATTTGACGGCTTCTGTTGCAGAATACAGGAATAAGAGATTGGCATAACTATAAGAAATTAGTCTATACATGTAGTATTTCAGATTTAGAGCGGAATCGGGAGGTCGTGGTTTCGATCCCCGACCGCGACATACTAAAGATGTGAAAAAATGGTCCTTATGTAGCTCCCTTGCTTGGCTCTTCGCAAATACATGTACGAAGGGTAGTTTCTGGGGTCATGATAATGTGACTGGGTGTGGTATCATGCCACAAGTTTACGGCGACTAGCAATTTGGCAGCACTATATACATGTACTAGTATGCCTCCTTTGGATCAAAGTCTCCAAATGAATGGAATATTGTCGGTGGGACGTAAATCGCAAGCAAACAAACAAGCATTGATCAGGTTTAGAGATATAGCTGGAAAAGTCTGTGATGTTATAAATCTGAATTCGATATTAATGGTGTCAATTCAAGCAGAACAGGTGTAAACCATATGTGTATCGCGTGCAAGATCCAAACTTGTTCATGAATTACATATAAATCACAGTATATAAACAAATCTACTTCCGGTTTTCGCAAGAAAGGTACAAGTTAAAATATATAGGCTCCCAAGAAAGTACAGTGATCGGAAGTAGTAAGGGCTTGTAATCGCAAGACAGGGAATACATTGAATTGTAAAGGCTTGCAAGACAAGGTACAGTGATTTCGTTTATATACTTTGTACATGTTCACGGTTGAAATACAAGCATAGCAAATCGCTGTAGTTACATAAATTCATGTTGAAATAAATGTTGCTGTAATGAGATATTTTCAAGGAATAGTTAGTATACACATTCTGTGTGTGCATGACACGGACATTAATGCACAATTGTATCGATAAAGCTGGTGTAACCCCAAATAGTCTATTGTCTGCTTCAATTACAAGGTCAATGTGAAGTTAAGAGTAGATAAAATTTCCGGTTGTGGATATATCCATTCCAGTATATTAAATAATGTAGCATAATATCTAATTAAAAGAGCATTCTGATGAATATATACATATATGTGCATCAAACAACTAAAATACATGTATGAACATTGCAAGGGTTTCCGTGACGCACAAAACTGTTTATTTTGAACCTTAACTGCCTAAATGACACCCCCACCTCTCCCTTGAAAACTGCGTTGATGCAAAAGAGAAAGCACATCAAATAAAAAACATATAGATAGAACTCCATTGATGAAACGTTCTAATCAAACATGATTACGCAATTCGTCCTGGTACCTGTCATCTAATTTGGAGACTTATTGTATTGAATATTATGTCAATGAGAAACGAAGGGTCATAACTCTGTGATAATACATCTAAACCAAATGTGCATATAACATGTATACATGTGATTGCTAAAGAAATCGTCCCACCTAAATGTGCTAACGAAATAGTCAACTGGACTTGGTATCTGTAAGTCTTTTCATCCAACTCAAGCCAGGAGTTTTGGAGAAAAAATACAGACAAGGTTACAGTACAGACAGACGGGTGGACAAGTTCCCTTCTCCCATGCAAATAGACCTTTTCAATTCGAAATGAGACGCAAACCTATATAAATCAACGACAACTCCCCGAACACTTAATCTACATGCTGGTGTAAAAGTCCACACATTGTTCGATGGGAAATAGCATATACATGAATTTTCCCCAGTCACTGAATGGCAGTTTAAATCATCAAGTTATATCGCGTATTGCCGATCCCCTGGTGATTAGGGTATAATGTAAGAATGATATAATCAATTTTAACAGCGCGAAATTGATACTTGTTTACATCTATATGCCTTTAAAATAGTATATCACCATATGACAAACCTGAAGTGCTGAGGTCTTCCCTCGTGCTAGATGGAGCTTGGGAGGTCTCCCCAAAGAGAATTTTAATTTTTTAACGCAAAACGGTGCTTTCTGGTTCATTTTAGAACCCAGATTCAATTATTTTTAAGGCTACATTTTCCTATAATCAAACTTTCATCGACCTTTATGCTTTGAAGGGAGACATATTCATCTCGAGGCGTCCGTCGGTGCGTGGGTGTGTCATTCACTTCGTCCGAAAACGTTGGCCAGAATGTTTTTTTTTATATTACTCACACTACAATCTTTTGGACAAGACTTTCATCATGACCTCCCTACATGTGATCTTGAGCCCTACATGACCTCTACATCCTTGGTCAAAAGCACCATAAATCGCACCATCTCACACAGATTTGGACGTCGAAATGAGAAAAGTTATGCTTCGTACAAAACCCCCTCAAAAATGTATGATCGGACCCTTTCAAAATCCTTTATCGACACCCCCCCCCCCGCCCGAATCTCCGCATGTAAAACTATCGTTTTTTATACTTGCTATGGTTATGTGCAGTCAGACTTTATCTCCCTATCTTTCAAATATTGACATCAGCAGGTCATTTTCTATACCTGGTAACTTGGATTAGTATACTCGATCATACTTTTACAGATGCGTGATGTACAGACACTGGGAAATATTGAGTGGTAAAAGTTATTATCATTCACACAGTGGTTCAGGTATAAAATAAATCGTTCTATCAGTGTGATCGTAAAACAGGAAATGAATTCAAAACTTGGTTGTACTACTGAATTGTAAGTCATACATGTACTGAGATACAGACACGGGAAGTGTTGACAATTTCATTACATTGTGATTCATATGTGATCTTGAAATGACAATACTTTCAGCAGAAAAACAGCCTTCAAAAACTAACTTATAATACTACTGTATTGTAAGTTATGAGGACATGTGAAGCATGTAAGGACATAAGTGATAAATATTTAATATAGGTTACGTCATTAATGTTCGGTAGTACATATAGATGAAACACAAATAAGACGTGACAGGTATTACGTGATTTGAATCTATATTTGTGTTTCATTTTAGATATGTGAACTTCACACACTGATTTAAGGAGCTGAATAAAAACTTATACACAGAATGTGACTAAAGGAATAGTTCTACTTCTGGTTTTGCAATAGGCGTAATAAAGAATACCAAAAAAAGCCTATCGCGCCGAGTGGCTCATAGATGGGATTAGAACAGTAAGTGGATAACAAAAGAACTATTTAAAGACTTTTCTTCATTAGAACTTAATCAGGAGAAGATTTGATCAGGATTTAAGGGAAACATTCAGTAACCTCTACACACAAAATGGCGACTTCATTTATTGAAAAACTATCTGATGAAACATTTGACTACCGATGTATACGTTGCTGCAAGACAAACAAGCTTGTTAAATCTGAGAAGTTCTGTTTGGAGTGCCAGCAGCACTTGTGTTTCAACTGTTTAGAGCTCCACAACAGTTTCCATGACAACCACAGCCTTCAGGACCCCGCACACTCCAGTCAAGGTCAACAGCCTACAGAGAGGTGTCCAAAGCACCCAACCAAGGTCATGGAGATGTTCTGCAGGGATCATGATGAAGTAGAGTGTAGCACATGTGCCTTCACCTACCACAGGTGTGTAACACTTTTCTATTATTTATTACATTAATGCTCATATCTCTTTCTTTTACCAGCTTTTATTATAATTTCTTTTTCTATTGCAATGATCACTGTCAAATATTTGTGACAAAAAAAGGCACTGAACCAATAGTCCAATACACAATCATGCTTCTCATTTCATATCATCCTAACTGACTACCACCTCAAAGATTATTTCTCATTTCCATAATAAGCAATAACTAGTTTATCCATATTAAACATTTAAAGGTTTGATTTCGTTTTATATTACTTGATGATTAAGTAACTTCTAAATTACTGAAATTAAATTCTTAATATCTTAATTTAGTTAAGTTTTAATTAAATTGTTTCATTACAAGATTTGATTTCAATCCGCATATTTGACTACAATATAATATAGTCTAGTCTTGTGTCGTTTCGAACAGGTCATGTACATCTGTTGTTGACATTTCAAGCTCAATACAACAACTCTTTGACTCAAACATATTAGGACAAGTGAAAATAGACTTGCAAAAGTTAAGTTCTAAGTTCAAAGAAACAAAAAGCATGGGGAAAGAATATGGAAACCGGCTAGACAGAGAGAAAAAGGAACATCTATCTGCTATAGACGACTATGTAGAAACACTGGTGGCAATGATACAAAAGCTTGGGGAGGAAGCAAGACAGGGTCTTTTGGGGGCCTATAAAACAGAGGAAAACAAACTTCAAAACACCCAAAAGGAGTGCGAAAGTGCTGAAAATGAGACTCAACTAACTCTGAGACAAATTGAAGATCAAGATAAAAACAAAGCTCAAGCTTTTGTTAATATGAAGAAAGGTCAAAAGATCATTCACCATGGCAACAAAATTTTACAAAAACATGCTGAAAGTAGAAGAGATATACTGCCGTATTTTGAAAAGAAAAGTGAAATAGAACAATACTTAGCAAACATACAAACTCTTGTCGTCATCAAACAACCTGTACTGTACAAATGGATAAAGAAAGATGAGAAAAGTATCAAGATAATTTCTGATTCAAAAAACTGCAGTATTCATGGTTCCTGTCTTCTGTATGATGGTTCTCTGCTGCTATCAGATTGGTTCAACAAGAAGCTAAAGCGCTTACACTCAACTACCCTCACCATAACTGCCCACTGTGATCTACCTGCAAAACCCCTAGGTGTGTGCTGTATCAGTCAGCAGGAGGCGGCCGTGTGTCTGAACAACAATACAATACAATTTGTATCTCTTGGTGACATGACCCTCACCAGATCCATCAAGTTAAATCATGAATGTTTTGGCATTGATTACCATGACAATAAATTTTGTGTCTCTAACTGGGGTAATGGTATTCTCTTCTACAGCGTGGAAGGGTCACTACTACAGTCTGTAGACCTGGGGTTGTCAAGTACAAAGAATGTGGTGTTCAGTAGGTCAGGAGACAGAATCTATATTGTTGACTGGGTTGAGGGTCTTGTTTGTGTTGACATATCAATGAAGGAACAGTTCAGATACAAGGGTCATGGGTTGTCTAGGTGTAATGGGGTATGTACAGATCATACAGGAAGTGTGTTTGTGTGTGGTTACTATTCCCATAATGTGGTGCAGGTGACAGAGACAGGTCAGCCCCTGGGGGAGGTGGTGTCCCAGTCTGTTGGTGTAGTGAACCCTATATCAATGATCTGGGACAATGGAAGAGGAGGCTTTACGTAGCAGGACATTCAGATAATATAACCATATTTGAAGCATAGAAAAAGAAAGAGGAACGGGAATGCGGTATTTAATGCAAAGTTGTTAAAATGTTCTTGTAACAAGATAACCTATTTATCATATATTGTGTTTGCAGTGTTTAGGAGGTGTATAATTAAAGTACTACAATTACTTAACTTGCGGGCCAAGATGGTACCATGTCACATCTTCCTTCTCACCTCCATTACAATCAAGAGGGATACTGAGACCCTAGATTGCTCAGTAGAGTACCATCGGCATAAATTAAGGTAATCCATCCATTATTAAGTTAAAATCTTGGTCCATTGAGTGCTTTAAATGACTTCAGTGCAGATGCAAGCATCCGTGGACTTGGATGTATAAACTATTTTGCTGAAAATTTAGACAAGCTTACATTTACTATAAATTTCCACGATCACTTGATACACCTTGATCACAATTTAATGACAGATGGATTACCTTAATAAGATTCAGGTAATTTTATTTTTCCTGGTTACTTTCAACAGCAATCAGATTCAAAGTTCTTATACAAAGAATTCTTAAGTTTCTATACAGATTATATAAGCAAACAAGTGGACCATCAGTCAATTCTTTGGGTTGATTAATGTGTGTGTGTTTAATTTAATATTTGCTTTATTAATTGATGTACATTTAAATGTAGTCATTGTTTTCATCTTTTTAGTATAAACGATTAAGTTTGTTTTGTAAATATATTTTATCTTCTTGAACTATTTTAAAACAATTTTAAAAACAATATTTGTTTGTTGGAGCTGTCTCTACCGAAAAATAAAATCAGGAGAGCAGTTCAGTGGTATGAATTTCAAAGAGAAGAATTTAACACGATGAGTTACCGCTCATTTATGTAAACATGTATTTGTTGCACAATCTACACGCAAGGTAGAGAGAAATACCTTTATGTTGCATTTGATTGTGTCTATGTGCATAGCTATTAAAGCCTGTATGAATGCGAAGGTACATGAATAAATTACATCAATTTTAACTTTACACACGAATCTTTCAATTTCCTTAAGCCAATTTTGAATAAGCTATTATTAAAAAAGGTTTAAGTTAAGCTCACACATGAATCATGCCAACAGTTTGTGAGCAGGTATGTTGTCTATAATTTCCAAAAGTAACACCAAGTCAATGGATACTTACATCTGCACTGAAGTGTTTTGAAGCATTCAAAGGATAATAATTATAATTAAATGTTGAATTATCTTAACAGTAATGTTTGATTCAGGATATCTTTATAACCCGTGTGCTGTCACACTTACGGTATACGAGAAGATATACTTTGTAGTATACGGGTTTTCTGGGTTACTTCCCTTATTACAACTACCACCATTTACCTTCAGTACAGAATCTCCCGCGCTAAACATAATCAGCTAGTTTTTGCATCAAAAAGCACATTGCTGTAAGTTTGTATTCTTTGATATGATAGTTTGTAAACTTATATTTGATATGTTGATCCATGCAATCCTCTTTGTACGCATTTATGTGTATTTCATGATTTTAAAGGCATCGTAATGTGTGAGGTTTATGTGTATGAGTTTTATAGTGAAGTGAGGGCATGTTCGTTTGTGTCATTTCAGTTCTTACCATTTGGAATAAAAGTTTCAACATTTCCTTGGTTATACTTGCTGTAAGGTCCGCCTATCGACAGCACAACACGAGGGTGTGTTTTATGATACAGGTTCAGTTATTCAACTTGATATATTTTGTGTCTTGCCTTTTAAATGATATTATCACTTGAAACTTTTGAAATCTGTACAACATAAAAATATTATGACATTCTTCTTAAATTCATTGACTTTTATAAGTTGCACGTATTTTTTGTGCTGGTTTCAAAATTTGGCTGCCGGTAAAGCGAAAAGAAAGGATAGTTGTTTTAGCTAACGGTTTTCCCTGAAAATATTAAATATTAGATCTAGGATTTTAGGAATTATGTTTTCATAATTCTCGTTGAAGGAAATTATTTGTTTGTCTGTTTGCTTCGGATGAACATCCCACCAACAGTATAAATGTCTGTATTTGTATGTACCATTTAAAGTACAGATATAGGTTATTTGTTTGTTGGGCTTAACTTCTCGACAGTATTTCTGTTATTTGGAGTCTATGTCTGCTTGAGTCAGATATAGTGCTGCCACACTGCAGTATTATGCCAAAAACATATGGAATGATACCACACCCAGTTACATTATCCTGACATTGGGCCAACCTGTATGTATAGGAACTACGAATGAACGCAAAACATTGAACTTCCAGTATTTTTTTTTTTATCTATCTTGGTGTGTGGGATTGAATCCACGACCACCCTCCGATGAATCTTGATCAAAAATAAGAATTCATTTGTTTGTCCGACAGCCGATTGACTCTTTCTTAAATCAATTGGCTAATTTTACTACTACGCTGAAATGATTTTTATTTTCTTCTATAAAATTATATAATCAATTACAATATTCGATTCCCGATTGTAGTATCTGACATTAATTAAATGCGATTTCTCTGCACTTTTGCTCAAAAGTTCATTGATCAATTTAAGCATACGTTTATGAGATACATTTGAAAATTAAATTTAAAAAAAAGTTAAATTGTATATCGCGTTGGAAATTAATGAAATTTGGAATAAATTTATAAACCCCACATCTAATCATCATTCAGTGTATATAAACGCTCCAGTATACGAACTAAGAAAAACAACTCTTACTGACATCTAACATACTTTTCTCACTGTATTATCTTTCCTATTTATACGTAAATTATTCTCCAAAATTAACCCTTTACCCCATGAAAATCTATGTATAAATTTATGATTGATGAATAATAATTAACTGAAATGTATATGATTTATATGGTATATGAAATCATAATGAATGTGTTTTGCCACACGGACTGTGTAGAACTGAGCAACAATGTCGTATGAGCAAACTTAGGAGACCTTGATCTGCTCTGTTTCCCTATGAGTAAATATGAAGTAAAGGGTTAAGGCGAAAGTAACTGTTTTGGGGTGGTAAAGGAGACATGGTCTTAGAATAATAAAAAAAAAATATTTATTTTTCAGATATTTTATTTATTATCTAAATTGCTTGCAGCCGTAGTCGCTACCACTTCGCCATATTGGAACCTTTATATTATTAGGATTATTAACAATTAAAACATTATCCTCATAAACGTTTCCCTTTCTATGGCAAAATAAAAAAAAGTAATAAATATACCAAAAAAAAGCTCTAATTTGAAAACATTGTCACAATTGCTTGTAGATTTGCAGATTCATTAGCAAGAAATACTCTGTTTATATTATAAAGTTATTATAAAGTGTCTGCACAACACGGACAATGCAAATTTTCAAAATTTGTTAGTGCGAAATAAACCTACCTCTACTGTTGAATATTTATATGTCTCAAAGCGTTATGCTGGTTCGTGGGCTTATCTGCATAGCCTTCTAATACTAATTTCTATGATTAAAATTTCAATTCATTTTTAATTTGTATCCTTATTAATCGCATGCTTCATTCTATGATAAGATGAACTGTACTCCCGTAACAGTATTTAATGTTTAGATGATCATAATTACTCATTCTTATGAGTCAACATTACTCATTGAATTAATTTAGTAAAGGTTACTTTTTAATTCCAGTAATCACCTAACCTATGTGAGTGAGTAATGTTCAATGAAATAGGTGAGCATTTAGATTTAACTTTTTAGTGTATGCATGATTTAATTGACATAAGTAGTCAAAAGTAATCAAGTTGAAATGATTAAGCTTTGTCTCGTCATTTTTTATAAATGATACTTTAAATCTATTGGAAAGCCTATTCGTTTGAAAATATCAACAAATGATTTTCTTATTTATTTATCTATTTAATATTCATTTATTTTCTATTTTATTTATTTATCATTCATTCATGTATATTTATTATTTATTTATTAATTAATTATTATTCATTATTCATTTATCATTTTTTTTACTTAGTTATTTTTATTTATTAATATATTTATAATGATTAATCAGTCTTACACTGAACAAATCCAACTCTAAAGTATCCGAGTCCAAGGCATGTTAGTTATACTGTTTCAATGAGTAATAAATAAGTGACAACAGGGTAATAAACATGTGTTTATTATTTATCAAATGACAATCAATTATATAAAATGATAAGAAAAATAAGATCAATAAGATCTATTAGTAATATATTATTTTTTGTTCGCATTTGTTGACCTTTTTTCTCGTTTTGATACATGAATTACTTTATCCATATACATGTATCTCCAAAATGTAATTGTATAAAAAAAATGACAACACAGTAAAATCAACTGAGAAACCAGAGGAATGAGTAGTTTCTATATAAAACATATGTATTGCATTATTTTACACAAGAAATGAGGCTCGAATGATTACACTTTATTTATAGCCCTTTCAGAGACGAGAATTGGCAAAACTTAAAGCACATATCGGAGTAGAATGTACAAACTGGTATAAACAATTTTTACATATTTACATTCATGAAAATAAAATCCCAGCACAAATACGTTCAAAAAACGGTTGCACCTGTATTAGTGGCTACGTGTATTAAGCCACCAACCTACATTAAACGGCCATTTTTTATAACCGAACTATAACGGTTGGTTATTTCGAATAAATGGGCGAGATGTTCCGAATTCATCCCGAGCTGGCCGGAGATGGTCGATAAGTTACGAATACAAAATGATTTGTTAGTTTATTGGGTTTATGGTCCCACCGACAGTATATCAGTCACTTGAAGACAATAGATGCAAAATTGTTTGAAAACAACCAAAAAGTGGAAAAACCGAATTTTATGGTGTAAGAACTTGTGGCCTAACCCCATTTCAACAAGATATGTAAAACAAAACATCTTTATACTTTAACTGATAACGAATAAAACTATGCAACGTATTTTCTCTTGAACTCTTTTCAAGTTGCAGTACAGAAGAAGAATGAAAAAAATGTTGATGCTTCCATATATATACATGGATATGTTAATCACAAATATCATGAAATGAGGTGAAAATGACATAACATGAACTTTAAACATAAAACAAACATGTACCTAGTTCAAATGCAGTAAAATAATACACGAACAATCACGTGTCTTTCAGAAAGAAACAAGCAAGTATATATTCCATCAAGTTTCTTATCTTTGTTAGAGTAAACAATTATTTTATTTTTTAACGTAAGACACATGTATCAATAAAAACATAATCTTTTAAACAACACATTTTTTTTAATGTAACAGTACCAAACTTTTAAAACATATGATTTTTTTATCTAAACGAATGCAACTATTATATCATGTTTTTTCGAAGGATTATAAGGAAATAACAGTGAATTAAAATGGTGAATATAACCATTTTTATAATTTTCAATGTTTTGTCACGGTACAACCTTTTGCCCACGAATGTTAATCTTAAATTGAACTATCTTATTTTTCACGAAATTTCAAATGATTTACCTTGAAAGAGAAAATCTACAATAAATATTTGAAAAGAATATCTTTGTGTTCATTTATTGAACTATGTCTAGACCGAATAACGATTAATAAATGCAACTTCAAGTTATGGGCTTCGCACAGAGCATAATTTATGATGAACTTATGATGAATGATTTGTAAAGCGTGGTCGAAAAGCATTAAATAAAAAGAAAAAAAGTGTTGGTTTCAGTGGAATATCATTTTTAAATTCATCTCATGAGGAGGGAAATCAATATTTTAACTCGAGGATGAGGAACAAAATCAATATTTTAATGAAATAAATACTGATTTTCCTGCTCACTCGATTAGTTAAAAATCATATTCTACTGAAACCAACAATATCAAATTTATAGTTTAAAATTTTGTGACAATTCCTATTCAGGTCAGTATGCACGAGTTTTAGATATACTGTCATAACTCTCGCGTGGACCAATCAATTATCTCACCGGATGTTATGATAGGAAACCCCCAAGTTCAAAATTTCAAAGTGGGGGGAGGGAGAGGTCCGGACATCTGGATCCGCGCATATAATTGCATATTATACAATTATGTACAATGTCACAATATGTTGCTGAGCATGATGATATACACTTAACAAACTTGTAAGTATATTTATATTCCATATTTGCAGGAAAAAATTGTTTTCTAAAATACAAGTATATGTGCCCATTTGATAACGAAAGTGAGTATTTGCTTATTCTGTCGTCTACTTAAATGATTTTGATTCATAATCAATCATGCCAAACCAATTTTCGGGAACAGCTACAAAAAAGCGAAAATATTTCTTCAAATTCCGACACTCGATATACACAAAGTACTTACCATTCAGAACACCTCGAAAAGAAATCGTATAAATGGACGAGGTGTTTCATGAGTACTTACAAGTTTCGATTAGTTTATGTCATAACTAAGCTGCAAGAAAGTAGATATTAACAAATGACCCGGTGACAACTAGGGTACCAGCCAACACAGCAGAACCCAGCATTCTGGTTCCCGAGTTACACAGATTTCCGGTGCATACGCACAAGGTGTGTGTGAACCTGTCCGACGTGTACACCTCACATGACCCGGCTATGTTGCTTGTACCGCAACCTCTGGATACCACTGAAATAATAGTCATAAATAAAATTGCAGGTGCAATTAAATGTTTCATCGTCGAATACCCACGGTACATTTAACATTAAATAAACAATGTATAGCTGCGAAACACTTCTCATTTATAACCGAAAAACAAGAGTGCTAATTATCGCAGAATAAGTCCGTCTTAAGTTTAATCGCCGTAACTATGAATTGTCTACAGAATTCTAGCTAGTTATCGAACTTGGTCGAGATATTGAGCCCATACACATTATTACCAAGTTTGGTAAAAATCGGATCATGTTTCTTAGAGTTAAAGAGAGGTCACTCTCATTTTGGAATTTTTATCAAATACAAGACCCCTATGTTTGGCACATTCTTTCTGGTTATCGATCTTGGCCGAGAAATTGTGTCCATACATATTATGACCAAGTTTGGTAAAGATCGGTTCACGTTTGTTAGAGTTAGAGAGCGGACAACCTGAGTGAACGCTACCTGCCTACCACAGGTAAATCCGCAATACGTAATTCGACGGGCGTATAAAGATATATACCGATGACCTAACAATCACAAATTAAAGTCACTAATATGCCAATCACAAGTAAAAACTCCAGACAAAACTGAAAAACAAATCACAGTTCAATATACCACTGAAAAAAATAGTCTTTATACCAATCAAATTACAGTCAAAAACAAATCTCTCCAGTTAAAACCTTGATGTAAATGAAATAACAGTCACAAGTTTTTACTGTAAATACCACTAAAGTACCCTCTTTACTCCAGTTATAACCGTAGATGTTGATTCCCATGGTAATATACCCATTGTACTCGAAGCTCAGAATATAATGACTAGTGTCAGCCCAGTGCCAGGATATTGTGACTTGGTGTGGTATCATGCAACTTGCCTACGGTAAAACCGCAATATATATGCAAACAAATCATGTATCACGTAAACAAAGCCCCAAAATGACTGAAATACTGCTGATGGGACGGTAAATACAACAAGAAGATAAAACAAAAAAGTTACAAAAATAATGAACATATTTTGATAGAGGGATACGATACCATCATTTAGTGCCGTTTTCATACAAGTTTGGGAAGGGCATTCAACATCACCGGTGCTATCCTCGTCGAACGATTCCCCGCAGTTGGTGCAGCTGTAGCACTTGACGGCATCTGTTGCAGAATTCAGGAATATGAATTTGGCTAAATAATAAAAAGTATGTAGTGCTTCCGGTTTAGACAGGAACCGATAGTTCGTGGTTTCGATCCCCGGTCGCGACATACCAAAGTCGTACAGAATGGTCCTGGTAGAGCTCGGCTTGCTTGGCTCTCAGCATATAAGGCTATATTATGTAACTGTCGTATTATACCACATGTCCACGGCGACGTGATGTCGTAGTGTGGCAGCAGAATATAAAATAAGTATATGGGACCTATGTGGGACCATCATAGTTGAAGCAATAAAGGCAATCCCAGATACAGCCCATATGGGCCCCATATACTCTTGTTATCTGGGTACGTCGATATGGGATAAATATACGCTTGCTATCTGGGTCCGTCGATATGGGTCCCATATACCTTTGCTATCTGGGTACGTTGATATGGGCCCCATATACCTTGTATCTGGGTACGTGATATGGGCCCATATACTTGCTATCTGGGTACGTCGATATGGGCCCCATATACCCTTGCTATCTGGTACGTCGATATGGGCCCCATATACCCTTGCTATTTGGTTACGTCGATATGGGCCCCATATACCCTTGCTATCTGGTTACGTCGATATGGGCCCCCATATACCCTTGCTATCTGGTTACGTCGATATGGGCCCCATATACCCTTGCTATCTGGTTACGTCGATATGGGCCCCATATACCCTTGCTATCTGGGTACGTCGATATGGGCCCCATATACCCTTGCTATCTGGGTACTTCGATATGGGCCCCATACACCCTTGCTATCTGGTTACGTCGATATGGGCCCCATATACCCTTGCTATCTGGGTACGTCGATATGGGCCCCATACACCCTTGCTATCTGGTTACGTCGATATGGGCCCCATATACCCTTGCTATCTGGTTACGTCGATATGGGCCCCATATACCCTTGCTATCTGGTGTGCGTCATATGGGCCCCATACACCCTTGCTATCTGGGTACGTTGATATGGGCCCCATACACCCTTGCCCTTGCTATCGGGCCCATATACCCTTGCTATCTGGGTACGTCGATATGGGCCCCATATACCCTTGATATCTGGGTACGTCGATATGGGCCCCATATACCCTTGCTATCTGGGGAGTATATTTATCATAATCATCCGAGTTTGTACGAGGGCGAGTCAATAAATAACCAGCCTAACCTAGTTCGGGTTGAGATCTACCTCTTCTGTTTCAATATAATTTCCCTCCAGGGCTACGCACTTGGACCAATGGTGTTCAAGTGCTATCAGCCCAGAAGTGAAAATGTCAGGGTCCTTTCCATGGAACAACTCCTCAACTGCCGCCACGACTTCTTCGTCAGACCGGAAATGACGTCCACGTATATCCTTTTTCAAATTTGGAAAAGGAAGAAGTCGCTAGGAGCCAAGTCTGGAGAATAGGCAGGGTGCGGTTTTAATTCATACCCATTTCCCTCCACAGCATCCATTGCAACTTTACAAGTGTGGACTCTTGCATTGTCCTGTTGCAGCAAGACACCTTTGGAGAGTTTACCACGGCGTTTCTCGCGGATGGCGTTCCTCAGCTGGTCTAGCAAGTTTGCATCTTGATGACGACAAATCACTGTGTTATATTGGCCATTATGCAGTGTGGATCTCACCTACCCATGCAGGTTATCTACGCATGAAAGACACTCGTGTACTCACACATTTTGTAATGAAGCAAAACATCACAAATGAAAGGATAAGACGAATAATATATATAAATGTACATATATCATGTATATATTATAAAATTATGTACCATAAAACACGACTAGTACAGCGACCGCTGTATAAACAAAAGTGGGTGGAGTACGGTAAATTATGGTGGAAACTCAACTCCAATACAGTTGTACATTAAACAAACTTATAACACAACTAACACTATGAAGCTTTGTTTGGCGATTTGTTTATTTGCTTTTTGATACATTATATGTATTCAACATAAATTTTATATTTATTATATTTAATTCAAGAGTCTGTTGGGGTATGGGAGAAGATCGTCATTATCGGCGAGCTGTTTGACATGATAAATGAAAACATTTCGTGGGGACATAAATTCGTGGATAGCGGCGTCCACGAAATCAACGAAAATTAATCCCCCACGAAATATAATGATTTTACAGTAGTATGCTCCGGTTATTATACTTCTCTTGGGTAAAATGTCCAACAAAATAACACCCTTTGTGTCCCAAAATACTGTGGCCATCACTTTGCTAGGAGATGGTTGAGTCTTCTTTGGCCTTGGGGATCCCGGCCCTACCTACTGACGACTCTGGGCTTTATTTTCTGGTTCATAATAATGCACCCAATTATCATCCACAGTAACTAGACGTAAAGGAATTCATCTTTTGACCTCAAACGCTTCAAAAACGCACTGCATACTGATCCTCTCGTTGCCATTTGCTAAGGGATTTTGGGACCCAACGGGCTGTAAGCTTGCGCATCCCTAAACGACCATGCAAGATTGTTGAAACGGTACCATGTGAAATGCCTAATGCCTGTACTATTTCTTCAACCTGACTTCGCCTATCTGAGTGTACCTGATCTCTGACTTTATTACACATTTCTTCGTCGGTGGCATCAACTGGGCGTCTAGAATTGGCTCATCTTCTAAAGACATTCTACCGCGTTTAAACTCCCCAACCCAGAATTTAACTTGAGAATAAGATGGTGCAGAAGACCCATACACATCAACTAACTCAGCATGTATGTCCTTACCAGTTTTACCTTTTAAATGCAAGTACCGAATTACAGCACGGTACTCCACTTTTGATGAAAAGCTTGCTTTTACCTCACTAACCATGTTTGACATTAAATATCTGACAAACAAATGACTGTATACATGTGTAGTTTTGTACACAGGTATAGAACATATATTGAAACAATGCGTGAAAATCATGGTATCTAGGTTGATCGGAGATGTCATAGGCTGGTTATTTATTGACTCGCCCTAGTACATAGTGAAGATTCATACCTGGGTCCCGTATGGGAAATAATCTCTATGTGTGGGACCCACATAGTTATACCTATATAAGAATAACCAGATACATCCACTATGGTCCCATATAATGTTGCTATCTGGGTATATATGTCCTGTCGACCAAACTCTCTAAATGAATGAATTAAAGTATGTGAGACGTTAAACACAAACAAACAAATGAATCATATTGATTATATTAAAGTTAATATCAATGTTGTCAATCAAAGATTGATAGGTGTAAACCATATGTGTATCGCGTGCAAGATCCGAACTGCTTTATGAATTACATATTAATTTTCACGGTTGAAACATAAGCAAAGCAAATCTCTGTCGATTCATAAATTCATATTGAAATGCATATTGCTGTAATGAAATACTTTTTAAACTATATTTAGTATACACAGTCGGTGTGTGCATGAGATGGATATTAACGCACAATTGTATCGACTAAGCAGGTATAACACCATACAACAATCTGTCAGCTTCAATGACTATGTCAATGTGAATTCTGGGGTATATAAAATTTCCGGTCGAGGATATCTCCATTTGAATATACATGTATTAATATAATGTAATACAATTTCTAATAAAAAGAGCAACAGGATTCGAATTTTAATGAATATATACATATATGTGCATCAAACAAATAAAATATATGTATGCAAATTGCAGGGGGTTTCCATGGCGCACAAAACTGTCCATATCGAACCTAAACCGACTAAATAGCACACATCCCCTATCCCCCCGGCCCCAAAAATGAAGAAAAAAAGTGTATTTTAATCTCTATTTCAAGGGGTTACCTAACCGCATTTGGAAACAAAAGAAGAGGGTCAACAATGAAACTATCACGGGTTCAAGGAGGAATAACATGATTTTCATGACACAAATTTGTCCAGTTTGACCCCCAAATAGTCGAACCCCAATTTATCTCTGTGTCTTTTTATCAAGGGATCATTTAACCTCTTTTGAAAAAAAAGTCTAACGAATACTTGTCACTATATTTGTATATTATCCCATACCCCAACCCCACCCCTGTAAATTATATTCAATAAATGTTATATAGGGGGAAAAGGGGGTGGGAGATGCGGTTCTAGTTATCTACAGTAATAATAAACGTTTTTATCGCAAAATGCGACACAGATACATTAGTATCCTTAAAAAATGGCAGAGGTTTTGTATTTGTTGATCATGTTGACTTCCCATTAGAGTTTTAATTGCTACATGTACCTAGTTATAGCTTAAAACTTAATGACAACAAATATATATATCGATCAGAAATATTTATAGCAGGCCAACATATAACGTCAACACATATTTTCCCGCTTACCTGCTACATCTTTTCAGGTTTCTGATATTGATTTCAAGTTATGCATCGCACAATTTTTTGACGAGGATCAAGAATTTCTATATATCCAGGTCGTAAAAGTTCTACATTTTACACAGAAAATAATACTTACCTGAGTAGTCTATTGCGTATACAGCGAATACCATTAGAAGAGAAATACACACAAAATTAGCACGTAAAACCATCATGGCGTAGGGACATCTTAACTGCTATATGTGTTTGTTTCAGATGTACACGCAAAACACGTGTGTTATTTCATACACAGTGAAAAGGAGTATCGATCCGCACAGTTGGCATGCAAAGGTGTACATATCTAGTTAAACTTGCAATAACTGAAGTTGTCATCGACTTTTTCTTTCACAGAAGCGCTTTACATGGGGAAACGTGGATAAAATAATTTCATTCTAAAGAAGGAAAGATGATAAAAATTAACAAGAGGGCTAAAATGGCCCTTGACTCTCACCTGAGTACGAAGCCTAATTAAAAACTTGGATTTGCCTTATTAGCTTAGCAGCAACCAGATTCAAATTTCAGATACAAAGAATTCTAAATTATCTATTTAGATTATAAAAAAATAATTTTGTAATTCTGAAGTCAGAGTTTCATTTCTTGCTAGTTTGTCCTAGGTACAATGAGTTATGACAGAAGCGTATTCCTAGTATCCAACAATTAGAATTTTTCATTACCTTTTGTCCAACAAAAATACATTATTTTAAGAAATATTGCAATGTTTTTATTCATAATCTTCAGAAACGCACACATTTAATGCAAAACTTTTTCTTCAAGCTCGAACTCCATACACAATACTTAGTGCTAAGTAATATACTGAATTTTTTAAAATAGGTAGATACAAATTCCACCATTACAATTTTATGAAATAAATGCATTACCTATATAACTAGCAATGATTGCTTAGTTAAACAAGGCTATTTATTTCTTTTAAGTAAGTAAGTATTTCTTTTAATTTTACTTAGGACTAGAATTGATGTAATGAATGCTATATATTTGCAAGGGCCGGTGTCCATACAGAAATATAATATTACTACTTAATTACTATATGTGATACATACCGAACCCTAAAAAAGGTATTAAAAATTAAACTTCTCTAAAACCTATTTAATTTCATTTTGCACAAATGGTCACCTCATAGCCCCCTACCCCAATTGCTAAAATAAAACTAATCACTTGAAAAATGAGGCCCGATGGGGCCAGCTCATTTCTTTATATACTCTATGTAGAACATTTCAAAATTTCAAAATCAGAATCCGCACAAATCTAATGGACCTCTGCTTTCATTGTTTAGATAATGTAATCCCTTGAAACTGCTTTGACGCAGAAAAGAAAGCACAATCAAATAAATCATAAAAAGATATAACTCTGATAAAACATTCTAATCAAACATGATTACACAATTCGTTCTGGTACCTGTTTCATCTAACTTGGAGACTTGTTGTATTGTATGTTAATAAGAAACGAAGTGTCATAACTCTGAGATAATACATCTAAACCAAATGTGCCTACATTATGTATACATGTGATTGCTAAAGAAGTCATCCAACCCAAATGTGCTGACGAAATAGTCAACTAGACTTGGTATCTATAAGTCTTAAGTCCTGTGCAGCTTGATCCAATTCAAGCCAGGGGTTTGGAGATGAAGTACGGACAAGATTACAGTACAGACACACGAATGGACAAGTGCCCTTGTCCCATGCCAATAGATCTTTTCAATTCGAAATGAGACGCAAACTTATATAAATGAACGAGCACTCCCCGAACACTTAATCTACATGCTGGTGTAAAAGTCCACACTTTGTTCGGAAATAAGCATAGACACGAATTTCCCCAGTCACATATTGTCAGTTTAAATCATGGAATTACACCCCGTATTGCCGAACCCCTGATGATTAGGGTATAATGTAAGAATGATATAATACATTTTCACAGCGCGAAATTGCTTCTTGTTTACATCAATATGCCTTTAAAATAGGATACCACTATCTGACAAACCTGAAGTCCTGCGGTCTTCCTTTGTGATGATTCGGGCTTGCGAGGTCTCCCCCAAGAGAATTTTAATTTTTACACGCAAAAAGGTGTGGGTTTTTTTTGGTTCATTTTAGAACCCATTTTCAATTATTTTTAAGTTTACATATTTTTTATAATAAAAAATGTCGAACTTCATTTCGAACCGCTTGTCATTGCGTGTCTGTTTCATTTATTTCCTCCGAAAATGTTGGTAAGAATGTTTTTAATTCCTCACACTACAATCAATGGGAAAATACTTTCAACATTACCTCTTTACATGTTATCTTGACCCCTACATGACCTCCACAGCCATGGCAAAAAGCTTTAAAACTTTCTTAACATTGGTGACCATTTTGGGGGCATTTATCATTGTCTGTTTAAACAGATACGATCCCTACAAATTTGCCCAGAACTCACTGCAAAACCATATAATGCACCTTCTTAGATAGACTTAGCCACCGAAATGAGAATACTTATGCATCGTACAAAACCCCCTCAAAAATGCGTGATCGGACCCCTTTAGTATAGTTTATCGACTCATGACCCACCATGTCCCCCCGCCACCCCGGATCTTCGCATGTAAAACAATCGATTTTTATTTTGCTATGGTTATGTGCAGTCAAACTTTATCTTCCATATCTTTCAAATATTGACATAAGCAAGTCATTTTCTATACCGGGTAACTTGGATTAGTATAATTTGTTCTTTATTCATAATTTCAGGGATGCGTGATGTACAGACACTTGAAATATTGAGTGGTAAAACGCATTTTTATTCGCATTTTCATTCACACAGTGGTTTAGGAATATATATAACTCCTTTTATAAGTGTAACCTTAAAACAGGAAGTGACTTCAAGCATTATGGAGTATAGACGTGTACAACTTAATTGTAAACTTTACTGAGATACAGACACGGAAGTGTTAATATTTTCATTCACACATTGGTTCATATGTGATCTAAAAATTGAAATGACAATACTTCCAGCAGAAAAACAACCTTCAAAATAGACTTATAATACTACTGTATCGTAAGTTATGAAGACATGTAAAGCATGTAAGGACATAAGTGGCAAATTTTGTATATAGGTCAAGTAACTTCATTTAAGATCGGTAGTACATATAGATGAGACACAAACAAGACATAACAGGTATTTCGTAATTTGGATCTAGATTTGTGTTTCATTTTAGAAATGTGCTTTTCACACACAGATTTGAGGAGCTGAATAAAAACTTATACACAGAAAGTGAGCCAGGAATAGTTCTACTTCCGGTTTGGCGGTAGGCGTGACAGCCAGTAACAAACATAGCATATCGCGCCGAGTGGCTTATTGATGGGACTAGAACAGTAAGTGGATAAAAAGAACTAGCTAAAGCATTTTCTTCATATGGACTTAATCAGAAGAATATTTAAAGTTCTCATTTAAACATTTGTAAAGGCAGACATTGAGTGACCTCTACACACAAAATGGCCACTTCATTTACTGAAAAACTATCTGAGGAAATATTTGACTACCAATGTACACGTTGCTGCAAGACAAACAAGGTAGTTAAATCTGAGAAGTTCTGTTTGGAGTGCCAGCAGCACTTGTGTTTCAACTGTTTAGAGCTCCACAAAAGTTTCCATGACAACCACAGCCTTCAGGACCCCGCACACCCCAGTCAAGGTCAACTGCCTACAGAGAGGTGTCCAAAGCACCCAACCAAGGTCATGGAGATGTTCTGCAGGGACCATGATGAAGTGGGGTGTAGCACATGTGCCTTCACTGACCACAGGTGCGTAACACTTTTCTATGGTTTATTACATTAATGCTCATATTCTTCATAACCTTTTACCAGCTTTTATTATAATTTCATTTCCTATTGCAATGATCACTATCAAATATTTGTGACAAAAAATGCACTGAACCAATAGTCCAATACACAATCATGCTTCTCTGTTCATATTATCCTAACTGACTACCACTTCAAAGATTATTTCTTATTTCCATAACAAGCAATATGTATTTTATCCATATTAAATAATCTAAAGGTTTGATTTCGTTTTATATTATTGATGATTAAGTAACTACCAAATTACTGAAATTAAATTCTTAATATCTAAATTCTTTTTAATTTAGTTTATTTTAATTTATTTGTTTCATGATATGATTTGATTTCAACACCCGCATATTTGGCTAGTCTTTCGTTGTTTTGAACAGGTCTTGTGCATCTGTTGTTGACATTTCAAGCTCAATACATCAACTCTTTGACTCAAACATATTAGGACAAGTGAAAATAGACTTGCAAAAGTTAACGTCTAAGTTCAAAGAAACAAAAACTCTGGGAAAAAAGCATGGATACAGGCTTGACAGAGAGAAAAAGGAACATCTTTCTGCTATAGACGACTATGTAGAAATACTGGTGGCAATGATACAAAAGCTTGGGGAGGAAGCAAGACAGAGTCTTCTTGAGGCCTATAAAACAGAGGAAGACAAACTTCACAACAATCAGAAGGAGTGTGAAAGTGCTGAAAATGAGACTCAACTAACTTTGAGACAAATTGAAAATCAAGATAAAAACAAAGCTCAAGTGTTTGTCAGTATGAAGAAAGGTCAAAAGATCATTCACCATGGCAACATACTTTTACAAAAACATGCTGAAAGTAGAAGAGATATACTGCCGTATTTTGAAAAGAAAAGTGAAATAGAACAATACTTGGCAAACATACAGACTCTTGGTGTCATTAAACAACCTGTACAGTACCAATGGAAAAAGAAAGATGTGAAAAGTATCAAGATTTAAAAAATTCTGTCTGATGGTTTCTTGGAAATTTTACAACAAGAAGCTGAAGCGCTTGGAGCCAGCTACCCTCACCACAACTGCCCACTGTGATCTACCGGCAAAACCATATGGTGTGTGCTGTATCAGCCAGCATGAGGTAGCCGTGTGTCTGAAAAACAATACAATACAGTTTGTATCTCTTGGTGACATGACCCACCAGATCCATCCAGTTAAATCTATGTTATGGCATTGATTACCATGACAATAAATTATGTGTATCAACCCATGGTAATGGTATTCTGTTCTACAACATGGAAGGGTCTCTACTACAGTCTGTAGACCTGGGGTTGTCACAAACAAACGATGTAGTGTTCAGTAAGTCAGGATGCAGAGTCTATATTGCTGACTGGTATGAAGGTCTTGTTTGTGTTGACATGTCAATGAAGGAACAGTTCAGATACAATCTATTGTCTGGGTGTGTTGGTGTGTGTTCAGACCATACAGGAAATGTGTTTGTGTGTGATTACTATTTACATAATGTGGTGCAGGTTACAGAAACAGGACAGTCCCTGGGGGAGGTGGTGTCCCGGTCTGATGGTGTAAAGAAACCTTTGTCAATGATCTGGGACAGTGGAAGAGGAGGCTTTATGTAGCAGGATATTCAGATAATATAACCATATTTGAAGCATAGAAAAAGAAAGAGGAAAGGGAATGCGGAATTTAATGCAAATTTGTTAAAATGTTCTTGTAACAAGATAACCTATTTATCATGTATTGTGTTTGCAGTGTTTAGGAGGTGTATAATTAAAGTACTACAATTACTAAACAGGCGGGCCTAGATAATACCATGTCACATTTTCACTCCCACCTCCATTGCAATCAAGAGGGACACTGAGACCCTAGATTGCTCAGTAGAGTACCATCGGCATAAGCTAAGATAATCCATCTATCATTAAGTTAAAATGATGGTCCTACAAGTGCTTAAAAAGACTTCAGTGCAGACGCAAGCATCCATGGACTTGGAGGCATATACTTTTTTGCCTAAAGTTTAGCCAATCTTGCATAAGATTGCTCAAGTTTCATACATGATTATATAATTCAAACAATAGGACCATCAGTACAATCTTTGGGTTGATTAATGTTTGTGCGTATGATTTAATATTTGCTTTATTAATTAATATACATTTACATGTATTCATTGTTTTTATCTTTTCAGTTTGTTTTGAAAATATATTTTATCTTCATGAACTATTTTAAAACAAATATTTGTTTGTTGGATTTAACACGTGAGTTACCGCTCATTTATATAAACATGTATTTGTTGCGCAATTTACACGCAAGGTAGAGAGAAATTCCTTTACGTTACATTTGATTTTGTCTACGTTCAGGACCATTAAGGCCGGTATGAATGCGAAGGTACATGAACAAATTACATCAATTTTGACTAAACACGCGAATCTTTCAAATTAATTAAGCCAATTTTGAATAAGCAATTGGACATGTTATTTATGCATTTCTTCATCTGGTAATTGCAAGGTTTTGTAAATTTCGTGTAAAAGTAACTCCGAGTCGGTGGATGCTTGCATCAGCATTTAAATATTTTAATCATTTAAATAATCATGATTATATTTTTATGATGGATTACCTTGACATAAGCATTTATATTCAAGATGTATGTCAAACATTAGGAATAGGTACAGTTTCAGTTATGCACCTAGATATATCTTGTGTCTTACCTTGCAAATAATATTGTAACATGTAACTTACGAAATCTGTACAACTTAAATAGTAGAATGAAAAGCATATACATTTATAAGTTGCACAAAATTTCTGTCTTATGTTTCCAAATATGGCTGCTAGTCAAGCAAAAAGAAGGGACAGCTGTTTACCAATAGCAACTTACGATTTTCCCTGACAATATTTCTAACGAGTTTTAGGAATTACATTTTCATAAATCTAATTAGATAAATTATTTGCTTGTCTGTTTGCTTCGGTTGGAGATGCCACCGGGAGTATAAATGTTTATATTTGTATGTACCAATAAAAGTAAAAATAATGGTTTATTTGTATGTTGGGTTTAACGTCCCACCGGCATTACTTCAGTTATTTCTGGAGACGATGTCTACTTGAGACATATATAGTGCTGCAACACTGCAGTAACACACCATAGATATGTGGCATGGTACCATACCCAGTCGCATCATCCTCATACCTAGCTAACCAGTCCTAGAACGAGCGACATAGGGGGTAATAAGGGATATAAACTCGTGCCTGTTTTAACGCCTTTGGTATGTCGGGACTGGGGATCCAACCAACGGCCTCATGCAACCGGTATTGGGGAAATTAGCACTAGCATAAATACCCGACCAAAACTTAGAAAGGCATGCAAATATTTAATTATCACATAGGCACCCTATTGTTTCAAAGAAATGTTTCGAAATGGGGTGATATTAGAAGTTTCTATTATCCAATTTACGTGGATTCATCCTCTTCAAAGGACAGCACGTGCATGGCAAAGGTTCATATCCAAACAAGTATTGCCACGGCAACCATTGTAAGACATGGCAAAACTTGCTTTCCAACGAAGCACGTGTATTTAGTTATCTTATGTTCACTACCCTACTTAATCACCGCTTGTTTTCATCTCAAACTCTGATATGGCCTGTACATTCTATATATCATTTAAACTCCGAAATGAGACGTAAACCTTATGTAAATCAACGTGCAATTCCTGAACACCTTAACTACATGCCGGTGTAAAATTACATTGTTCAACGGGAAATAAATATACACTTGAGATTTTTTCCCAGTCACTGACTGACACGAACATAACATAACATCCTTAGCAGTACTATTATACATGACATTGTCAAGAAGGACACGGTCCGATCGCATGAAAGGGTGGATATGGGCTCGGGCTGTAAAAATGCATTTTATACAGACGGACATAGATATGTATTGATTCTTAATTAAGGAAACTGACAGACCAGCATCCACCGAGACGGTGATAAAACAACTCAAGAGTTGGCTTTTATTCCAGCATTGCTTTCACGGTTATTTTCATTTCAAATTAAGGTAATCCATCCACCATTAAATAATAATCTTGGTCCTTCAGATGCTTAAAAAGACTTCAGTGCAGATGCAATTATCCATTGACATGAGCTATAGGCAATTTAGTCTAAAAAGGCTTGCATTAACTATAAACTTCCCACAATTACTTGATGGCCCATGATTACAATTTAATGATGGGTGGATTACCTTAATATTATTTTTATGCGACATCCAAAGTAATTAAAGATACTTTCATATCAGACTTTGGGCTGACATTATAACAGTTCATAAAAACAAAAAACAAATACTTGGGGACCCTTACCCTATCCCAAAACAATCTCATTTCTTTCTAATGAAGAAATGCCCGTTCACAAAAATGTCTGGCGAATCTTAAAACAGGTATAGACATTGTCCATCAACTATTAAAACTTAAAAATCTTATCAATAACAATACAAAGTAATAGGAAAATATATCATTGATCACATTATTTTAAAATGCATTTACAGATATTCTTGATTTAATGTTTCATATGGCAATTGCTTCAATATTTCAATACGTTTGCCTAATAGGCTTATATTATAATCATTCATAAATCTCTAACATTCTTGCAAACATTAAAAATTTTTTAAATAAATTCTATATAATTTCTAAATTAATTTCTACTTATGTCCTTATGTTTTGGGATCTTTGTTTCGGGCAACCCGACCCTACCTAGCAAAAATCCGCTGACACTTAAGTTTATAGCGGCAATTTTGGGAACGCAGTTATTACAGGATTTGAATAAATAAAATAAAACCCCAATGCCTTCCCTACCTAACATTTTTGTGGCCATTGCCTTAAAAACCAACATTTTTTTTGGCCTTATAAGTATCCTGAAACAATATTTCTTTTCAACACACATTGACAAAAATAAATCAAGATTTACGTTCATCCAATATTCATTCACCAAGATGCCAATGGCTAGGGAAAATATACATAAGAAACACAAGCAATGTTCATTTAAAATATACAACTAACAGTGATGATGTAATTTGCACCAATAACTAATATGTTCATACCAATGAAGAACTTTATATATTAATACATTTCTGGTGTGCATCTTTTTTTTTTTTAAATTAACATTAAACTGTACCTACTATATTGGTAGATTTAAAGGCCTTTTTCTGTGTGTTTTAGGAACACAAAATATTTCAATTTAGTTGGAAAAATGTCATCTTGGAAAGAACTGTTCAATCTGGGAATTCTCCATGGTAAAAATAATATTGGGAAAGGGTTAGATTATCTGAACCATAGGGCACCTGGAAAAAATGTCTTAATGTCCCTTTACCTCATATAGACTCATTTTGACACATTAGCAAACAGAGCAAACCCAGATTAAACCGCTCCTATATGTATGGCCGCTCCTATATGTATGGATATATCTATGTGGCGAAGAAATATCCATTTATTCATATACAATTTTAAATTTCATTAATTATTATTCATCAAGTTATTACTTTTTACATGAATATTCATGAGGTCAAGGGCTGATGAACATTCTTAGTTTTGTTACTAGCTACTTTATCCTGGTTGTCAAACAATTTAAGAACAATCTACCCTCATGATATCTACACCCCAGTTTGATCAAGTTTTACAATCTCAGTATTTGTTATTAAC
>CM037790.1:21971229-22021229 GCA_021229015.1 Solen grandis | reverse complement strand
TGTTAGAAAAACGTATGTACATTATTTGTCATACTCCAAGCCAAACTCCACGCAGTAGTTACCTCCCCTTACAGTTGTAGGTAACCACTGCCACCACAAGTAAAAGCTAAGTTTTCTTTTTTCCAAAAAAAAAATATAAAAAAATATTGCGAGTGTCATTTCCCTAAGTATGTTTTCTTTAATAATCATTAAATATCGCCTCTTGGTTAAAAAATAAATCATTTTAAAAAATATTTTTGTTGTTGTGACAGAAGAGGAGAAGCCATTTTGTTAGTTTACTATCATCAGGTGACATTTGTGACTGCTTGCAAGGGAGATCACTGTGTGGAGTTTGACTCTAAGCATGATAGATTGGGCAGGTGAGACTGCCAGACCAGTGATGATATCATCCTCTGTCGCCAAAACCAGATTGATCGATATCATCGGTTGTGGGATTTTACACCTGTGTTTCGTCATTTTGAAGGTATGTCAAGTCACGCCATTTCATTGGTTACCTCAGTTTTACCAGGTAATGTAACCCAATAAGGCGCCTTTTCTTTGGTCAATATTGTAGTCAACGAGTACTGTAAAACAAAGTCTTGCCTGCATATTTTCCCATGGCTTAATGTCAAGAAGCGAAGCGGAATAAATCAACCGTCGGTTGCCAATGATGTGGTACCCTCAGTGTTCTGTTGTCCGTGTCAAACTGTACTGAAGCTTTAATGACGGCTATAATTATAATTTCAAATCAGGATACTCATAAAATATATTATTAACTGGGACTTACTTTACAAGAGCTGGTCTCAAATTCATTGCTTTTAAGTTTTTAACCAATTTTGAAAGGTTTTAACATATTTTTCTCGACCAATTTGTCATTATATTAAAAGCCTCTTACTGCGTGGCTTCCAATCCCGGCAGGGTCATTCGGAATTTTTCATTATATTATAAAGCTGTAAACTGTTGGAAACGATATGTTTCTGGTTAAAATATCTCTCCTATCCCTGTAAATAGGAAAGGCGGATAAAAAATGGTACTCCGTCTCTATCTGTTTTTGATTTCAATATAATAAATCATACCTTCCCTATTTATAAACTCAACTGCTAAATTATAAGAACTTAATCTAAAACGTGTAGGTGATATTCTCAACAAATCATTCTTACATAGTATTAAGAGACTGGTTATAGCTGGTTATACAGACAGGGTCCAGAACCAAAATTTGGTTTGAATCTGACGTAATATTTCAATTTTCTACAAGCAGTACATTAAATCACAAGGTTTAATTTCATACCAAGAGTATTGCAGTCATTTTGGACCTTGCCCGTTTAGAACCTCACTGCGGTAACATGCCATAACCAAGTAGCACGATACCACGGGTCACATTATCCTGAAACGAGGCCAATTCTCTTTACATCTTAGCGCAAAACAATCAATCAAAGGAGATATCATTATACCAGTACTAAATCAACAACGCGGACAGGTTGAACCATCGATCATAACTTCTCTCTTTAAAATTGTTTTATATCAATTTTTAATATTTTCATAGAATATTTCTTGTTCTTGCATATTGTCATGCATTCATTGGCAGTTTTACTGTGACAATATGAACTTTATTATGTTCATTCAAGGTATATGAATAAACTTTCGTTGTTATGTTTTGAAAGAATTATTGAGTTTGCATACAGGAAAAGAGTTTCGATCATTCAATGTTGCAACTGAAATAGTTGTTGTTTACCTTTGTACCCATATTGCAGTTGCAATTCATACAGCTTTGTGTGAAGCTCATTATAGATACAGTCAAGGTTTAAAAACGCCTCACCTGAATTTTTTTTTTTTTTTTTTTTTTAGAAATTTCAGCTATACGATTAGATTGGTGCATGTTTTATGTACTACTTATTTATCATTCAGAAAGTACTAGGTAAATTTATGATCAACCTGGAAAAAAAATGACGTGAAATATTTAAAGTTTTATACACGAGGTGGTTTTTAAGCCCTTGAGTATAATCTCCAGTAGTCCTAAATGCGTACATGCGAACCAACTAGAATATCGAACTCCATGTTCAGACATGCCTTCCCCTTCAAATGTTTTGTACATAGTGAAAAATTCAAAATTATATTTACATAACTCCCGAGAAGATCCCACCTATCGACCGTGACCCACGTCTAATCAATTCATCAATATCAGAATAAAATGCTTTTTGTAATTCAGTATTCAACTCTCATGTGAAAATGCATGTGAATACATGCACGATATTTCCCATGAAATCGAAATATGTTTTCATATACTGCATGTCTTTTTAAGATCAGATTAAGATGTATTCAAAGGATGGTTCCGTCTGTTGACCAGCAACTCGATGGAAGCCAAATTCCTCGACAAAGTTCGACAAACTGCAGGATCGGCTGTGGACGACATCTCGACCACTACTCAACCGTACACGAATCCCAAACGACCACTACTCAACTGTACATGAGTCCCAAACGACCGCTACTGACCCGTACACGAATCCCAAACAACCACTACTCAACTGTACATGAAACCGAAACGACCGCTACTCAACCGTACACGAATCCCAAACAACCACTACTCAACTGTACATGAATCCCAAACGACCGCTACTCAACCGTACACGAATCCCAAACAACACTACTCAACTGTACATGAAACCCAAACGACCGCTACTCAACCGTACACGAATCCCAAACGACAACTCCTCAATTCAATCCGACTTCCACCCTGACATCTACCCCATCACGATATTTACTCGATAGTCTCGACCGCTACTCAAATTTGACCAAGCAATTCTACTTGCTTGTAAAGGTAAGTCTTGAGTTGGTCATGTATGGGCCGTGTCGCGGCCGGTCTACTGCGCTCGTTTATAGACGAGAAGCGGTCGAATAGCGATCGGGTGGCGGTCGAATTCATCTGAACAAAAGATCGCAAAGGGATCTCGTTGGACGGGTAGCTGTCGAGTAGAGGTCGAATTGATCGGGTACTGATCGGTAATAGTGTTTTATTCCAACGAAACTTAATCTCTACACGATCCCGATAAGATCGCCCTCTGCTCGACCAACGCCCGATCACTTCCAGTCGTTTCTCAAGCGCTTGGCTTCTTTTCGATTCTAACTCGATTTGTGTAGGACATGTCGACAATATTCGGGTAAAAAGCCGAAGACCAGTTTCCGATCATTGTGTCCGCAAAATAAACCGCTACGAGGAGCGTGACGTCACCTCTACAAGGTAGAATGGTTCCCGGTCGCTTAATCGGGCTTGATTGAGGTAATCTGATTGGCACTGTGAACCTATTTTAAGGTATATGCCCCATAATAGCCATATTTCATATCTTGTCACTGGATGGTAATTTATCTATGAAACTTTTACACTTTGAAGACATCCAAAAACAAATATGTTTCAACGAGAGTTTTTCCAAGTTTAAATACATGAGGGGGAGGTAATCTGTATTTAAAGTTAACAAGTATATGGGAAATGTACAATTTCTGTGACTATGTAAAAAAACAACTGAATTTGATTTTCGAGACACGCACAGTAGAAAGATGCATCGTATGATTCTGTTTCAAAATGCATGAAAATAAAAGCTTACCGTTTATCGACGTTTTAGGTATCAAACCCGTGACCTCTTGGTTAAGTGGTTGCATGATGCTCTTGCAATACAAAACCACGGGAATCAGTGTACATGTAAAGACATTAGGAGTTCATAAAATACTATCCAACAGAGTAGTTCGAACGTTTGTGATCCAAAAAGAAAGTTACATTCAGGAAAATGAATAAGTTTACACACATGAATAATAGGGTTGTCTGGTCATTTTATGAAAATGGCAGTTGACGATTTCGTATATAGTCAGTGATATTCAACTGGATAAGCCGACTTAGAAACAAGAACTATCTTTTTAGAATGATATGCAGCGTTGATGGAGATTTAAGTAAAGGAGCATATTGAACTGTTATATGATGTACGAACAATTATTTGTGAAACCTTTCATTCTTGGAACTCAAAATAATCCACGAAATCGACGGAGTTAACAATTTTGTTTGGGTAGGCGGGTTCCAAAGAACAACACAACACGTCGGGTCTTGTACGACAGATATCGTGTATATGATGATCCCTTATGTATACATACAGTATGCATATACATGTACATTTCCTGACAATCTAGTTTGAAAACAATAACAATGACATACAGGTACATTGGCGAACAATCGTTAGCACAAGAGAATGTCAAAACAAAAGGATACACTTGCATGATTATTACCTGTATATATATAAATGTATATAAACAATTCATGGTTTTCGACAGCACAGAAAATAGCGATGTTTATCTTTTTCAAAACAGCGACGGAAGTGATTGCGATTGGTTATCAATCTGGTGCTGACAAAGGTTAAAGAGGTTAAAAAGGTTAGAAAATAAGGGGTTGATAAAGGGAGATAACTCAATTACGTTACATTTAAACATAATTGCGACAACACTACGGTACCTATTTTCTACTCTACAATACGCGAATATTACTATTTGATTATCAGGTGCAATTAATTATATAACATAAGACGTTTTCGATATACTTTATTGTTTTATTAAGTGGCTAAAAATCTGAAACGGAATTAAATGTGTTATATATTATACACCCTATGACATATCCCCCCACCCCCGAAAAAGAAATGGCGTCCCGACATTCTTATGACATCATACTTGAATATTAAAAATGAAACAAATAAATTAGTATGTCCAAATACTAAATATAATCCAGACTGCCAAGCTACCGAATTACCTTGTGTGTACAGTTAGATTCGGCTTGTTTATTGTATAAACGATATGACGAACCTAAAAAAGAACACACAACAAATTAGTGTAAATAATGATATACATTAAACCATGGCTTAAATAAACAACATATGAGGTAAGTATATATTTTAGATTAAAATATCTGCAATATATAATATCTGTCATTTTCAGGTACACAAAAGGTAAGTAATCAGTATCATATCTACTCATTAGACTGTATATATTTCCAAAATTCTCTTGCAATCTTCTTTTGTATACATATATACTCATCTACATGACCCAATCACCTGAGTTGTGCCACTTCGGTGGACATTTTCGGCGATTTGGACGTACCTGGTCTCTTTCCCGCATCTGAGGTATAATGTATCTTCCAGAGGTTCCATATTTTTTCTGAGCTTTATCATTTTTATCTACTGAAACAGATGTCAATGGCAGTAGAAGATTCCTATGTACGGTTCTTGACTTCCTCGAATTACTCTTCTTTATTTCATAAACAGGGATATCTGTGTTTGGCGGATTAATAACTATACATGGCTCTGATTTTCACTTATCGGCGATCTTCTTTTTGCCCCTGATGGTGACATTCCTAGCTAAAACTTTATCTCCTTTATGTAAAACTGCTGCCTTTTTGATCGTAACGATTTTAATTTAAAGTAGCTGTGTACCTCGATGCTTCTTTTACTTTTGTGTAAGCATACGATGATTTATCGCGCAATTTCCTGATACATTCATTCCTAGATTTTGCATGGGAGTTGTCAAAATTTATACAAAGTAGGGCATCTGTTGCTACTGAACATGATGAAATAAGGTGAAAATCCCGCGCTATCATGGATGGTAACATTGTACGCATGTACCAAAGGATCAACATGGGACTTTCATTCCTGCTTCTTATCCTCCTCAAGCGTCCCAAGCATCCTCAACAATGTCTGGTTGAAGCGTTCAGTCATCCCGTTTCCCATCGCGTGGTAAGCTGCTCCTTGATCACTGTGTAGTCTAGCTGGAAATCCATAATGGATGATGAATTGTTCAAACAGAACTTTTGCGATGGTCTTAGCTGTCTGATTCTTTGAATGGTAAGCCTGTGCATATCTGGTAAAGTGGTCTGTGACAACAAGAATATGTTCAAATCCACCTTTTGAACGCTCAGGTCTAAGGAAGTCAAGACATACCAAGTCCATCGGTTGGCTTGAGGAAATAGTCACGAGAGGAGCTAAAAACGGTTGAGTTTTCCTTGCAATACAACGCTGACAATTGCGGACTTTGTTTTCGATAAAGTGATCCATCCCAGGCCAATAAAGAAGTTGCGTAAAAATGGATGTTGTTCTGTCCCGGCCCAGGTGTCCTAAATCATCATAGAGGGCTTTGAAGACATCTTCTCTGATGGACTGTGGAAGTATGAGCTGCTTATTCTTTTGATCTTTAAATTGTCCGAATCTAAACTAAACGCCATCTCTCAGCTCAAGATTGTCTCAATCACGAAGAGATATCCGATCACTGGACTTAAACTACCACTGACCCGCTTAGCTGACGGTCTAGTGCCTTTTTCCAAATGGTCAAATACTTCTGCTATGATTGGATCGTCATGTTGCGTTTTCTTCCAATCTTTTGAACTAAGTGATTGCGAATACCGTTGGGCGCCACTGCCGCAGACCAGCTCAGCCGGGGTATGCGGGTTCCAAAGAACAACACAACACGTTGGGTCTTGTACGACAGTTGTCATGTATATTATGATCCCTTTCTTTCATGGAATGTATAATATGCATATACATGTACATTTTCTGAAAATCTAGTTTGAAAACAATATCAATGAAATACAGGAACATTGGCGAACAATCGATAGCACAAGAGAATGTTAAAACAATAGGATACACATGATTATTACCTGTATATATATATATGAGTGTATATAAACAATTCATGGGTTTCGACAGCATAGAAAACTGGCGATGTTTATCTTTGTCAAAACAACGACGGAAATGATTGTGATTGGTTATCAGTCTGGTGCTGAATTCAATTCATTATGTAAAATAAAGACGTTTACTATATACTTTATTGAATTAAATGTGCTATGATTATATATTATACACCTTATGACATATACTGCAGATATTTATAACGTTCGGCCCGAAACACTTGTCTCAATGTGCATCTAAGAGAAGTGTTTTGATAAAACAACTGCACACTAATCAAGCAAACTGCAATTTATCAAAATTTCTGCTTGTTGTCATCTCAATAAACAACTATGTGTAACTTTTATCGCCTAAGTACAGGCATTTCTACCAATGGAAATCGTTATTATAATGTTGCTGAGAAAGGGGACACTATGATCATTCTAAATGATCTTTCAATAAACGGTCATGATAAAAGTAGTACATATCCCATGATTCTTTGAGCGAAAATGCACAGATAATAGCGTAGCGATTTATTTTACGGGCACGATGGAATAGGAAGTACACATTCTAGATTTTTATCTTATCAACAATTTTCTACCAATAAAAATCGTTCAAATATTCATTTGGTTTTATCTTGCGTCATCATCCATAAATAGGTCAAAAGAAAGGTAACCAGAGTTACACCGAAAACATATTTAATAATAATATCAGTATGTATTTGATATATAACATAAACAAATAATGACGTCACGCTGTTGCTTGACGTTCCCACGATATATTTTAAAGACACGAGAAACATGAAGGAGATGAAATAAACAGAATTAAATTTCTTTTCATTTCTGATTTGTCCAAAAATCTGAGTTTAAAGCAAAAACACTCAGCTGCTGCCGAGAAATGATGAATCTATGGCATACATGCATTTCCAAACATGCTACAATCCACAAAAATCAACATACGCGCATACACACGATTTGGCTAAGTAGTAGGTTTATAAAGAATGAAATCACACACTGTTAACATGTCAGTTTTCTCCTTGATTTGTCCTTTTATAACATTGTATTTAAAATAATAAATAATACAGCAGTTATCGGACGATATTTGCGGAAAGTGTCATTGTGTCAGTATTATTTTCTCTAAATATGTTATGTTTGTGCTTTTTAGTCTTTTTTGACATAAGAAAGGCACTGTCTGCCTGGTTCTACTCCTTTAATTGAAGTTTTTTTCTTGTGTGTGTGTGCGTGGTTAGATAAAGTTAATATTGGTTAATTTCCTCGTAAGCGTCACTCGATCGAGCACTTGAAACTGCAAAATTTATAACGTAATAAATGTTTAAAAAAACTGTAAGGGAATACGGTAGACAAATAAAAAAGGGATCCGAGCATCGAACAGGAGGGAAAGGAAGTAAGTGTGTTTTTATTATAATTATTAATTTTTAGAAAAGGACTTTTTTTATAGTTTTTTTTTTATTGTTATTTAGAATTACATTTATAAAACGACGACGAACGGAAGAAAAAAAAAAAGATTTAAGTTCATACAGGATAAACTAAATATTTTCAGTTCCATTTGACCTGTAAATGAATTCTACCATGTATTTACTTTCAAAACAAAACGAATAATGTTTTTGAACAATTGTTGATTGAATTGAGTCGCATGTGTGTGCGCGCGCGCGTGCTTGCTGTATGTATATAAGAAAATGATCTAAAAGATATACACATATATCCAAACAAATATATATAAATACACTAAATGTTAGGAGGACCTTATTCAACAAAGATTTACACAAAGAAATGGAAAAAAGGTATGTTCGATAAATTGATATTTTAATAGAGACATTCTCAATATATTGTTTACTTATACATGTACTAATATTGACAGTTTTCCTTATGCTCTGGCGATTATAAACACGTTCGCGGCCACGCTTGCAGTTTCCAATATCCATCGTCTTTTTTTATATTTTAAAAGAATAATTACAATTGTTAATGCTAATGATCATGAATTTGATGTAGTTTAAAAAGGCAATTTATTAACACAATTGAAAAGAAAAAAAACATCTTTATGGGGTTGATTTATTCCTAATAGTTCAGAGTTACAAAATTGTTATTTAGTTGCCGGTACTGACTTTTCTGGGTTAGAGAGAGAACAAAATTCACGGTCGAAATGTCGTGCAAATTGTCTAGAAGAAGACAAAGCGTCCAAAAGGATTCGGCACATAGTATTCTGGGGAAAAATTATTTATGCCCACTCTCTCTCTCTTATTTTCAAAATACTACCTGTCGAACCCCTGTGATTAAATGTACCATAATGTAACCTAATGGAGTTTTCTTTGCTAAATAATAAACAAAATATGTAAATCCCTGGTTCTTGTGTTTGCCAATTAAATGATGATATGGGTAGAGTAAAACAAATCATGAAAAATCGAATAAAATTCCCTGATTGGTACGTCGTCTCTCTCTTTCTCTCTCTCTTCAATTTTCAACTGTACAGATCTAAATCAAAGAGGCAACCTTATTTACAGTTTCATTGCGTGAACGTTCTGTATAACTTTCAATAAATCTTTGTTGAAATTGAGAAATAAAAACTATTGAAATTCCCAACGTATGATGGATTAAGTATAAACACAATACGCTGGCGATTTTCAGCTATATGTGTAATTGATAGCTTCAAATGACACCTGGTCACCTAGAATCAGTGAACGCAGTTTCTGTATTCAAGTATTCTCTAATATTCTCACATATCAAAATACGATTCATATTTGATTTTATTAGCTATACAAATAATTAATCTAACGTCATGTATCCTAATATGTCAACATACAGCCTAACAATAAATAACAAGCCTTATTTAAAGCTTGTCCTACTTGAAATTCTTGTACCTCGTTCAAAATTCGAAAAGTATATTGCCTAAAATAAACCGTGATATCTTGATATTAAGAATATATGGTGTCTCGTGACCAAAGACCAATATGGGCGGAGCTTGATGCGACGGCGAATGATTACGTCATGCTTGGTTAGCTAATAATATAAATATAACCAGTATAACGTGTATCGGGGCTAACTATGTCTAAATATGCACATATACTTAATTTTTCTTGGGCTTAACTAGCCGATGAGTAGAGACCAATGATTCGTTAAAAAGTATTATGATGACACAAAAATCACGGGGATCAACAATATTATCAACAAAGATTGGTTACACTTAAATACAAAACTCTTAAATATCTGGTCATGAAACCCTACAATTAACCCTGGCTGGGATATGCAAAATTAAGAGATGAAAACCGCCTTAAAATGATGTCTAGGGCAACCTTAATATTAATAGCTGATGAATGAAAATATCCTAGGATGATCAAACCCTACATATGTAACAATCTCTGTACCGACAGACAAGCAAACGATATATATGCTAAATGAGCACCCAAACCCAAGTTACATGATGTATCGGAACCCTTGGTATTCATAATGTTCTGAACTTTCAATAAATTTCAAAATTAAACAAAAAGTTACATAATAGACTGCAATATGGCGTATTCAGATAAATAAATGTCCGTGACTTATTAAAATGCACCATTTCCAATCTATATATGAACAGTTCTAAAATGTATCATCTGACAGTACCATATTAATATTCATTGCATTCAGCAATGATAACTTAACCATTATAAGGACATGCATTGACTTCAAAGAAATTAAAAACTGTGTTTTGGGAACTACTTCTTTAGTGTATGAATGTAAACCGTACAACTACCACCAAGTTAACAGAATCTAGGGCAACACAAATCAGCTGGTTTCTATCATTCTTGCCAAGTAGGTACGTATTTATTTAGACCTTGCGGTCAAGGTTAACCCACAAAAGTGCAGGTGGAGTTTTTCAGAAGAGACAGTTGTGAAATTCACTGGAGTCCCGGTGCGATACCCTAGCTTTTTCCGAATAGGCCCCTTCGTTCTTTTATGTGCTCCGTGTATACCGTTAAGCCAATGTATCAACACCGGTCTGAATGACAGTTAGTTAGGTCCTCAAAAATCTACGGACATCATCAGCTTTGCCCAGCCATCCGCACAAACATGTACAGCGTCGGATACCCACGATTGCCTATTACATCTGTCAGCCGTGGGATACTTGGCTAGCACTATATCGATATAAGGATAGGGGTACGTCGACTAATCAAATGTTGCTTACACAAATGAGTACTCTTCAGATGGGTTGGATATATAAAATCTGTGAGTCAGTAACACATTCCTCACAGTGATTACGTCATGCTGCACTACCGTACGTACGAGAAATTCTATTGGTCAAAAAATTCCCACTACCTAGTGGGGCTGCGAATTCAAATAACCGATAACAAGCAAATGCTTACTAATAATCCCACATGCGATGAATGAAGTAACGGAATGAGCGCTCGTGGGTCCCGACGCTGACACATGTACGGATTAATCAATATTTGTTTGTCATCTAAAAAGAGTTTATTAGAAATCCAACAACGATTGTAAAAGGCATCAAGAGGGTCTCAACATTTGATGAACAAAATTGGTTCAACGATGCAATAAGCAAAAATAACGAGTTTCCCCCCAAAATATTAAACAACAACAACAAAAAGAAGAAAAAAGAGAGAAACTACATGATAAATCAAAATGTTCTTTTATCTTTTATGTTCTTTTACCCGTGCACAAAAATGTGATAATTGTGTGTGTGTGTGTGTGCCCTTTTCATCTTCGAATTGAAGAAAAAATATCTTGTTTCAACATTGTCTACCTGTTTTTCTTAACCAGATGTGAACCGTCATGCATCGCTACTGGATCTTCGCTCTGGTTGTCATAGTAACCACACTGACAGGGTCAAGGTCATGGAACGCTGTGTCATATTATACAAGCAGATACTCGGCAGATGGCATCTCGTACGACGCAGGCAAGTACATGAATCCATTAAAATCAAAACTGAAAATAAAATTAATGGTGAAACTTTTATCTGCTTACGGAAGTTGGTATTTCAAAATAAAATATCAGTGTTGCATGCCCACGCTCGATCGATTGATATTATACACCGGCCGTGGGAATTTACGCCAGTATTTCGTCGTTTTAGGGTGTGTCAAATTACGCTATTTCATTCGTTCCCTAGAGATTCTACTAGGTAAAGCCGAAGAGTACTCCATTTATAAGGAGAAATTTCGTTAGTCGATACTGTAGTCAAAGCCTGCTGTAAAACAACGTTTTGTTTGCCTTTTTTTCTTACAGTTTGATGTCATGAAGTGAAAAAGAATAAGTTAACCGGTGTTTTCCGACGATGATAAAATACATCCAAGGATTTCTTCACCACGATGGCTTTAATTAAACAAGAAATGAATTAAAATATTTGTACATGAAATGTGAAATGTATATAAGATGTTTTAGATCAAGGTACATTTAATTACGTTTTGGATCATAAATAATTATAGTACTGGGATTTACCTAAAGTAACATAAATATTTCATATTACTTTGATTAGCTATAAACAATTTATATGCACCGAGTGGTTATCTGGACTATCTGTTATGATGTTAAAACAACAAGAAAAAGAGGAAAAAATGCGAACTTACTTTTCAGATGATGCTGTAAATGGGCTGTTCTCTTGGGAAGGGTACCTGCTATCCAGTACTTATGGTCAAAGTATTATAGGATGCAGCTACAACATAACAACCAACCAAGTCGTATCTTGCTCCGGGCCGACAGTGTAAGTCATTGCTCTATCGCTTTTTTTTAGCACCTTCAATTTTATTACACTATATCACATATTAATGATTCATACATGGGACTTTCATCAGGTATGATTTGGGTTTTATCGCTTGAATATTTCAAGTCATAGAAGTATTATTTTTTGACCCATTAAGACGTATGGTAACCCCATATAAGTTTGGCATTGCTTGAAAACATTGTATAAGTAGATATGAAATATATATATAAAAAAAACAACACGTGAATATTTTCATTTCCTTGTTCAGTTAGTGCTGTATCTATATATGTAAACATTAGTTTGCTGGTGACACTTTAATGTGAACCTCAAACATTTTATATTGTTACCACTAAGGGTCATGTCGCATTATTTTAGCATACTGATGAGATATGGGTTCGGTTATATTGCCAGAGGAACACTTAAAGAAAGCATAACATCCCTGTAAGTACGGATTTAAATGATTCATAGTATTTTAACACTATTGTTGTACTGTTGTGAAATGGTGTGAATTAAAAAAAAACTGAAAAGCAAATTGTATATTATTAAACAACACGTACCAAATGTTAATGAGATGCGCTATTTGCGCCATGAGTAAGAAACTTCTTCAGCTCAATCCAAAGTTTGCAAAGAAAAAATAAATGATGATAGCATATTATAATAAAAAAAATATATTAGAGACTTAAAGCTAAATTAAGCTTTATGTTATGTCTGGTTATGAGTTTAGTTCAAATAAATTATCTGAAGAAATGTGCTTTACAAATAAATCTAATGCTAGTATTATACTTCAATAAGCAGTATACTGATATATTACGTCTAAAAGTATTGTATTTTAAATGTATTATAATGGGGTTTACAAGGTCATACGCAGGCTCTTTTAGCTGAATCTATTACATAATCATGGGAATCTTATAGTAAATACAAGCCTTTATATACATTGAGGAAAAGAGCCTCTAAAACTATTTGCAGTTTCTTTTTTAAACCTGATCGCAAGGCTGCCCATGAACTGTTTTGATATATTTCAGAACAATCCGGGGATGTTCTTCATTTAAATATTTTGAGAAGAAAACATTTGAAAATTTAACTAATCTTGAAACGATGTAAGTATACATGTATATATTTATTGTGTTTGACTTAAAGTGTTGTTTTTGGCAATTGAATTGAATTTAAGTGCATGTACTGAAAGTACATTTGTACATGTATTTTAATGAAGGCATCCGAAAACAGCTGAACCATATAGACATAGAAGAAAAAAATATCTTTCTATCTATCTGTGGATCAAGTCTGAAATAAAAAGTAAAACTTGTCAAAGAAAAAAAACATATCATTTTGATATTCAAGTTTGATAACGACGGATGTTTTACTGTATCATCCAGAATTGTCCAGGAAACAGCTTTAAATCATGTTCCCGACCTTTCAAACACGAAAGTGAAACTTGTGTAAGTAAAACTATAATAAAATTGAGCATTATAAATGTTATAACATTATATCTATTATAGCAATATAACTGTTACAGTATTATAGATGTTATAGCAATATATATTTTATTGCTGTTATAGCATTATAGCATTATATCTGTTATATATCATCATAGCTGTTTTACGTAGACAATCTATGTACACATGTATATTCAAACACGCTGTGATTATGATAAAATTTTGATTTTAATTAAAACTAAACGAAATTATGTATCAAAATCATGTGTGTAGTACAAATTATATATAACTGTTTCATAATATGAATTAATTTAATTAACATTTCCTATTAGAAATTTGGCGGGAAACAACATACAAATGGATACAAACAATCATAGAGGATGGGCTATGCCGTCAACGATTGAACGCATGTAAGAATTTTGTCATCTAAACGTGCATTCCTTATTTCCTTATTTTCAGAAAAAGTGAATATATATTTCTATTGTTTTGCTTTAATTTAAGTAAAGAAAAACGGTGATTAAGTTTACTTATGTAAGTCAGACATATACATTTTATAATGAATAACTAATGTTAATTTATATTTAAGAAAAATACAATCTTCCAAAATAAATAAATAAATAAATAACTACCTGCTGCATCATATATATGTGTGTGTGTGTGTTTTAGCGCACTGATGCAAAATAACATACGATGGATACCGAAAGGCATGGTTTCTGGGCCAAATCTTAGACTGGCGTAAGGAACTATTTTCAGCATGAAATCAATCAAAATGTCAAATTATTGCAATAATTTGTCAGTTTTCAGTATTAGATTAAATGGTAGATGATTAGACTTGTATGCTCATAATTAAAAATAAAACAAACTTCAAATCGATTTTTCAATGATATTTCTCGTGTCTCCATGAACAGGATTGGCCTTTTAGCACGTCATACTTCATTTCATTTTTATTTTTACTCCTTCACTTTCGTTGAAAGTTTTCACTGTGGTTTCGGCAACCTGTTGTTTGGTAGTATCACTTCGCTAGTTTTGAGGCTTTGCATCGAATGTACAACGAATAACATAAGTAGCCCTAATTTTGTTTAGTAGTAATTAATAATGTTACTGTTTCTAGGAGCTTCGGGTACAATAAATTAAAGCAAATACAACCAACGATATTTGGGGATGTTTCGTCTTTAGTGTACTTGTAAGTATTATCTTTATGTATTACAAGATACGTATATGCTGTATAGTGATGAATTCAGATATTTTACATCATCATAACGCATTGAATGCAATTCCATTACAAAAAGGTTTTCCTCTCTTACATTTAATCTCGAGCTATTACGACCTTGTACACTATCACGGGGATAATGTAACAAATAACAAAGGCAGATAATTGGCGACTGTAAATATTTTTGGTGTTCGACTTTAAATCAAAAATTAATTTGCAAATAATTAAAAGAAGAACAGATTGAAGTAGACTCTTTAATATCTATAGAAAATATATTCTTGAGTCGGCATTTGTATGGGCCTTTTATGAATTGATATAAGATGCTATAAATATAGAATATTTTTAAAATTGGCATTATATATGCAAGTAAATAGTGTATTTACAAGTCTTTTACACTATTTTTCAACATTATTAACCGTTCTATATTTTGCAGTGGCGTTGAAGGCAATGATATTTCTCGTGTTTCCATGAACAGCATTGTCCCTTTATCAACGAACAGTTTTATGCACTTGTAAGTATATAATGCACGTGATAGTAATAAATACACGTGTTTTGTTTCTTTGCATGTTATAACACTGATAATTGTTGTGTTTTTAATGTATTCAAAGGTCATGACCATATGATAATTATGCATATCTTAAATTGTTTTGGATTTTTTTTCTTTATATGGGCGTCATTTTAAACAGCTAGGTTAAGCTATATTTGTTTATGAGAACCTCAGTGTGCCTTTTTCAATTTTTCATATATATTGATATTACAGCATGGAATAGTATGGTACAGTTCAATTTTCTTTTCTTTTCAGAAATTTGAGTAATAATGCCTTAGAATATATCAACCAAGGACATTTAATCAGTTGCCTGCCATACGAATATTGGTTAATTGTAGAAAATGAATTTTGAAATATATTTTTTAACTCCAATAAATCAGTTTCTCCCGAAAATTCGTGGCCCTCTCAAAGATGGAAACATGGAACCATTTTGTAGTTCACCTTAACTTACTATCTCGAATACAGATATTTTTACATGTATATAAGAATTATATATAACAAAATGATCATGTTATTTTATTTTAAAGTTTTGATATACATAAATGAAAGCTAGACTGAGTTTTTCTTAAGTATAAAAGTTGTAAAATAAAATTGTTTAACTTCACTTCATGTGACACATGTTGTTGTATATAGGTAAGGCGTACATGCAAGTATGTCACAAGGGTTTACATTGTTTAACAACGCTTTATTGGACACATTTTGTTGTATATGTAAGGCGTACATGCAAGCATGTCACAAAGATTAATATACTCATACTTTAATATTTTCAGGGAAGTGCAAAGGAACGCACTGACAACCATACCATGGGACATTTTTACGAACATGCCACACCTTGTTCATTTGTAAGACATATCTTATATATTAAATCACTCCTCAGTATTGGAGAAATGGTTTAAGCATCTCATTTCAATTGTAGAAATATTTATCTCCCTATGTATGTGCTTAATAAATTTATTTTCGTGACACAAACACACTTAAATATTGATAAACATAAAATATGTTAGCTCGTTTTTCCCAATCCCGTCTGACAATATATTTTTAGAATAAGTAACAAATGCATTAAATATATTCATAGGTTGCTTAAAGTTTGGTTTGATTCAATTTTCCAGAGACCTCCATGAAAATAAAATATCTGCCATACCTACTAAATCATTTGAGAACCTCCCAAGCCTGAAGCAGCTTAGAATTCACACACAACGACCTGCAATGACCGCTATTGCCTATGATGCATGGAGAAACATTGGTGACAACCTCCTTGAACTGTATGGAAGATATTATACCAAGAAAAAAAAAAAAGGATTCAACTCTTTGTCTAACATCATCGTCGGAAACCCATGAGCGACTCCTTCATTTGCCCTCAATATATCGTTGACAGATGTAATAACAAATATAAGATTCGTATTATGCAGCCATGGGTATCCGGCGATGATGTGATAAACATGTTATAAACATAATTTAACATCGTAAAATCATAGGTTAATTAAAAACGATTAAACAAAATTGCTATTCTTATCATATATTTTCTTAAATATTTTCAAAACATGTATCAATAATGGTGTGCTATATCATTTGCCATTTTTATTTTCAATGTTTTTCTTTATCTCGCTAGACTAATGTTTGACTATCCAAGTACAGTATGTTGCTTTACTGCAGCAATTTCCTGCCATCGTATGGTGCTTATTGCTGTTATTACTTCAGCCGCAAATTTTTTGTCATAATATAGAATAGTTTTATATGTAAAAAAAACAACAGTTTGCTAACTAAACACAACTGTAGAAAAATTTCAATTATGAAACAATCACAGTAGCAAAACAAATGAAACTGCTTATATTTCAGGTGTAAATATTGATGTTGGATAAACTCAATAATTGAAATAGAATAATAATTCAACCACAATTGTCCTTTAGAAATTATAACTCCACGTGACATAAAGCGAAAATGGTTTTTCCTTTAGGTTTGTCAGTGACAACAACCTGAAGACATTCCCACACCAGGTAATGGAAGAGGGGTACTATCCAAAACTGCACACAATGTAAGTATATAATTGTTCCCCAATTCTTGGAATGACACCACTAAAAACATTTGTCCTTAATGTTCTTAACGTATGTTAGTAAACACATTCATACACTTAAAGCCAATTCCTCTCGACGGGCGGTTCCTGGATTGAACTAGTACCTTTCTCTTCTGTTAATTCAATGTTGAATAAAACCACTAGTCTAATTAAATCTATTTCTTTACGTCGATGAGGAAACACGTTCTTATATCTTTAACGATGATTCCTAGGCATAGTAGATATGAACTTATTTAAAGTTTGACCAAGAGCAAAGTAGTCTACAAATAGACTCCGTTGACCTCTAGTTAATCTCATCATATACATATATATTTTGTTAACAATGTGTAAAAAAACCCACTAAAAATAGCTAGAAGTTTTGCATGTCTCATTTCAGTTATGCAGACCATAACCTAATACAGAACATCACAGAATACGGAAGCGAGGCGTTCCCAGACAACCAATTATTCCTACACAGAACAAAGTCCAATGACGTGGTTCCATTTTCAGCATATCCTAACCTTAAAACATTGTAATACATATACTCATACCTAAATCTAATTTAAAAAGTGATGAAATACTTGTTTCTAGTTGAATAATTAAACATTTGAATAAATTCAACTTAAATATATTTTATATGTAAAGAATGATATTTAAAAACGCAGCAAAGAAAACACACAGAAAAGATGCCTTGTGCACCCATCCAAAGTAGGGTGGGTTTCATCCCTATATATTGTTAGGGATAAATTGTATTTTCTATTGTTTATTAAACATATTCTTTTTCTTCCGATACAGGTTGCTATTGTTAGTTGTCTCACTTTGATGGGGTATTTCTATATGCATTATTTGTTTATTATACATGAATTATCATCGGGTGTGAAGAGTTGGGGCCCCCTTAAACCTGTTTAAGCACGCCAGTTGGTCTTTTTTCCGACTTACCGTTCTATGTAACTGTTGGTATTTCTCTATTTTAGGTAATATTCTATCTCCGTGTTTTATGGGCCATTATATCGTCATTCTTCCGGAGTTAAATCAGTTGCAATATAATTATGTTGGATTTCTCATAAAATCCTACTGAGCTTCCGTATTGATATTTTGTGTTAGTGACGCATCGTAATAATGTGTTATTTCTTTCATCAGTGAATTCATATTGAATGCTTGGGTAGCGTGGTGTATCGCATTTCGTTTCTCACAAATACATCCTGGGATAGATTCCTGAGCACATACGTGAGTAGTACGCTGGTCGTCCATCAGACAAGTTAGTTTTTTTCCTGGTACTCCGATTGATCGATATCTTTAATTAATTTCCTGATACTAACATCACATTCCCATTACTTTGCAGGTACTTGCATGATAATTTAATAACATTTGTCAACAATACGGACCTCTGTCCCTTGAAGCAGCTTGAGAAACTCTACATGTATTCAAACCGAATTCGTGACGACACATTAGACCCCGATGCCTTTGGATGTTTACCATCAATGTGGCTTCTGTAAGTTATTAATACAACACTGATCTAATAAAATATTTAAAAAAAACTACTTATTGTTCTAATAAGATATTTTCAAATATGTATACATTATAATATAATGTATGATGTCTTAAAGTACCAAAGTACATTTGATTATAAAATGTGTAAATTATTTACCAAAACTTGGCTAAACAGTTATGTATATATTACAAAAACAGGACTGAGAAAAAGAGACACATTTCCTTTCTTTTTTGCACACTCATAGCTCAAAATCTCTTTATAACAATATTAATAAAGGTACCAAATATTTAATAGCATACTGTCTGTAACATATTGTAAGTACAATTATGGGACTTGCTTCAAAATTTGCAGCATTTTATTGTTGAGTAAATATGAATAAAACCTTGAACTTTACTTTAAATTTTATAATCAGTAAGTGAAGCAAGTACCTAAAATCAAATGTCATTTTAACCATCCTTAAAAATTCCTAGATAATAAACGTGTTTTTTTTTTCTTTTTAAATCTGGTTAAAATGTTTTGACTCTCCTGGGATTCAACCCGAAACCCTCAGTTTCAAAGCAGTTGACAATAAGTTTAGCCTATATATGGATGTTCTTCAATTTAAGATAATGCGCTAGAGTTCCAGAAACATGTCTGTATGACATGAATTTATGAAAGATGAATGCATTTATGAATACCTGGCGTCAAATGTAGTTCTATACAGAATAATAATCCATATAGAATATTATTATAGCTGAAAATGTTATTTTAAATAAATTGAGCATTGATTATCAATTAATATATTGGGTATGAAATATGCCAAAGTAAAAGGTATAGCACAGTAATACAAACAATAAGATTTGCATTGAACGAAAGTACATAAACGATATATATTTAAACCAAAAACATGTTGTACATATGATAGTGTTCATTTTAATAGAAAATAATCATTAAATATGAAAATGAATGGTTAACCTTTATTATCATTCTTCATGCATTTCACGATAGCCATCTGTCGTTCAACTTGATACAATATGTCCCTGATACGCTGAAGACATCCGCAGTCGTCCCGCTCTGCGTACCTATACTTGTCCGGCAACAAACTTATTTCTGGAAGATGATACATTTTCCGGTGTAGATACACTTACATATTTGTAAGATATTTTCTCTTTGTATATTTTTTTTAATAAAAATGTTCAATGTGCAATTTTCTGAATATTTTTAGAACTTTTATTGTCTTATAACTTTCTAATATTTAGTTCATGTCCTCAAATATATTTATCGATTATTGCCATACTTTGGTATTAATTTTTATTTTAAAGTTTTGTATATTTTTTTCATATAGTTTCTACCAAAGAAATGTTCGGTTTTCAAATATCTTTAGTATAATATTTTATATAAAGATGTTTTTGATTTGAGGATACCTGGAAAATAACTTCATTATTGCTATTGTAAATTGAGCTTTTCCGTCACAGATACAATACATTTAATTTATGTTTTGATACGAACAGTTTACTGCTAAATGAAAATATATTTCTAATGAACTGTATGTCTTAACTCTCTATATATATTCTCATAATTCTTAAAACTCATTTGATTAATGGCACGGCAAGACGATTTGCTTATTATGTGAATTTTTAATATAGGCAGTATGATGAAATGGTTAAATCGTGTAAACCGACAGTTTTTTAAAAAAATATTTTTCAGATATTTATCGGGCAATAGGTTTCGTTTTGTCTACAAATATCCCTTCCGTTACTTAAGCAACCTTGTTACGCTAGACTGGTCAAACAACAGAATACAAATTCTACCAGATTTAGCTTTTGAAAACTGCACGTCATTAAGGAACTTGTGAGTATTTGTCTATCCATAATAATTATAGATATAATGTTCGATTTTTTTTTGCTTTAAGTCATTCATAGTTTACAAATAAAACTTAATGACGATAAAAAAAATCATAATTCATCTGTAACATATACTCAACTGCAAAAATAAATGTACACAGAAGTTTTCGTTATTTCAATGTACATTTCTTTCCGAAATATTTAGTAATATAGTAAAACAATATTTGAGCATTGTGTGACAGATATGATGTACATATGTTGATTGTATGTAGCTCGAACAAAATAAATACTTAAGAATCCTAACTCTACTCACTTTGAAAAAATGTCATTTTTCTCATTTCGGGTTTTTAAACGATATTAAATTATTTAGAATTTTAATAAGATATATTTCAGCAAAAGATTGGTACATGCTTAATGGGCTACGATTTTAAAGGAGAGTTAACCTGTGAAATTAAATGACGTGAAAGTTTTACACGAGGCCGCGAATGTATTTCTGAAAGAAATAATGTATACAGTAAGCGCATTTTTCCTACTTAATGATTTGGTTGTTTCAGGTATTTAAGCAGTAACAGCATACCACAACTACTCAAAGTGCACTTCCAGAACTGTCCCTTGAATATTGTTACCTTTGCAGCCAACGAAATCGGCTGGGTTGAAGATGGAATATTTTCTCATATTTCTTCGATGAGCTATATGTATGTAATCTAACCTTTATAATTGTCACTGTGAATATTGGGGATTGCTTAAATTCCAACTATCATATTAATCTCTCAGCTGTACTTCATTCTTTACAACTTTACCCTTTACCAGATTTTATTATTTTATTTTTTTTTAATTATCAATATTTTTATTTTTACATGGCTTTAAATGGAATATGAAACAAAGGATTTTTCTGGGTTGTGCAGACCGTGTAAGATTTGAGCTACAGTATTGATCATACAGCTCTTGGAAGAAGTCTGGGTCTCTGGTTTGCAAATGAGCCAAAGCTAGTCCCTTTGAACTGTATTAAAACACGGTAAAAAGAGCATCAGTTTTCAGCAACTGCATTCATTATTGACACTGTTTTTTGTTTTTCCCTAGAGACCTGTCGAGAAACAGACTTACGAAAATTCCACTTGGAAGAACTTTTCATGACATCTACATAACCCAATTATTGTTGAATAATAATCGAATTAATTCGTTACCATTTTTTAAAACGGTTGTACAAACAATGGCAAGAGAAATGAGAAATGCTTAGAATGTATTGTAAATAGGTTCACGATTTCTGTACCTCTTTGGCAATTCTTGATTTCATTCATTAACAAACATACAGTTAAATAATTAATTTTCGGGTCACTCATTTTCGTTCATTGATTTCTTGGAGGATTTTGTCCACGAATATTAACCCCAAAACAGTTTTTAATACAGACTTCACCTTTTCTTCTAGAACGAATTAAGATGCTTATGAAATTCCCTTTAGTACATAATCACCGAAATGTTATGTCAAGGAAAAGTTATTATTTTGTAGTAGGCATTCTACATGGTGTATATAATTAACCTAGTTATTATGTGTTCTTATAGTTTGCAAATGAATACACAATCATATATTTATTTTAATGTGCTAATTGTCATTTGTTACAGATACTTACAAAGTAATTACATCACGAAATTTTACGTACGCGTTTGACGGTGTCACTGCATGAATCTATTTGAACAACAATGAGATCAGGAAAATTTATTCTTACGCCTTTAACAACGTCAGAACATCATCATTGTCTCTTGCGGGAAATCCCATCCGAGAACTATTTTCTTATTCATTCAACTCTGTGTCTATTACTGGCTATCAAAAATCCCTTAATTTGGCAGGAATGGGGTTTACACACGTCCCAGAAAAGGCATTCTATGACTTCTCAGCATATGCTATATATATGGAAAATGGACAAATTGAAACGTTCTCTCCTCATGCTTTCCATGATGTTTCTGTTTCTATCATGTAAGTATTAATTTAATTATGTTCTGTAATATATACTAGTTATATAATATGATGTATATATATATTCTTACATTCCAAGACTTTTTTCCTTTCAAAAATATTCTATTACATTAAAATCTTTTGTCTAATTGCTGGTGTTTTTTTAAATGCTAATCTCTTTCTAAACCCGTGTATTTATTCACTTGCATTGTTCGTTATTTTCTTTTTTCAGGAACCTTGAAAACAATCCATTTACTTCTTTGACTGGGCCATTATTTGGTGGAATGTCAACTGTGTCCTGGATTTTCTTTCTTAGAAACAGTGACATAAAAGAGATAAGTTACGATGCTTTTGACAATGTTACATTATCAAATATAAGGTTAGAAAACAATCAACTTTCAACATTTCCACAGGCTTTGAAAACACAAACGCCACCTTTCATGTGAGTAAAACTGACATGTGTTGCTTTGTTTAATAATATTATCTATTTTGGTTATTGATGTGTTCGAATATTTCTTTCTTCATTTCATTTTTCTTATTTAGGGTCGTATGTCGATTCATTTACGGTGAAACAATACATTATAATTTAGTTTGATAAAAAGCAGAGCTATGTATTACTGCTGATAATGGAATTTATTTGGTAAGATGGTATAGCAATATGCAGGAAAAAAAATACAAAAAAACAGAGCATGTGCATTTCAAAGTAAATCAAAAATGAATACAATATGTTTTATTATTTGACACCAAAAATTATTATGCACCTTATTATTTAGACTTTCGTGCTTTAATATAAATATGATTTCTTCTTCCAGTGATTTATCAAACAATAAGATTTCACAAATACCAACAGGATCATTTGACGGACAGACATCATTAGACACTCTGAATATCAGCAATAATGAATTACAATCATTAGAAAATGGCCTGTTTGATGACCTCATATCCATGGAAACTCTGTGAGTATATAAATATCCAAATTATCTTTCATATATGTAAACTTAATTTTAAAAAAATACATAGTAACTTTTGTATTTTAACCACAGCTAGATTCTGAAATAAGCCGCAATTTATAAAATTTAATTTATCTAAAATTAACTCACAAAGGATCACATTCATGATAACTGATATTTACCTGTCATTCTGTCATCTGGCCATAGAAATCCGATGGTTATTATACTCAGAATTTAATCAATTTCTTTGTCGCTTCAGGGTGTTATCATACAATCAATTGTCCACTCTTCCGCGTGGTTTGTTTGACAATCTCGCTCGGCTAAAGACACTGGACCTATCAAACAATATGATGACACACTTCATTTTCTTGGAAACAATCTAACTAACGTTGTTGATCTGTCTGCGAACATCATAGAAACAATGGAGGAGTCAGCATTCTCAGTTTTTTAAGATTATTAAAAGTTATTGTTCATCCAAAATTTATTTAGTCATTCTGATTTTACAAATGAATCTCTGATCATATTACAAGTATTAATTTGTTTTTATGTTGTTGTTGTATTTGGGTTTACCGTCGCTGCGATAGTATTTCAATCATATTGCGACGTCCAGCTAATTACAGGTGGAGAAAGACCCCGAGTACACAGAGGTACCCGGGTAGAACCACCGACCTACCGCAAGCCAGCTGGAAGGCTTCCTCACATGAAAAATCCGAAGTCCCCCCGGGATTCGAACCCACAGCGGTGAGGAGCTGAAAGATTTGTAGTCCACGACTGTAACCGCTCGGCCACGGCGGCCCCCAAATTTGTTTTTAAACCTTGACACATGATATTGGTTCTTCTAGATATGTTGCACTTATAGAAAGATACGATTGTTATATTGCAGACATTTATCTGGGAATCCTTTAGAGTGTTCGTGTCAGCTGGTGCAAACCCTGACGGAAGTAGCACATTCTATCCAGTCTGGGGATTGTAACGAACCTCTCCAGGCGGACAACGTCACGTTTTCTATTCGTCCGGGTTCTACAAAAACATATTTCAAGAACGTGGATGACAGCATCATTCCATGCAGTACATACTTAAACAATAAAATAAACAGTTCAAGCACACTTTATACACTATGACGTTATAATTGATATCAGTAATAATCATTCATCATAGCCATTAAGGTTACTTTTAAAAGCTTATGTATTCAATTGATAACCTTATTTTGAAAACTTTTTATATTTTTTATTGATATAAATGTTATAAGTGTTGTTTGAATCATATTTAAAAACAAATACATGTAGTTAAAAGTTCGGTTATATCAATAAAGATATATATATTTCGAAAATCTTTTTCTGTCTTGGCAAAACAGGCAACGCAAAACAGTCTTATATAAATTCATCCCTGACTTAAAGGACACAACAATAATATATTTTAACATAATAATTACTTTCTTCAGTTGTTTTATATGTTTATAAACAGTATATCTTAGTGTTTGTACCTTTTATTAATTTCAGGCGTTGATGATTTAGATGTATACAATATAACAGCCTCAAGTTTTACAATTGGATGGGAACAACCGTCTTCATTTAATCTGGATGGCATGACAGATGACTATCAAGAAGAATTGTACGTTGCCATAATGAAAAAAATGTAGTTCGTTTTAGATCTTTTTGAAATATATATAAAAAATCACATATCAAGAGAAATTTCTGAATTGATAGAAATAATTAAGTATTTCCTAACGACAGTTTTAATCAAATACTTATGACCTAATTGTTTGATCTCAGATGATTACAATTTAACATTGTTCATTTATTTTTGATATCAATGCAAGAATGTAGATTTCTATATTTGTCTATGTAATTATTTTACAAAAAATGTTAAAGTACACTAAAACTGTAAACGATATACTTCAAAATAATGTCATATTAATATAATGCAAATTTCCTTTTTACAAATATGAACGGAACGTACACAATCACCTTCAAATCCCTCATTGCGACATCTGGCCTAAAGAAACTACACCATAGAATGCATAAGCGCCTCCAGTGACACACTGGCGTCCGTGCTCGTAGATTACAATATAACGGATGGGCCGAACCTTTTTTGAAGTCACCTTTAACTCTCGGATGGAGTCACATTCGGGACAACTTACGAATGCGCCATATCTTTGTCTTCAAAAGTATCTCAGACTGCTAAGAGCAACCCGGTTGTATTTACAACACCCGATGCTAGCGGTGTGTATTTTTTATCTTTATTTCCTAGTAGCCATTAAATATCATTTTATAACTTATTGCCCTTTGCAAATATTATTAATTTGCTTATTATTTCCCTTTCAAAATTAAACAAGACTGTTTATATCTTTCAAAACGGTAATCGTTTATACATATGATGACTACTAATTTCTAATGGATTGCGTTGAATAACTTCAATTAGAATGTATATTTAACATTTAGATGGATTGATTAATTAATTAAGTACACATGCCATTGTCATTAGATAATGTGTAAAATGGTAACATTTCTTTTAGAGGAACCAACGGCTATAGATGAAGAAGATGTCGAACTGCAAATCAAATACTACGATTCAGCAAATCACACACAGATTTTATGACATAGGATTCATAAGTGTCTCTGATCCAGCCTACGTAGATAGTCCGTATGGGGCATGGTTAACAGCATCAGACACGCCTCTTTATGATACGTTTTCCACGTGGTTCAGGTTTGACTGGGCCGGAAGACACAACTTTGATATTGAAGGTACACTTGTGTTGAAACATCTGCATGGGACAACAAAAAGGTAATGAATTCTGAATCTTAGTAAGTAATTCATTGAATGTTATTATGATTACTTGACCATTAAGTAGGTCACACGGTTAAAAGTAAATTCATTTGTAAACATTAAGCTTCAGACATTTCAGTATTTATCAGTTTTAAAAATTAGGTACCTATCCTAGCACGTTAATATATTGTTTTATTGTATTGTACATAATGGTTTCAGGTTTTGGGAGGAAAGTTATTTCCCTATTGATGGAATTGGATTCCAGGAAGAATCACAACAAGACTGTGATGGAACTTACCACAACTTTGGGTATGTATTGAACATATGGTGATATTTTATTATTATTTAAAAATGTTTGTGTGCATCAAGTATTGGTGAATGATAAAAGATTAATTTCATTCGTATATTTATTTGAGATGACATATTCATCATGGTATACTAAAATGATACTTACTATTGGCTAAAGAATATTACTTTTTGTATTTTGACTATAAAATCGAGACTGCTATTGTATGTAGTATTTGACTAAAATAAGGGCATTGTTAAATTATAGGAAAATTTATTTTCCCGAAATGTTTTACCGACCTAAGGGTTTAAGATGTAAGTCAGCTATAAACTGTAGTTTTCTTTTCTTTTTTTATTTCTACCTTGTCAGTTTCACGAGCACAATCAGAACTGGATTTGTTTTCAACGGATCAGAGGTGTTCACGATAGCAGGTGGGGAAGCTTGTGGCTGTACATCAACAAAGTTCGCTTGTGGAATTTGTTTCCAATGGATCTACTGAAATTCCATGTACAGGGTGGAGCTTTCGAGGCTTTGACTCAAGGCACGTTTTAATTTATTTTATTGTCATATAGTGCTACTTTCAATGAATTTGGGCCATTAGCGTGCAAGGCAAGTTATATGATATGAAATACGAACATAAACGAATGTGACATAGTTGAACCATGATCATTTCATTTCAGAATATATGGACATGAATTGCTTGAATAAAAATATGTCATTTATTTAGATTTTACAAAAGGAAAGATCCTTAGAAAATGCATTGCCTGTGGTCATGCATTTATCTTTTCATCAATTTGATGTGTGTCTACAAAACGTATCCCAAAATAAGATAAGTACAACTAGGTGGTCTAACAGCAGTGTTGACTTATGGTCTTTATCTGTTATGTAATCAAACAGCCTTTAGTCGCTGTAGTGCCAAACCTCGTCTTCCTCCATCTGTATTATATTCAAACAAACTTACTCACTACTTTTGTGTTTTTATCAGATATTAGTTGGTTTCATGATGTCATTATAATACCTAAATGCAATTTCATAAGCCAATGTATAAAATGACAGGTCTGTCTTTCTCGTATGAAATAATATAGGATTTCTTTTAATATGATTTATATTAAAATAAATTGTGAATTAAATCAATACATGATTTGTAAAGCCATGAATATAAATCATTGCATATCTTTAGTAACACAACGTATTTATTATAATAACTTATCTAAATTGTAGATGTGTCTCTATCTCAGTTGTAGATGTTTCTTATCACAGTTGTAGTTGTTTCTCTATCTCAGTTGTTTCTTATCAAAGTTGTAGTTGTTTCTCTATCTCAGTTGTTTCTTATCACAGTTGTAGATGTTTCTCTATCTCAGTTGTTTCTTTTTACAGTTGTAGATGTTTCTTAATTCAGTTGTAGATGTTGCATATTTCAATAGCTGATGCTTTATTGTTTCAGAAGGAATACTGCACCCTCAAGTTGGTGTTCTTGAAAATGGAACCTGCATCAATATGGTAACAATGAATGAAGGAGTGCATCTTGAACTCGAGGTAGACTGGGTGATTTTTATCATTATAAAAATAAAAAAAATATATAAATGTGAATAATAAATTAACCGATGGAACCCAGAAACGGTATTTTTTTATGAGTAACATATTTTTTAATATTATTGTATACATTTATAGATTAATGCAACTTAAAGTTTTGTTGAGATACAAATAATGCATACATTTTAACCATGTATTTTTATTTAAATTAATATACGAGTATTAGATATTATTTTAATTATTACGCATTTTTCTTATTAAACCATTATTTCTTTATCATATATTTATGTGTAAATCGAAATATATAAAGTTGACGTACATACAATAATAGTATAAAATATATTTACAATTAAATGTTATTCTTACAATAGGATTATAAATTGTTAATACTGTTTAAAATGTTAAATATTCAAATTACTAAACTTTCGTTAAGGTTATTTTTTTTATTCCATGACACATTACATTCTCCATTACAGCTTTTATATGAGAGAGTTGGGTAGGTATGTAGTTGTAGGTATGTGCATATTGGCTTTTTCATTTATATTTTCCATCTCTTAATTTTTAATTCACTGACTTTGCATTTACTGTCATTATTGTAAATTGGGATAGATAAGATTAATTGTAATTGCAGGCCGGAGTTACCTATCATTTCGACCTGTTCCACGCGGAGACTCGAACCTGTACTTCTGAACTGCTGCTACAAGTAGAAGGCACACTCTTCAGCCTTAACAAAAGTTCAGACTTGCCACTCGATTACACCGTTTTTGCAGCTGAGGATGTTGAAATAGGTGCCATTTTGTCTACAATAAACATTTCAGATGTTTTCTCTGACGATGCGTTTTCTGTTAACGTATACTCAGGTGAGTCAGGAACTAACATTACGTACTCGTAAATATTTAACTACGACGAGTATAAGTGAATTTATATCAATAATGAAACTCTAGAGTTCCTATTCATGTAGAAATAATATACAATATTCAGTTGACTTGACTTGACTATTTGAGTTTACCGTCGCTTCGGCAGTATTTCAGTCATATAGCGACGTCCAGCTTATTACAGGTGGAGGAAGACCCCGAATGCACAGAAGCATCCGGGTAGAACCACCGCCAGCTGGAAGGCTTCCTCACATGAAAATCCGAATAACCCTGCCAGGATTCGAACCCACGCGGTGAGGGGCTGAGTGAGTGTTAAAGTCAGCGACTTTACCCACTCGGCCACGGAGGCCCCCAGTATTCAGTTGCCATATATAATCGTATACAAAAGTTTTAATTAAAGCTATTCAAAAGTTCAAAAGTATAACCACAATTAAGCTAGTTATTTTCTAGGGAATTATTTTTTATGTTCGTTTTTATGTAATATTATTTAAAATACGGATTAAAATAAATCTAACAGGTAATGAAGAGGAGCGATTTGCTGTGACGTCATCAAATTATGAGTTCATAGCACCATCTCCAGCTCCATCATCTTCACAAATATCACAGATGTGAAAGGAGACGTCATAAGTTTTCTAGGTTTGTTTGACAGATATTCTTATCAGATATATAGATATATTATGAAACTTTCCATAAAGGAACCCCACTATAAATACAATCTAATAGTGTAAACAGATTTGACAAAAACGTGAAACAATTGCCTTTTGCATTCTCATAACAGACCAGAACTTAAAGATCGAGTTTCAAAACTGATGAATAAGTTACAATTTTCTTCTCTTCAGCTAAACGTATACCTTAATATGAACCATTAGGTATTTGGCAAAACTCATTTAAGACATTTCTTCTTCTTTTTTTTATTTGAGAAGCATTCAGGTGGAACCGTTTGGTTTCATATCAAAATTTTACTCGATCAATAAATCTACATCATTTAAACTGTCATTTTAGAACGAAAAACCAACCTACGATATAAATCATTTGCTTACATGTGATGGTTAATTTTTCCACTGGGATGTATTGTCTCCCGTCTGATATTGTTAAACATGAACACTTTTTATTGAAATATTTTCGTTCAAAAAATAAACATATTTTAATGAAATATGTGTTCTATCAGTGAGATAAAATCCATATCACCTCTACTATGAGTGATAAATGTCTGCTGGAACTACTTTTTTTACTTATAAAGAGTATGGATATGTAGGGTTCTAGTATTTGCTAGTTGCCTCCCGTTATCGTCTCCAAATTGCAAACAATTGTCATGGATTCATCCGCGTGTAAACAGGATTGAATACACAAAATAGTTTTATTCTCTTGTCATCACTTTGCATAAAATGAAAAGAAAAATAGTTTTGAGTGGAAATGTAATATATCTTATCTCGAAGTGATACAATTGTATGTATATATATCTCATATCTACTCAAAACAAACACATATTCCCTATTTATTCATCTTTGTTATATTTTTTTTTCGACAGAATGCGCCCCCACCTTTCCTAATACAATACCTTACACTGAGGCAAATTTTACATATACTGTCAACACGAGTTCTGTGTATCTTACATTAAATAACCAGCTCGACTTTGAGAGAAACACATCGTATTATTTACTTATCGAAGTTGTGGATATTGCCAAACCACTAACTGGATATGTGTCTGTTCGGGTAAGTGGTTTATAGTATCTTAACTTACATCTCATCATTGTACATACAATTGCCAGTCTCTACTGAATAACAAAACAGATGAACATTTACATGTTGATAAACGAGCATTTTATATAAAAGACAATATATCTAACTATAAAAGTTTATATGTATAACATACTGATTCTGTGTAAAGATTCATATCTCTGATTATCCAGTCCCCTTTTTACCCCCTCCCCCACTTATTTTCAACTTGACAAGATAATGTGTAACCCTAACCATTACCATCACTTATCATTTATGATTATAGATAACTTTAATTAGTCACTAAAAATTTTACCTTATAAATGTCAACAACATTTTACAAATATTAATCAGTTATGACATAGGTGTATGTACACATTTATTTGACTGCACTATTAAAACAGATCCCTAATTTCAGGTTATTGTTTCTGATGCCAACGACAACTGTCCGGTTTTAAGCCCGTCAAATCTTACTATAACACCGCGTCCGGTTTTGGTTGCGCATGCGCTGGCAAAATTCATCGTAACGGATGCAGACAGTGGGGAAAATGGCAATGTATATTTTGCTGTATCGAGAATATCTGAACAGTACGTACATTTATAGTCAATAAAAGTCATTACAGCTGTTTCATAATTTTCATCTAAGCTGAAAGTCAGTTTCTCCATGTAAAACATATATCGTATAAATAAATCAAAGCACTGAAAGCACTGAAGCCTGAGGAAGACTGCGGAACAATCAGAGAACAGGAGAGAAGAATTATGTGACGAAGTATATAAGTATCAAAAGGTTTGGTTTTATATTTCATGATTTAACTGTTTTTCATGTTGTTATATAGGCCTCCAGTAGATTATGGACCCAGTCTGGATATATGGAACGACGTTTATTCGTATTACACGACCCTTGAGTTCAAGGTCATTGCCATTGACAATGGAACAATCCCACGAGGCGTGACGTCATCGATTCAGGTTACGCTTAGCAATACTTGCGTCGTGGACATGTTGTTTGGTAATGTCGAACATCAATTTTACGTTGACAACGCAACTGCGGAATTGTTCCTGCGAATTCCCAAATATTGGGTGTACAATTTCCGTAAGTGAATTAGTGTGATTATTTTTTCGTGACAGTGACATAAAATACTGTTTTTGAACATACATTTTTGTTTTAAATATTAAATGTGAATATTTTCTTATAATTTATTGTACATACATACTCATGCAAACTATGATATATCCCGTTGCAGCTTGCTCTGATGACGTTGGTCTGATAAAAGGGTCAGTTCTGGACTCCATGCTGTCTGCATCGTCTTCCTACCACAATCTGTTCACCGGGCCAGGCCGAGCAAGGGTTAACAACACGGAAAGTGAGCAGTTTTGCCTCTTTGAAATTTCATACTGTACATAAAACATGTACAAACAATCCAACACATTGAGCAAAATCCATGGTACAGTTATTAAATATTGATATAATAAAGAACTGAAGACCAACCACTGTAAAACCAAATGTTTAGTACAGTGGTCACGTGATTTCTCACTCGATCTACAAGAGATGTCCCTTGGTTAGCCCATCTTATTCTATACAATATTTTTGCGATTTTTTTTTATTTTAATGCATGAATACAGTTTATTCTCCCCGACATTGGGTGTAAAACAGGGATCGGGGAGGACCATTCCCTGCTACATCTTACAAAGCACCATGTAATTATCTGTTATATACGTGTGTAGTTTATATTATAGTAAAGTGGTCCTGTATATCTGTTATATACGTGTGTAGTTTATATTATAGTAAAGTGGTCCTGTATATCTGTTATATACATGTGTAGCGTATATTATAGTAAAGTGGTCGTATATATCTGTGATCTATAATATTGTTTTAAATAGAGTAAATACAATCCAACAACATATATGACAAGTAACTATAAACTGTACATATATTATATAGAAAAAATGAAGAAGAATGAAGATAATCAGTGGATAAAACAGGGTTAAGTTACAACATAGAAAGGGGGAACTTAAAAGAAAACAACTACATGTGCTGCCTTGATGTTTCGTTACTAATAAGTTATGTTGTTAAAGACAATGAAGCGGCATTTCAGTGTCCTCAAGAAATATTTAATCATGCGAATTTGGATTCCTCGAGCTTAATTCATATACAGTCAAACCTTATTAGCGGTCACTCCTAAAAAGCCCACATACAAACAAAGGCCTGTTTCTGGAATACAAGAACTGAATTAATAGAGGTTTTAACACCTGAATAACTACCACTTCCGGATAATGGCTAGCTTTCTTACTACCACTTCCGGATAGCTTTCTTACTACCACTTCCGGATAAAAGATAGCTTTCTTACTACCGCTTCCGGATAAAGGATAGCTTTCTTACTACCACTTCTGGATAAAGGATAGCTTTCTTACTACCACTTCTGGATAAAGGATAGCTTTCTTACTACCACTTCCGGATAAAGGATAGCTTTCTTTTTTTGGACCTTCAAGATCTGGCTGTATTGTCAATAAACTGTCAATGTTTATTTATTTATTCCTGTTTAAGATACCTTCAGCGGACTGGCCGGTGGCTGGGTGGCGGGCATGGTGGATATACACCAATACGTGCAGGTCGACATGGGCGTGCCTTACCGCTTCACCCGGGCGTACATTCAGGGACGGGCGGATGCTGATGAGTGGGTCACTGCCTACCAAATTCATTACTTTAATGATACAAATGGAACATGGATAATCTACAGAGATGTCAATGGAACTCAGGTGAGTATAATATTTTGTTATTTAGTCAGTAAGGCCGTTTAGAATTTTGCTTTATCAAATAAAGTTCATGTATTTAACTTTATTAAACCACAGTATTCCCCATGAGGGTTGACAATTGAGACATTTGAAGTAACTGAGAGAATGCAATGCTATTAAAATGTAGACTAGACTATTTGAGTTTACCGTCGCTTCGACAGTATTTCAGTCATATAGCGACGTCCAGCTAATTACAGGTGAAGGAAAACCCCGAATGCATGGAGGCATCCGGGTAGAACCACCGACCTACCGCAAGCCAGCTAAAATGTATGTTAATTATATTTGATCTTTATCTATTTAAAGTCGTATTCATTCTATATATTCTGAAATATTTATCATGTTCTATTTTCATAGATCTTCAACGGAACCAGTGGCAGGAACACAGTGTCATCTCAAAACCTAGACCCGGTAATACTGACCCAGAAAATCCGTGTCAATCCCGTATCCTGGCACGGAAGTAACATTTCAATGCGGCTTGAGTTTGCTGGCTGTTCCCAGGATGAGCAACTTTACTGTAAGTGGTGAATTCGGATACCTTATAACCGAATGGGTCCTTGGTGAATTCGATAAGAAAACATATTTTTATTGTTTCAACCACTAATATTTTCATTGGAACATGCCTAATTCACGTAGTTGTTAATAATGTTCTAAGGAATTATGTAGTTTTACATTTTGGGTCCCATTCCTATTTTTCTATAGAACAGAAGGGGCTCAGAAATAAATAATAATTTCTTAGATGTGTTTAGTAAGCATTTTATGACGAAGTTCGGCTATTCGCAGCTAAATTACGCTGTTCTTGTGTCATTGATTTCTACCGTGCTTTTATTCAAATATGTACAACAAAAACAAATTCGGCTTTAATAAATCTAATTAATTTTTATCGTACATGCGTTTAAAGGCACTCTAAAAATCTTAATACTCCACTAAGCAATTATAATATTTTAGAACATAGAAGAAATGGGGAATATTTAGGAATCAGTTCAATATTATTTCTAAATATTTACCTTTTTGAAAGTCTTTTCATTATATATTATCATTTACAATGGACGCGTATACATTCGCCAGACGACGTCAGTTGTATGCGATGTGAGACCACTTACTTCTGTGAAGGAGACGGTCAACAGAGACCATGTGGCCGGTGTCTTGGGGAGACCAGCTCTACCTGCAGCAGGAGCCCAGTAGAACACTCTTATGGACTGGCCGCTGAGTGCTCGTCCTGTCCCGAGGGCTGGGTACATACAGTTATACTTAATGTTTCAGAAGACTGTTTGTAGTTTTTATACACCTTGTTGTATACATTGTTCATTCGTTATCAGAATATAACACAGTATTCATTCGGATTTTTCATGTGAGGAAGCCTTCCAGCTTGCTTGCGGTAGGTCGGTGGTTCTACCCGGATGCCTCAGTGCAATCGGGGTCTTCCTCCACTTGTAATTAGCTGGACGTCGCTATATGACTGAAATACTGTCGAAGCGACGGTAAACTCAAATAGTCAAGTCCTTAACACAGTGTGGCCATACCCCTTGGTATATGATTTCAAGCTAATGCGTAAAGCATATTTTGCATCGATTCGAAAAAGAATTCTTGATTCTTTTGTCAGATGCGTAGTGTTTCCAAACATTCGGGAAACATTAGCATTTCACGAACTCTGAAGGTTTTCCCGAATGTTAGGGAAAACTGTACATCTGACAAAAGAATCACTTGAACCTATGTGTAGGGCACAATTTCCACATTGCATGCGTTCTATCCCATTACAATTGGTGAAGAAATAAAATACTTACAGCTGTTTTTTGTTGTTGTTGTTTTTGTGTGTTTTTCGAATCGATGCAATATATGCTTCACGCGTTAGTTTTAAAATGACGTCATATACCACGTGGTATGGCCACACTGAAAGAGATTGTATTGAATACTTCCAAATATTGAAATTTTCCTAAACATCTTTTCTTCTTGTGCTCAGAGTTTTGAATATTTGCCTTTTACGTAATGTGCCGTAGAACTCATATTAAATGAAATAATTACATACATGACCTAGGCGTTTGAATAAAATAAATTACAAATTAAAATACAATATAAACATGAGCTATCTGTCCGTCTTTATCTGTATACTATGTGTTAGATATTTCTTTTTATATCTACTGTGCCAATAGCGTACATGTATATGCCGGTCACTGTTACACATATTTCATAGCGTTTTTCACAAACCAGATATGTAAAGACGGCTATGCCAGGCCGTGTGAACAGTACCATTACGCACAGTGCACGAATACCACGTGCCCGGACAATTGTACTCATTGCGAACCGGGTACCGCGTGTTACGAAGGCAAGAGGAGTATTTGTCCACCCGGCACATTCTCCAATGGAATGATGGGTATTATATCCATATTTCTATAATAAGTTTTCTGATTAAAAGTATTCCAAATTGTTTTCATAGTGAATATTTATACATAGAGCACTGATAATAGATCTTTAGAAAACAATTGTAAATTTACCTTTCCAGACGACGTGATATGATATTTGAAGGACCATGATTGTGATATAATGATCAATGGGTTATTTTTAGATAGAAAAGTGAAACTAGAGAGACGATCCTTCCGGTGAGGTCTTTAGATTGTATAGATTTTTTATTCGTATATGCATGTCTTCAAATATTTATCTGTATTATATATGTTTTCTGGTCTGTAATGGTCAGTTTAAATGCAAGCTTTCCAGTTAACCAGATTGTTATTTTTATCATTCCAGAGCATTGCGAGTCATGTGAGGCCGGGTATTACCAAGACATATCTGGTCAGAGTGCATGCCTTCCCTGTCCCGCTGGTTATCACAGCGGTCCTCGGATGGATAAATGTTCTCACTGTGCCCCAGAGGAATACAGTACAGGTTCTCAGTGTACGGCGTGTACAGATGCATCACACTGTCCCCTGCCTCACCAAGACGGTCTGCTACGACAATTCGTTGTGTTATAACACCGGTAAAACAGATTTATCTTTTTAAATGGATTTTTATCATTGTAAAATAAATGAAGAGAAAAGAACAATTATTTATGCATTTATGTATTCGTAAAGCAATTAACATTGGGAAAAGCACATGTAATATTCTTTGAATATTTTAATCTTTTTATATATGCATAAATTTAGGTATATATGTTAAAAGAATATTATGTTATCTTAGTTCAAGGAAATAAATTGTGTATGTTTGCTTCTTGGCCATTTTCTCAGCAAGAAGTTCTCGGGAACATACACGTAACATTTCCGAATTTTGCTTTCTTTGTTGTAAAACAAATGCAATTTAGAGAAAATTTCAAGACATTGGCTTTATCAGAAAAACGCACAAAGCAGATATTCAAATAGATTAACAAAACAAAACATTCAAATTGTGCAAGAGCTACAAACCCCCCGGTACCTAACAGCACCCACTCACGCGACCCGACCCCGCCCAACCCCACCCTCTCACAGCCCCACCCCCCAAAAAGGCCAGACAATGGTTATAATGGAATCTTCATAGTCCTTATGTTTGCCATGTTTTCTGTTATTCTTGTGGAGGTGACGGTGGTGCCGCCTGTGACCCCTGTCCCCCGGGTTTAGAAGGTGATGGGACGACGTGCACAGATGTGGACGAGGTATGGGGCTATCATGGCCTGTTTTATAGCAAAATTTACTGTAAAATCATTAATTTTCGCTGACATAAAATTTCGTTGATTATGTACCTAAGGAATTGTCGTGAGTACATTTATTCGCGGATCTATTTTCTAGAAAACGTGAGGTCTATATAAAAAAAAGTTTTCGTGGGGTTTTATATTCGCGGATAAAACCCACCACGAAATCGACGAAAATTAGTGCCCCATGAAAATTAATGATTTCGAAGTATGGCCTGTTTTTTATTGGGGTTTTTTAATTGCACTTTTCTCAAATTATTTTTAATTTAAAAAATGTATCTATGCCAAACATGTCTGTTGAAACACACAATGATTCAAAATAATTTTGATTCCATTGTCTGTTTAAACTTATTTCCTTTTCACTCTTTTTCAATTAATTGTATCAAAGTTGCTACATCTTATACTAATCTCACTCGATGGTTCCTGTGATTTGCGAATGGGAAAAATTCTCTTGTCCTGAAATTGGGTTCGAACCCATAACCATCGCGTCTACAGTCATGTAAGCTAACCCCTGTAACACACTGCATTCTTTTATTATTCCATTATATAAAGTACTCTTCAAAAAGAAGATTTTCAACGTTTCTTTGCATACTGAAACCGTATTATCAGCGTTTTGCTAGACAACATTAATGATACACGGAACTACTTTTGTAAATTTCTGACAAAGCAAGCATGGCTAATGTCTCATTCGAAAACATATCATGGAGTAAAGGGTTTACCAATATGTAAATTATTAGTTTGTAGCAAAGAAATACCCTTTTTTTTCAAAACACGCATATTGTTTAATTTTGAAGAAATACCAGCGTTTTGTTTTGGACTCCCCCCCCCCCCCCCATCAATTTGAAAGTCACAAAATTCACCGTAAACTCGTATTTGAAATTTGAAGGAAATGAGCAGTAGTAGAAGGCTATTTATTTATCTGTTGCAGTGCACGCTGTATCGACCATGTTTCCAGGACCGGTGTATCAACACCGAACCGGGTTACCAATGTCTCGAGTGCCCGGATGGATACACCGGAAGTTACGAGGATGCGTACGCATGGGACATCCACCGCCGGGTGTTTGTTTACACCAACATCGCCCGCTCTAATTTCACGTACCAGACGTGTGAAGATGTGAACGAATGTGACGAAGATCATGGTGGGTGTGACGCACTGATGCCATGCGTCAACACAAATGTAAATATTATTCATATGAAGTTTTCTATTTAGTATCATATCACATGTTTACATACACTGTTGAATATCAATTCAGGCGGGCATTCAGTATGCCATACCGTACGTAACCGGTCGTTTTCAGTCAGCTGCAGAGTTATCATAGGACCTTTAACCACGCGGTTCACGTGCACCTTATGCTGTACACAGGTACACGTGAACATCGTGGTTAATGACACTGAGACAGCTTAGCGACCGGTTGCATACGGTTTGACATATTGGACGCACGCCAGGTCAATCATTGTTCGATCAACTAGCAAATGGCTTTTAGAAACCAAGCGATATGTTGTAACTAGCAAATGGCAAGAAGGAAGTGGGAAATGACATTAATTGCCAGTTGCCATGCACTTACGACATGACAACAGTTTCATATACATGTATATAGAATCCGTGGCCGAGAGGGTAAAGTCGCTGACTTTAACACTCACTCAGCCCTCACCGCATGGGTTCGAAACCCGGCACGGTCAATCGGATTTTCATGTGAGGAAGCCTTCCAGCTGGCTTGCGGTAGGTCGCTGGTTTTACCCGGATGCCTCCATGCATTCGGGGTCTTCCTCCACCTGTAATTAGCTGGGCGTCGCTATATGACTGAAATACTGTCGAAGCGACGGTAAACTCAAATAGTCAAGTCAAGTCATATATAGAAACAAAAATACATAAAATGATGTGAAATTTACAATGTGGCATGCATCATGCTTTTACCACAGTGGGTTTAAAGTTTAAGAAAAATATTTGAATAATATTAAGCTAATGGATAAAACGTATCTACGGAATCCAAGTAGTGCCACGTTGAATGTTGTGTGTCGCTTTATGAAGGCGACGCACGACAATTGTAAACGACACGTGACAATAAGAAACGACAATGCGACACGACACACGACAATATAGCGCGTAAATGTCGCATTGATTTACTATCATATTTTCACGAACTATCGCAATAAATGTCGACTGTCGTTTCAAAATGTCGTGCGTCGTGTCGCATTGTCGTGCGTCGACTCCATAAAGCGACACACGACATTCAACGTGGCACTAAATGGATTCCGTACATCTCACAAAAAAAAGGAACCTTACTTTATAATTCTTATATAATACTTTTATTGTTTTAAACTACCATGGAAGTGTCAGAATTTTTTTTATTATCATCATTATATGATTTAAGTCTTGGCATAATTGGACTTGTCCTTTCTTCATTTTGGGCTGAACCATTAGTTGTTTATAGGGGTGATTGCTGAAAATTTATTTACTAAATAGCGAACAGTGCAGACCATGATCAGACTAGACGGATGTGCAGGCTGATCTTGGTCTGCACTGGTCAGAAAGCAAATTACAAGTGCTGACAGTATTGTAATGGTTCAATACTATTTATTCATCTTTTTATCTATCTTTTGGGTCATGTCTGTTTTAAGGGCAGCCATTTCTGTGACTTCTGTGAGACTGGGTACATGGGGACCAACAAGTCTGGCTGTTACCTTGACAACTTCTGTGTATCTGGGTCACATGACTGCACGGCCGAGGCGGACTGCATCTACCTTGGCCCCGCCCAGTTTAGATGTGTGGTGAGAAAACCTTCACTAGTGTATGATGAAAAGGAGAATAAAAAGATGCTAAAGCGCATCATACAACATGGACAGTTACTCGGCTTCCTTCGGCTTTTGTCTTATGCGTTACTGCGTTCCTACAACAACGTTTCTGCTTGTTACATTTATTTCGGCAGCCATTTTTCGTTGCATAAAACTTAACTTGTTCGAGTATCATGTAGATGTTCGCGAATATTGGAAGTTAACATCATTACATAACTTTTGTTTAAGGTACAGGAAATTTAATGCATATATTGTCCATGGAATACCAGAAGATTTTTATATTTGCTGATAAGCCTTTTGGCTTTTAATGGATGATAGTTTTAATGTATACAAGTAAACATCGCATATTATGTTTTCATTAGAGTAAATATTTGTTCTAACCATTCCATGCTCCTTCGATCTAAGATGAGTGAACAAGATATTAGGTAATCCATCCATTATTAAATTGTGATCATGGTTCTTCAAGTGATCATGGGAATTCTATAGTAAAAGCAAGCCTTTATAGACTTTGAGCAAAAGAGCCTATAACTCCAAGTTAATGGATGCTTGCATCTGCACTTAAATCTTTTATAAGCATGAAGAATAATTAATTATAGTTGAATAATGGATGAATAACCTTAAAGTAAATATTGCTTTATTAAAACAACACTTTTCTATTTCAATTTTCAGTGCAAGCCAGGATTCGCCGGGAATGGTGAATACTGCGGTCGGGATTCCGACAACGACGGGTTTCCGGATCTTGGACTCCCATGCGCTGACTGGGGCTGCACAAGAGTAAAGAATCATTTTGATAAGTTATTTCATTATTAAATACAAAATTTATCTTTCACGGGTATCAATAAAATTGCATCAGTTGAAAAAATATATAGCTAGTTAAAAGTTTTGTCCATTTTTTGAGTACTTTTAATTTTATCCTTGTAGATTTACCGATCAAGATTGTGTTTAAACAATGTCTTGTTAAGGTAACCCACTCATCATTAAATTATAATCATGGGCCCTCAAATGCTTAAAAGGACTTCAGTGCAGATGCAAGCATCCATTAACTTGGAGTTATGACCTCTTTTGCTCAAAGTTAATAAAGGCTTGCATTTACTTTAAAATTCCCATGATCACTTGATGGACCATGATCGCAATTTAATGATGGATGGGTTACCTTAAGACCTGAATCCTGCGGCAACTTGACATCTATGATATCTTGATATCTAGGATATCTGTGGCAGCATCCCCAACAGCATGCAGGAGGACACGGACAGAGATAACAAGGGGGACAACTGTGATGCTGATGACGATAATGACGGCCGATATGATTATTTGGTATGCGGTTAAACTTCGATTGTCTCCCTTTTTCTATAGTATAAATTATTTTACATGTTTTATCGGGGGCTTGATGGCCGAAATAGTAAAATTTCGATATTCAAAAATGGGTAAAAATTATATGTTCGAAAAAGTGAGGGTATTTTCCTTCCTTAGCCTATTATTTCTACCGACAAGGACTGGACATATACTCCGAATAGTGTACTAGTATAATACATGTGAAATGCCATGTTACTTTTAGAGCTGGGATCCAATCCTTAAAAAAAAAGTTCGTCGATTTATGACTGATTAATTATTAATCAGTACTTAAATACTAATACTTGTAAACTCTTATTTCATATACAGAATGTTTGTCGTCTGTTGGGTTTAACGTCCCATCGACAGTATTTCAGTCATTTGGAGATGGTTGTTCAGACCGTAATAAGACTTTAAAACTTGTGTAATTTATGACAATTATCAAACATAACAATAAAATGTGATTGCCTTTGTTATTATTTGTTGTTGTTGTATTGGGGTTTACTGTCGCTGCGATAGTATTTCAATCATATAGCGACGCCCAGCTAATTACAGGTGGAGGAAGACCCCGAGTACACAGAGGTACCCGGATAGAACCACCGACCTACCGCAAGCCAGCTGGAAGGCTTCCTCACATGAAAAATCTGAAGTCCCTACCGGGATTCGAACCCACAGCGGTGAGGGGCTGAGAGATGTGTAGTCCACGACTGTAACCGCTCGGCCACGGCGGCCCCTGTTATTATTTGTAATATATGATCATCTTCACAGTTTACTCGTCAAAACATTACTGTAGCAATGTAGACCAAAAACGCAGTGACAGGCGGTATCTAATACAATTAGAAACAAACGTGTATTTACATTGTTACTAACCAACGCCCTCCGCCACAGGATAACTGCCAGTTTGTGGCCAACTGGGACCAGGCCGATACTGACGTCGACGGTGCTGGTGACGCCTGTGATAACTGTCCTGGTGACGTCAACGTCAATCAGATGGATAGTGACGTCGACGGTCAAGGTGACGTCTGCGATGATGACGATGACAATGACGGTATGGTGATTTAAAATGCATTATAGCAAAACAAATGAATTTTGACGAAATTATAAAATATATCTGTGGTCAATCTCCATTACACATAATATACAAGAAATGACTGACATGTGCAATGAACATGCTTTAGAATAAAAAGATTGTGTTGCTTGGTAATATATAACGCATATGATATGGCTTTACTTTAATGCTGCTACATTTTTCTGGTGCAAAAAAACTTGGTTATGTATAACGCATGCCTATTTGGTATCCATTTAAATCATGCCTAGTTTTATCAATACACATCATTGAAGTAACAAAGGTTGACGCCTAGCGAGGAGCGTCACGTCACGTCACCTCTACATTGTAGATACTGTCGAAGCGACGGTAAACTCAAATAGTCTAGTCTAGTCTACATTGTAGAACGAATCTAACTTTCAAATTATCGCGCTGTTTAATTGTTCAAATGATCCCAGCTGTTGCCGTGCTGTCTCAGCCACGGATCCAATGAAATGCCTTATTAATAATTTATGAATACGATGTTTTGCAAACCAAATATCCAACGGTCGATTAAGAAGCAAAGCGTATGAGCAAACATGAGTACCGAAAATAATAATATCCAGGTCCTATTCTCTCCCACAGGAATCCCTGACACCACAGATAACTGCCCCCTGGTGGCGAACCCTGGCCAGGAGAACAGTGACGGGGACAGCCATGGTGACGCGTGTGACAACTGTCCCAACACTCAGAACGAGGCTCAGACCGACACGAACGAGAATCTCGCGGGAGATGACTGTGATCCTATACATGGGTCCAGTGTAGACGAGTGCGTGTTCTTAGTTTATACCCGAACTAAACAAACAAAGCAATATGTGGAAGGTTATATGTTCGGGGAATGCTCGTTGATTTACGTAGGTTTACGTCTCATTTCGGAGTGATATGGTCATTTTATACACAACCTAACAAAGAAAACTTTATGAAAGGGGAAACGACATAAGTTTGCTATGGCCGGGAATCGAACCCAAGTCATCCTGGTGACACCACGTGACGGATGGTCTTTTTTGATAATTACATTAAAAGATATTAATAAATAATTAGATATACTATTAGATATTTTTCTAGTTGGAACTTTATGAGAAAAAAAATATAGTGGATAGATATCTCTTTTTATGTCCAAATGTCGCAGGTAATTGATACAAATTTGGTATAAATATCATTTTATTGAAAAAATAGAAAGTTTTATAAATTATTTCTTACAGAGACGGTGATAGCGTACTTGACATCTTTGACAATTGTCCCACCTACATGAACGGTGATCAGTCGGATATAGATGGAGACGGGGACGGTACGTAAAGTAGTACGGGGGCTGTGTAAACAGAGCAAAATGCCATTCGGAACACCTCGACCATTTCTACTAAATAAGAAATGGCCGAGGTGTCAATACACGTACTTCACATAAATGTAAAAAATATTACACTTTTCAGCATTTTAATTGTATTGAAAGAAAAGTAGCTGTAATATATTATTATTACGATACAATAAAAATAAAATTGAGGGAAATTCATTAAATTATTTAAGTTTATTTTTACCCCCCTTTAACGCTTTTGGTTTCTGTATTAAACATGTCTTAGTATCATACCTCATTACTTTTTTATCATTGTCCTCGTCAAAATCCTCAAACTATTTGCAAATTAAGGTTGTTTTTTTCTGTTACCCAGGTGACCTGTGTGACACGGACATTGACAACGATGGTCACGTGAACAGCATGGATAACTGCCCGTATCTCTCTAATGCTGACCAAGCAGATGCCGACGGCAATGGTGTCGGTGATGTGTGCGAGACGGATTCCGACGGAGACGGCGTTGCCGACAAAAATGACACGTGCCCCTATAACCCAAATATAAACTTTACCTCGTTCAAAAGTTACTTTACAGTTGACCTTTACCCATTGCTGAGTACGCCATCGCCTACTTGGCTTGTGAAATATAATGGCGGTGAAATCATGCAGACGACAATAACTGCAATGCCGACCATGCTAATGGGTATGTTTAAAAATCAATCCATATAAATAATAAATTATATAATGTTTGGCTAAATTAAATGCACGTGTTCTACGCTATGTATATTTGAAATTTCAAATATGTTCATTTCCACCATTTTTTTTCTTACGAAACATTAAAATAATGACTATGTTGACATTAACAGTTACCTTAATGGCTGACATTATTTGATAAGAAATGAAATGATAAGGCATTTTAATTAGAAATAGTAAATTATGTCCGCAACAATCCTATTGTGTTACTGTTCTTAAAAAGCCCACCGCATGGGTTCGAATCCAGGCAGGGTCATTCGGATTTTCATGTGAGAAAGCTTTCCAGCTGGCTTGCGGTAGGTCGGTGGTTCTACCCGTATGCCTCCGTGCGTTCGGGGTCTTCCTCCACCTGTAATTAGCTGGACGTCGCTATATGACTGAAATACTGTCGAAGCGACGGTAAACTCAAATAGTAAGTCAAGTCAAGTCTTAAAAAGCCTGATAGTGCATTTAGTATTGCTTAGCTCTAAGGAAGTCTTACCTATGAAAAGAATGGTCAGTGCGGTATCTGCTCCAGTGATAAACGAATCCGTTTCAGTCATTGCGAATACGTTACAAACGTGATAACTAAGAGAAAAAAAATATTTCATTATATTAGAACAACCCGTTCACAGATGATCGGTAGACATAAAAAACTACTCTTTCTCGTTAAAGTTGGTAAAGTCTTTGTTTCCTGATAAACTACGTAAGCGTAGGTCATACTACACGGGAAACGCTATTTTCGTAAACGCAGCTTCTGCGAATTGGTAAAATAAAGAATACGGTATCCCTGAACCAGGTGTCTGCGGTACCACGTGACACGTTCCGCAACATGGCGTCGTCATCAGTTCAGGGCAGCGATTTCGTAAGTTAGAAGTTAGCGCATGTGCAAAGAGTGAATGTGATCAGCAAAATGACGGCAAATGAAATAGAATATCTAGTGTTTTTTTGTTGTTTTTTTAAATTCTGAATATAGTTTCTGTACCGTCCGTAACGGTATTGACTGAGTTGGGGACACCCATTTTCTTACGATCACGGATTTTGGTAATCATGCGTCTATAGATAAGTATACACATATGGTTAAAAATCAAGCACTTAGTAAACATCTGCGAACGGGCTGCTTTAAATCAAGCATGTTTAAATACATACAATTATTGCAGGCAAATGACATTGATATACTATCTAACTTTGGATAATATTTGAAATCTATTTTTTTTCTTTCCGGATAATTTTTTTCTCGTGATACTTAGTGCACCTTCTGTTTAAGGATGATTATATAGTGTTCACGTGATGTACTGCAAATGAAACAAATTGTTGTTTTGGAATAGTATATTAATATTATGCTTATTTTTCCATTTTGTTTTAAACATAAATATATGATAATGTAATATGTATAAATTTATAAAAAAAAAATATATATATGTTCTGTTTTGTGACTTTAGGTATCCAGCCTACGGTGCAGTAGAGTACAAAGGCACCTGGTATGCATCAGGGACGACAACTTCCGCTGATTACATTGGATTTGTGTTCGGCTACGTCAGCAACCGGAAGTTCTACATCGTCATGTGGAAACAGGAACACTACAATTATCAAACACTCACGTATGAGGGAGGGATACAAGGGATCCAGCTAAAGGTAGGGAAGAAATTCCTACATATTTAATATTATCGAAATAATCCTGGCGAGTAGCTACTTTACGCAAAGACATATTAAGCGAAGGTTGGTTACTAGTCTTAATCTCACAAAAGCACGTAACAACTTGTCCGATTCTCGTAAAGTCACGTTTTCAAATATCTTCTGTTCTATCGAAGATATAAGAAAATAAACTATATCTTATTATAGAATAAAACATTACCATCAAAATGATAGCTTATGTTTTAAAATAAGTCAAGAAATAAAAATGTTTCATGTAAAATAGAAAAGTACCTGCATGGTGATAACTATGTTAAATATGTTGTTTTTTTCTGCTACACTGGTTGAATTTAAATCATTGTTTAAAGGAATACTTAAGGTAGATCAAACTGAAAATAATTCTATTACAAGCAGCATAATTTGCCTTGATTCGAAAAAGAAAACTGACGTATTTTGTTTCCTCACAAAATTTAATGGGATGCGGAAAAGTGTACTACACAAAAGCCCCAATGATTCATTTATTAGATGTACAGTATTTCCAAACATTCAGGTGGTAATAATAGCAATGTTCTTTATGTGTTAGCAAACAAAATATCAGAAACTCGGAGTGTTTTCCCGAATGTTATTTAAAACTGTACTTTTGCATGCGCTATAAACCATTAAAATTGATAAGGATATAAAATGTTTTCAGCAATTTTCCATTCTGAATCGATTAAAAATAAGCTTTTCGCCATAGCTTAAAATGACGTCATACAACACGTGGCACGGCCACACTGAATCAAGCGGCGAGGTAGCGACTTATATATAGTAACTCTACGCAATGAATACAACGTATTCCGATTTGAGTTTCATATTAATAGTGTTTATCAAATAAAACATCACAGCTTGTTGACTCAAATTACGGGCCTGGGTCCTACTTGACACACGCTTTGTGGAACAGCTACGACGAAACCGGTCAGGTGACCACATTGTGGCATGACCCGGATGTTGGAGGCTGGGAACCAGACACGGCTTACAGATGGTACCTCACGCATAAGCCGAGTACCGGATACATCAAGTACGTGTTATTCTCTTGTTCCGTTCTTACAACAATTATAATTCTGTTTTCAAAACCAATACAATCTGATTATTTTTCCTAATACAATACTTATATACGAGCATTGTATATCTAAAACAAGAAAACTCTTTAAAAAAGATACTGGGCCATGGTAACCAGCTTGACGATTAGTATCTGAATGGTTTAACATGTAATAGATTTTGTTGTTGGTTTAATAGTTGTGTAATTCCTGTGTCAGTACAGCTCTTTGAAATACCACGGATCCAAATAATTTGTACAATTTTGGTAGACACTTACAGCATTAAAACATCTGCGCATTAGACTTCGTTTCATGGGCTACAAAACGAAACCGGATGTTACGTTTTTGTTGAATATAGGATATGTCAGGGTCGAACAATTATTTCCGAAATCTATGTGTTTCCTTTTTTTTTTAGCGTTCTACTCTTTCAGTTTACCTTAAAAGGGTGCAGTGTCTTACTATTCGGGACAAATCGTTCGCAGGGGAAGAAAACTTCAACTTTTAAAACAAACAGAGATCTAAAGAACTCGTTTCCGCAACTCCTTTCTTTTCTTTTGACTATTTTTACAATGACCAATGGGAATTTAGCAAAGTATATAATAACCAATGAAAAGCCTAATTTTATTCCGCTTCATTACTGTGTGTTTCACAGGAAGTCAAGGTGAAAATAAACGGCCTAACGGCCGAAAAAAAACATTAAAGCAGCTTGTTCACAGTTCGTCGGTAAATTTTTTTTTCTACTTTTCCTCGTTAATGTTGTCGAAGTCTTTGTTTCCTTACAAATAGACTCAGCAAGTGTAGGTAACAATACAAGGGAAAACGCTATATATATAAGTGGTACTGGTATACCTCCCTTGCTTAGTGCTCAGCATATAAGGGTAGTTCCAGGCCTGGTTTGCCCAGTGTCAGGATAATGTGACTGTGTGGTATCATGCCACATGTCTACGGCGTGATACTGCAGTGTGGCAGCACTATATCTGTCTCAAGTAGACATAGTCTCCAAATGACTGAAATACCATCGCCGGGACGTTAATCCCAACAAACAAACTTAGTTTATAATATAATCAGTAATTCTTCTTTCGTACTACAGCTTACAGATTTTCAGAGGTGACTCGTTGCTAAGCGACTCTGGCGACTTATATGACATGACTATCACGGGCGGACGACTGGGCGTGTTCCAGTTTGGAGAAACTGTCGATGGTCTGGTCGAACCTGGTGGCGGACTGTCTTGACCACTCGAACCACGGACTACATTTTGACGGGGCAGACGACTACGTGCAACTGGACGATCTTGCCGTGTTACAGATGGACAACAGGTAGACCGATTTATAGTTCGGTAGCTGTTCACTCTTTGCACTTAAAAAAAGCTCGCGACTCTAAAATCTTATTTGAACTAATTACATTTCTGACCCGGCTTTTTGAGTATAGTTAATATAAGTAGATAACAGGTACAAAATCCAAAAGAAAACTCTTTTAACAAAAAATTCACGACGCCAGACTTGCAGAATTTCTTTGAAAGTATGTTTAACAGCAAATTCTAATGTGACATACTTTGATGAATGATAACGATGATGATGTTGTTGATGTCTTATTCGGATGAAAATTGAGGTCTTAAAACTTTCAATGTAATTCAATTTCATTCAGGAAATAAGATGATGATGATTATATTAAGCAGTAGAATAGTTGTAGTACTCTTCATTATTTTTGTTATTATTATTATTATTATTATTACATGTATTGTTATTTCAGTTTCACTGTGGAGACATGGGTATCCCTTGACAACGGGTATACGGTGGGGCCATACCCATTATTCTGTTCTATCGATGACAGTGTATGTCTGTATGTAAACGCATCACATGTAGTTGGTCGTTATGGAAACAATTCAGTGACGTCAGCGACAACTCTAAGTGCAAACCAGTGGTACAATATCATTTACCGTCACAGTATAGAAAGTAAGTGGGTTCGAATCCCGGCAGGGTCATTCGGATTTTCATGTGAGGAAGCCTTCCAGCTGGCCTGCGGTAGGTCGGTGGTTCTACCCGGATGCCTCCGTGAATTCGGGTTCTTCCTCCACCTGTAATTAGCTGGACGTTGCTATATGGCTGAAATACTGTCAAAGCGACGGTAAACTCAAATAGTCAAGTCAATAGTAAGTAAGTGATGTTCTCGTATTCATTGTGTGAATTGTAAGTTGCGTTTTACATTTCCTCTATAAACTATCACAGTAAATCTACGTACATGTGTTTTGAAATTTTGTTTATTTGGATATTGAGTTTAACGCCCCACCGACAGTATTTCAGTAATTCGGAGACTATGTCAACTTGAGACAGATATAGTGCTGCCACACTGTAGTATCATGGCATAGACATGTGGCGTGATACCACACCCAGTCACATTATCCTGACACTGGGCCAACCAGTCCTAGAACTACCCTTATATGCTGAGCGACAAGCAAGGGACCTATACAAGTACCAAATTTTTTGGTATGTCGCGGCTGGAGGTCGAGCCTACGACCTCCCGGTTTAGGGGCAGAAATCTGAAATTTTGATATACAATCTACGAGTTATAAGTACAAAGGTACACCATAAATCAAATATGTCTTTTTTAAATTGATAATTGTATTTGTATTA
>CM037790.1:21921129-21971129 GCA_021229015.1 Solen grandis | reverse complement strand
ACCGTACTCGTTTCGTTGGTACCGGTATGGTATCGTATCGTTTCGTTCTTAACGGTATCCAACCCTACATAAGATGATGCTTCATACCAAATATCTAATCTCTAGGCCTTATGGATTCATAGAAGAAGATTTTTAAAGATTTTCCTATATAACTCTATGTAAAACAAGTGACCCCTGGTGCGGGGTCATTTATCACCATAGGGCTATGATTTGTACAATCTTGGTAATGAACCATAAGATGATGCTACATACCAAATATCTAAGCTCTAGGCCTAATGGATTCATAGAAGAAGATTTTTAAAGATTTTCCTATATAACTCTATGTAAAACAAGTGACCCCTGGTGCGGGGTCATTTATCATCGTAGGGCTATGATTTGTACAATCTTGGTAATGGCCCATAAGATGATGCTACATACCAAATATCTAAGCTCTAGGCCTAATGGATTCATAGAAGAAGATTTTTAAAGTTTTCCTATATAACTCTATGTAAAACAAGTGACCCTGGTGCGGGGTCATTTATCCTAGGGTATGATTTGTACAATCTTGGTAATGACCATTAGATGATGCTACATATGAAATATCTAAGCTCTAGGCCTTATGGATTCATAGAAGAAGATTTTTAAAGTTTTTCCTATATAAATCTATGTTAAACAAGTGACCCCTGGTGCGGGGGCATTTATCACCATAGGGCTATGATTTGAACAATCTTGGTAATGAACCATAAGATGATGCTACATACCAAATATCTAAGCTCTAGGCCTAATGGATTCATAGAAGAAGATTTTTAAAGTTTTTCCTATATAACTCTATGTAAAACAAGTGACCCATGGTGCGGGGTCATTTATACCCATAGGGTCATGATTTGTACATTCTTGGTAATGAACCATAAGATGATGCTACATACCAAATATCTAAGCTCTAGGCCTAATGGATTCATAGAAGAATATTTTTAAAGATTTTCCTATATAACTCTATGTAAAACAAGTGACCCCTGGTGCGGGGTCATTTATCATCGTAGGGCTATGATTTGTACAATCTTGGTAATGGCCCATAAGATGATGCTACATACCAAATATCTAAGCTCTAGGCCTTGCAGTTTTGCAGAAGAAGATTTTCAAAGTTTGCATTTTTAAAATCTATTTTTAGCTCCTGTGACCTACTTTTTTAACCAATCTGAATAATTTGTACAACTTTGATAGAAGGCATCATAAGGATGATTCCTGTGAAGTTTGGTCAAAATCCCTTCAGCGGTTCATGAGGAGATGTTGTTTAAAGCAAATTGTTGACGACGGACGCACGCACGCACGCACGCACGGACGACGGACAAAAGGCGATCACAATAGCTCACCATGAGCACGTTGTGCTCAGGTGAGCTAAAAACTCAATCCAAACCCTACCTCTTTGAATAAAACTTTTTTGAGACCGTTGCCTGAAACACACAATTCTTTTTCCTTGGCCTAATACACAGGCATGAAAAGAAACAGGAGACTTTGTCAATTAAGAAATACCAGGCATAGCAAGCAAGGGGGAATTGCCAGCACATGTATCTCCAGCCTTCTATAGTACCCTGTACCCGTATACAATAGTCATTCCTGTACACCGTGTTTTCTAACAGACAAAGCAATGGAACATTCTATGTAATTTCCACACTCAGAAGTTTGTGGCAAAATATCAACAGTGTAATTTTCTTCAGTACCAGCCCAAATAAACATGAGATTCTTCGAAACCTGCTCATTTAAGACAAACTGCTTCCTGACAATCCTGGTTCAATCAGCAAGGGAATCAGTTTCCATCAAAACAATGGAAAGAGCTTTGAAATTCCCTCCAATAATTCTGAATTTGTTTATTTGATAAAGTCAGTCAGTTAAATCCTCGATTTCTTTACAGTCCAGTCTTTCAAAAAAAAAAACACACAAAAAAACGAACAAATTGTGCTTCCAATATGAACAAACTTTCAATATAAGGCAGTCCTACCAAAAATGGACGAATAGACAATCTAATACAGGGCATATTGTACTACCAAAAACAGGCAGTCCTACCAGTAATTGAACAAGAGGGCCATGATGGCCCTTTATCGCTCACCCGATTACTGACCATGCCTTACCCATGATCAAAACAAAGACACTAGAGTGTAAATAAAGTGAAATCTGGCATTTTTATATATTAAAAGGGGCATAACTCCTGACTAATTGGCCGATCACAGCCATAATCGAATTTGATAGAGAGATTATGGTCATAACCATTGTCATTAGGTTTGACAATGATTGTTAAAAAAACAAAATGATGCTGGAGTATAAACAATGTAAAATTTTTTTTATATTAAAAGGGGCATAACTCCTGACCTAACTGGCCATTCTCTGCTATAATCTAACTTGATTGAGTAATTATGATCATGAACATTGTCATAAAGTTTGAAGATGATTGTTAAAAAAACAAAGATGGCGACGGCATTCAAGTATCACAAAAGCTCACCATGAGTTTTGTTCAGGTGAGCTAAAAATGGACAGTCAAATATCGGGAAATTGTCCTTCCAATAACAGGCAGTCAAAGGACAAATGGACCTTTCAATAACAGACAAATTATCCTAGGAAATTGTCTTTCCAATAACTGGCAGATTGTCTAACCAAATATTTATTTACCCTAACACAAACTTCCCCTAAACAATGTACCATCATCAGAACTTACTTAATTTTAAAAAATTTAGAATGTTTTCTGAGTTTTCTCCATATACCTCTGTGTAATCATCAAATATAGGCCATACAACTATTGATGCTCCTCTAAATCAATACCTCTTATTGATAAATTACCAAAATTTGATAGTTTGTTTATTAACTTTCCACAGTTATTTGAAGACTTCTGTCAAACTTCAATATACCCCCAGTCATATTATCCTGAGTGCCATGCAATGGAGTTTTTTTTTTTATATCATGGCCAGGGATTGAACCAACAACCTCTCAATCCAGGGCAGTACTGGAAATGGTACCTAAATTTGAAAATAAATAAAAATTGATTGCATGTACACATACACAATTGCAGCTGATGCAAATCATTTCTGCATATTTTTTGCCACATGTTCTTTCGTACCACAGACTGGTTATACATCTTAACTGTATGTACATCAATCCATAATTTTACAAACATTTCAAAAGTTCTGCTCTGTTTTCCAATTGTCTGACGATCAATTCCAACAGCTTCCAAGACTGGTTCAACAATTAAGTTGATTTTCATTTGGGGAAATCAGCAAAATACTGCCGTATATGGAACATGCTTTGAGCAAAATACTGCCTCATTGAACAGAAACTGCAATATAAAGCAGACTTTATAATCTTATTAACAGGATGAAATTACGAGGGAACGGGAAATATAGATACAGATTTGAAAAAAGAATTATAGCAAGTTGGCTCCATACCAGATTAGAGATTGCAACAAATGATGCTTTTGTCTCTTTTTCTCTCTCCATATCACCTATTACTTTGCACAGTGTTTCGGTTTCACCCTGGGGGAAGGCTTAGAGACATGACAGAGAGGTGGGGTTGCATCAGGAGACGCTACAAAGAATTCTAGGAAGTTGATGCATTTTGCACATCTTGTAAGCATGCCATGCATGGGGACTGATTTACAAAGTGCCTGTGATATATGCTTGTATATCCATTTGTTCACACACAATCCTATCTGAAAATTCTACCCTGCAGTACAGAAGTTATTGCTATGGTAAAAAAGCAGTGAAATTCTCATAATACCATAGTTAAATATAGGAAAAGTGATAATATGGGAAAACAGATTGCATTTTTCTTGAAGACTTGGAAGGCAAGCCATGAGCTGATGCTATACTGATATAAATACTGTTGAAAGTTCCTGCAGGTAGTGTTTATATAGTCTTCAAACATTCTGTAAAGAAACACACTGGCATTATAAATGTATTATTACCAAAACCATCTGCCTTATCCAATCATTCTCCAGGCATATTGTATGCTACCATCTTACTGGAAACCTGAATTCTTCCTCTAAGCTCGGATTTTCTAAAATTTGTCTATACCCAAACTGTGGGGAACATTTCGAAGCATTTTCAACAGGATTTCTTACATCTTATCACGCTACAGATATATCGTAGGTGGAGTCGGAAGACGACAAAAACACAGTTGTAGTTTCTTACCACAGGCACTCAAACAATTATTGTTCCAGGTGGTTTTAAAGCCATGTTCAACATGTGATTTGTCAGGTTTATGCCTGTCAATGCCAACAGTTATGACAGAAAGCAGTATGTATACCCTGCAATGACAATACTGAGACGTTGCACATGTCTTTAATACCTTGTTATTTCTACAGGATCTGCAACTAGAACAGACAAGACCAGCTTCTGTTAGATATTTGAAACCTCCCTGCTAAGACCAATCAATGGTGATCCACAGAAAAATGACCTTGATCCTTCACCTAATGAATATTCATGTACAAATTTATGAAATGCATGATGAATATTAATTTACTGAAGGTTATAAATGGCAATGAATTTTTCTTTGGCATATCAAATGTATAGAGCCTAAGCTACCCTATAGTATGAGCAAACAGAGGAGACCCTGATCAGACAGCTCATGGAGTTCATAGTTCCTGGAAGATGCGGTCTGATCTGGGTCTCTCCTGTTTGCGATCGCGTCAAATTGAGTCTATATGAGGTAAATGAGTAATCCAAGAGCATCACAGACCATAGCTTTTTAGAGACCAATTGATTAGGCGATCCATAAATAAAAGCGCGCAGACAGTGCTGATTGAGAAAAAAACGTTTTTTAAGTAATTATGTAGCATTTATTTTGTATTTTATAGTAAATTCAATAAACAAGGATCAAATTTCAAGTGATGCCAAAACCCTCAATATCATAAACACCCCTTCGCATGTATTTAAATAAGATGAAAGCATTATTAAATTACAAAATAAAAAATGTCAAAATGTCAATACTATTTTATTCTATCTTATTTATCAACTATTTTACCCATGGAAAATGCTGGAATTCATATCCTAATCTTGTAGCGCCTGTAGAGTTAGTCTGCATGCTTAACCTTTTGTGCTTCTGTGACGCAGGGGTATAATGACATTTTTGATATAAAAAAAAATATCAATACCTAAGGAAATACTTGCATCAGGCGCTTTATTGCCATTTTAACAATGAGGATCATGAGTTTTTGAGCTGATTTTCTGTTCATGATTTAAAAGTCCAAAGAGATTATTCCAAGCTTAAGTCACCTGAGCCTCTATTGTTGTTTCAACAGTATTAAATTGAGTTTCACAATTCCTAAAGTCTCCGATCAAAGACGGCTAAGTAGACGGATGTCTTCACCCAAAGATATGTCAGTTCAGTACAAAAACATCAAAGACGCGTGCCACAGAGTCCCACACAGTGGGTTAGAGAAGGAGACCAATTCAATAATGGACCTTTGGCAGAACGCTACTCCTGCCTTCACTTCCAGAGATAGATATGGGAGACGGAGGCTTCAATAATAGATGAACATATAATCTGATTGTTGTTCTATCACCTTGCGAGAGCCAGGCCAGCATTAGAAATATCTTTGTTTGCTGTGCTCGATCCAACTTGACAGAATCAGTATCGATCAATCCAACTTGACAGAATCAGTATCGACTCAATTTTTTCTTAGCCCTCAACCAACACTACTTTTTTCAGTCTGTGGATCTAGACTAATTTTTTTTTTCTGCCCCTGATATTGACAATATTTTTTTTCAGTCCATGAATCTCGATTCAAATCTTTTTAGGCCCACATCGATGGTACCGGTATTTCTTTCAGTCAGCCAATTTTGCTCATTCCATTCTTTCTCCTCTTTTCATGCCATCTTCAATCTGATAATTATACTCTGTATTTTTTTTAATTCAAAACATGTAAAACAAAACAATGTTAAATGAAGGATATAAAGACTGAAGAATTAAAGCTTAATACATTGTAATATGCTGAAGACCATGCAGGTAAGTTAAAAATCCCTACCTAAAAAGTTCTGGATAGGAGCACAGCAAACAAACATATCCTTAACCCTTTCCCTCATATAGACTCATTTTGACGCACTCAATAGGTACCACATAAAGCCTGATCTGTCTTAACCCTTTCCCTCATATAGACTCATTTTGACGCACTCAAAAGGTACCACATAAAGCCTGATCTGTCTTAACCCTTTCCCTCATATAGACTCATTTTGATGCCCTCAATAGGTACCACATAAAGCCTGATCTGTCTTAACCCTTTCCCTCATATAGACTCATTTTGACGCACTCAATAGGTACCACATAAAGCCTTATCTGCAGAAAACCACAGTTAAACCTTACCAAATTTAATTGTAAAATCCTCATTACCAGACCACTGAGGAGCAGCGAACAGCATAAAATCTGATCAGCCTGCGAGTTACTTTCATGGTTTCCTCTATAAGGGAAAAGGGTTAATAATAGCCTGAGGGGTGGCAGGCTAGGATGGCCTCTCCCTAAATCTCATGGCCCTGTCTGCCCTATAACTCTATAACTTGGTCTTCCTTTTTCCTTTTTTTTGGTAAACAATGTAAAATAGGAAAACCCTTATAATACTTGTAACTGCCTTTGCCTCTATTGCAGACTAAGATCAACTGTGCAGTCTGATCATGGTTGTTATTGTTCACTATTTAGTACAGGGTTGACTTCTGAAGGAATTTTGAAACAACAAATTTCAGAAGAAAAGGAGAATATAATTTAAGGGCATTTTGACCTGCTCTTTAACTATATATATTAAGTTACAGGTTAAGTACAAGTTTTAAAGGTCTTGGAACAAATCATTTCCGTTGAGCACTTCAGAAACGGTCGCAATCCAGAATGTCTGGTCTGTAGTCAATACAATAAACAACTTCCAATGTACGAGGAGGCAGGAAGGGCCGCCAGGAATCCTTGTCGTACCCCGCTATTTCTATGACAACCTCTGTCTGCAATGTTAAGTTTGTCCGCCCAGACACTTCAATCGAGACAGGCTCATCATGTCGTAAAAACAAACCCAACCATCAATGTGGACTGTGTTTCTCCCGCCAGACACTTAAGGGTTGGGCAATACATCTCTCTTAAGATTAACACCCTGTATTTATGATTAACTGCCGTCTATCCGATTATGCACTATTTCTACTGAACTGTATTGATCCTAGATAACTTCGTCTCTAATCAACAAGGACAAAACCTTTTGTTTCTGACCAGTAATAGTTTTGTTTGTTTATTTGGATTTAACGTCCCACCGACAGTATTTCAGTCATTTGGAGACGATGTCTACTTGAGACAGATATAATGCTGCCACACTGCAGTATCATGCCGTAGACAAGTGGCATGATACCACACCCAGTCATATTACCCTGACACCGGGGCCAACCAGTCCCTTAAAAGCTGAGCCCCAAGCAAGGGATCTATACCAGTTCCATATTTTACGACCTTGGTATGTCGCGGCTGGGAATTAAACCCATGACCAACTGATTCAACCGCAGACCACTTATTCTAATAGATTAGGATCTATATAAAAACAATATCAACAAGGACGCCCACAGATTCTTTCTTCAGATAATGAAAAATGATATCATATTATCATTGTTCCCAAAGACCTATTAATGTCAAGATCATTAAGATCTTCACCGTGGGAGTTTCTATAAAGTCTGCCTGTAGCTTTACATCGTAAGCATAACACCTGGAGAGCGACAACAGGTCACCATAAGTGTTCAAAGCCCCAATAGAAATCCTGCTCAATTTAGCACCTTCCCTTGATTGCTTGCGACAAAAGCAACAAGATCAGCTTTATTTTCCCCGATAACGATTTCCCCCACAATCAAGCAGGAGTTGTGATGACCAGAGCCTGGAAATCAATGTCCTTACGCTTCATCTTTACAGATCCGTCTAACCCTTGGCTTTAGCCCTGGCACTTTTCCAACATTCAACAGAATCAAGTGGAAACAGTTTCACCTTTTTTTCCCCCCCAGTAAATAAACTCAGACACTTAATAATACTACCCACTTCCTTCAGTAGAAAGGAAGAAAAATGACAGAAGGAAGAGCCCTGAGTATTCCTCCCCATCATTATCCGGCCTTATCAATGAGTAACGAGCAAGCACTACCTATTTCACCTTGTGTCCCTGCCTGCTAAATCCTCCCAGCCCCGTAGAGTAAATTGGAGATAAATTCTATATAGGAAATCTGTCGATATTGAAACCTAAAGACTCTGCCTCCCCTTGTATTTACTGGGCTCAGCATCATCACGGAATACTCACACCTCCGCAGTGTACCAGGCATTTGAAAAGAAAACTGAAAACTATTTTTATACAGTTTCCTTTCACTGACTGGATAGTTCTACATGACTGATTCTCTTTTCATCTTGATTTTCTTTGATAAACAATAAAAAAAGAGGTGTGCTGGAATAGATGAGGAGAGATTGAGGCTGGATATTGACTTTCCACAACCAAAGTTTTAAGTGAGTTTTACGAATGCTGAACCAAGCCGAACTATGCAGTGAAGTTTTCAGCAACCTGTTGCCTTCCTCCGTATAATGTGAAGTTTCGCACAAGAGAGATGTTTTTATCATAAATGTGCTAGACAGCGACTGATCCATCCTCTTAGTTGTGTTTACTATGCAAAATCTGAGTGCTACAGGAGTACGAGCCCTTGGACATATGTATGCGAGCCGGTTTGCTGGGTGGCCCATCTGGGGTCCCACCAATCGTGACGGAGAACCCCGGGAACGGTCCGGTCGGGGACGCGAGTCTCGGGAAAAGGACAGAGATCGTGAGCGCGAGGCCGATAGGGCTCGTTCTGTTTCGCGGGATTCTGCCAAGGAATCAAGTGAAGAGGTATTTATATTTTTGAATACTGATGACTAAACATGTGGAAACTATCGTAAGAAAAGTAAAAATAAATTATATAAAAAAAAATGTTTGCCTTCAAACGTTCTGGCAGGTTTCCCAATACAGGAACTACTACCTGGAGAATCTATACTTCCAGGTATTTGATATTAATCGTAGACATTTATTGGTTTCATGTTATTGCAAATACACTATATACAGCTACCTTTCAGCAATTTTCGGGGGAGTGAGGTTAGAAGTAAAAATGGAGAATTTATTTTACCCGAGGTTGGAATCTTAAAGTATGCTAAAAGGCTATAAACTGCAGAAAACCCATTATGAACTAGGAAAAATGTTTTTTTAACAAAGCTTAGAATACAACAGAAATGCATGATAAAAATGATTTTTTTCCCTATCTGTACATAAAAAATATATGTAGTAGTAAGAAAAAAACTTTTTTTCTTTTTTTCAAAAATCAGTGTGCAGACCATGCAATCTAAAATAAAATATTTTTTCTGCTTTTTTTTTTTTTTCAAATGCTTTCCCTTATTTTTTGACTACTGTATTTGAAATTAAAGCAATTTATCAATAAAATGACTAATGTTCAATTTCAAATAATTTTCCAGAGAAAAAAAAATTATCGACTTAATTACATCGAAGGTACAGTACAAGTAAACAAAATACATGAAGCAATGGTAGGCCTTCAGATCATTTTGGCACAACAGTGGCTGAAACTCCAGTATTCTTGGCAATTAAACCTTCGTGTGCACAGCCACTGGTGTCACATTTAATTCGTCTCCATACACCCTGCTAGGGCGAGTGTCTGCCAGAAAGTCTCCCATATAAATGTACATCATTCATTACTACGACCTGTTGGCTTTACTTGAATTTTTTCATCGAATGATTCCCCCAAAATTAGGAAATAATGTCACATTTATGCAATTTTTCACCCAATGTGCATTAACCTCTATCTCACTTGGCAAACATTAGCACAGACAGCTTCCTCTGTAATCATGCAAAATGTAAAAAAAAAAAAACATGTATAGGCTTTGATATAATGAGTCAACTGGCAGAGAATCAATTTTTTTTTCTCTTCCTTCTAAATGCTACACAAAATGTACAAGCCACACAAGTCAGACATGTACAACCTTGTCTTTGTAAAAACCTTCAGATAAAACAATTGTTAACACCTCTTCCTATAGACTATCAACTAAGGACCCCAGTCAGAAACCTTACCTCCTGCAAAGAGCAATTAAATTTACTAGAAAATTAAAAGCTAACAAAATTAATACATGCTACTCCTTCAAATCACTGTTCACTTCTCATTGTTTCTTAACTTACACAAAGGTCAGTTATAAATATCTTTAAAGTATAGTATCAACAAGAAGTTAGGAAAGTGGTTTCCCAGTAAATTTTTCCATCTCATTCAAAACCTCTTCAGTAAAATCAAGTTATCTATCTAAAGCTCTGTTATTTTCTCTATCATGACCATCTGTTATGGTCGTAAATTAAGATTTAACACCATTCAGTTCAAAACAAACACCTGATATCCACGGGAGCAGAACTAAGCGAAAAAACACAACAGATATAAACTTTAACAGCTGGTAAGGGAACAACACTCAGAACACTCTCTTACCATGAGCTAGATTAAATATGTTTATAAGTGGAAATGAAAGACTTTGAAATCATGACTTAACAATGAACAATCTGCTTGGTTACAAAGCCTGCCTGCAGGAACCTTCCAAGTCTTTCATAAAAATAAAGGATGGTTAATTCATGCCAATCCTTTAATGCTCTAGAAGAGACAAGATGGGGATTATCCCTTTCCCTCATATAGACTCATTTTGACGCACTCAATAGGTACCACATAAAGCCTGATCTGCAGAAAACCCCAGTTAAACCTTACCAAATTTAATTATTAAGTCCTCATTTCCAGACCACTGAGGAGCAGCGAACAGCATAAAACCGGATCAGCCTGCGAGTTACTCGCAGGCTGATCTGGTTTTATGCTGTTTGCATAGGTCTTTTCATAGTTTCCTCTATGAGAGAAAGGGTTAAACTGTTTCCTGTCTTAATTGGGCCATATTTTTCATATGTCTGACAATGGAAACTAAATTTCATTATACATTGTTTAGCAGTGTACCTTTCTAGTTCTTAAGCAGCAAAAATTCCCATTCGTGTCTATGGGTCAACTGCTCTCAAACTGTATCCCACACAAAACAATGTCTTCATTTGTGTAAACCAGGTTACACATTGACTACCTGTTATTCCAGAATAGCTATTGGGTGGACTGTAATAGGTCAACTGCTCTCCAACAATCTCACAAACAAAACCCAAGTATTTGTGTATATCAGGTTAATCACAGACTGCCTGCTACCCAATAATAGCTACTGGATGGATTATAAAAGGTCAACTGCTCTCAGTCAGCTTCTTACAAACATAACTCAAGCATTTGTGTATACCAGGTTAACCATCGACTACCTGCTACCCCAGAATAGTTACTGGAATACATCTGTAAACGCTTGGATTCTTAAGGATCATATGATACTATTCCTTAACCCAAGCTTTCCAGCTGCATTTTGCAGATGTGTACAAACAATCCTGAGAGCTTCCTACCTTTAATGGGTGAAGTAGATTATGGTTGTTAAATACTGTAATACATTTATAACTCATTTCTGAAAGCTGCTCATCAAACTGCTAGCTGAAAGTCGAGAACCAGTAAACAGAGCTACCATGTAATTTGAAAGAAGACCCTGCAGAGATAAAGGAACAGAAGAGATTGATGTCAAAACATGTGCAGTCCTTATAAACAAACGCAACAAATCGATACACTTTTCTTTACTTCGAGGTATAAATGTATGCATTAATTTGCATTCAAAACAGATAACAGACTTGAATGAACTTGCTACAATAACACATGTGCATCTTGGATCGCGTGGAAACCCTCCATTGCAAGTGAGAAGGAAACAAAGCTCTTCACACTCAGGAGGTATTGATAGTCCCTCAACAGGAAGCTACAATATGTAAATGTCCTCCTTTCATGTTTGCCTAACACTACAAGTATGTCAGTATAATGATTCCATCAATACTGAAACCCAGGATGGTTTGATGAGTACTGAAGGCTTTAACTGGCGCCACTGTCCTAAAAATGAGATTCCAATTGATCAGCTGGAAGTGATGCGCTTTAAATTGGAACCAAACCGCAGAGGCAGCGGGAAATATTCGATAAAGTATGCACCTGAATATCATTGAAAGATTATGAGACGGGTTGTTTTAATTTTTTTTTTATTCGGCATAGCTGTTATAACTCACTGTTGACCTACTTAAAGATTGACGACGCAAGACAATACTGAATAAATATTTGAATGATTTTCATTGGTAGATATTCCTATATTTTCATAATTAAAGTTACCCATAATTGTTTGTTGAGATGACACCTAACATAATATATGCTTTGTATTTATCTGACTGACTTCAGTTTGATAAATAAGTAGCTTTCTCTTAGATGGTAGAACCCCAGCTTCATAAAGTGACATGATCATTTTTTTACCAGTCTTGTTTTAACAAGTAACTGGTTGTGTGTAATACACAAGTCCCCTACTGGTGAGGTGCATGTTTTTATGTTATCATAGCAACCAGAATTTTGGTTCGAGAAAAAAACAAAAAGTAAAAACAAAGTAACGTACAGGATCTCCATACTCCTATCTATACATATACTAAGTTTCAGAATATTATCTTAAATGGTTTTTAAGTTATCGCTGGATCCAGATTTCCGGACAGACAGACGGACAGACAGATGGAGGGCAAACCTATAGACCTCTCAGGAGTAAACACTGGTAGGAGATTAATAGGGATATCACAGATATAATCACATAACCTGGCATATTAAATCTACGGAAACAAGATCAGAAAAATTCAATTCACATATGAAATACATTATCAGTGATGAGAGATATCACTGACCTAACCTGGTATATCAGATATAACCTGGTATATCAGATATAATCCCATATATCACAGATCCAACCTGGCATATCACAGATATAACCTGCTATATGACAGACCCAACCTGGCATATCACAGATATGAAATTTTTGAAGTAAAATTAATTTTAATTAGTAAATACTTACCTGTTATTACTTCAGGTATGTGTCTATTTGTGCACAGCTTCCAAAACAGAGTCCGCAAAATAAACCATTCCCTAAACCCCCTAGTTACCGGAAGTGTAACCCCCGTTCTCCAATTGTGTTTTGGAAGCCATCGAGTTTCAGTGGGTTACCTTGTGTGTCCCTTTCTTGATAGCTTCTGTGCGCTACAGCTCTCCTTTCTTATCTTTTCATAGCCTCGGCTGTGTTGTTTATATTGTTCTCTTAGTTTTATTCTATATTCGTGTAGAATTCCCTATTTCCGTCCCGTATCGGGACCTTTTTTTGCCTTCCCTCGTTTCGAGATTTTTTCTTTGTACGGGTTTTCTTCGGTCTTCCCGTCTTTTATTTTGCATACATTGTTCTTTTGTATAGCTATTGCATATCACAGATATAACCTGGTATATCACAGATATAATCAGGTATATCAGATATAATTAGAGATATCACAGTTATAACTGGGAACATCGCATATGAAATACATTATCAGTGATGAGAGATATCACTGACCTAACCTGGTATATCCTAGATATAACCAGATATATCAGATATAATTAGAGATATCACAGTTATAACTGGGAACATCGCATATGAAATACATTATCAGTGATGAGAGATATCACTGACCTAACCTGGTATATCCTAGATATAACCAGATATATCAGATATAATTAGAGATATCACAGTTATAACTGGGAACATCGCATATGAAATACTATCGATATAATTAGAGATATCACAGTTATAACTGGGAACATCGCATATGAAATACATTATCAGTGATGAGAGATATCACTGACCTAACCTGGTATATCACAGATATAACCAGGGATATCACAGATATATTGAGAGATATCACAGATGCAAGCTGCAGGCCATCTTGTTTCAGCCGATGTTTATCAGTAGCTTTTGCCACATTTTATTCTCTCTTTAACACGGACTATACACAGATTTCTTCCGATTACCTGATAAACAAGGAACTCTATGGTGATGGATAGAATTCCCCCCATACAACTGTTTTCCATCAATTCTCTACCTGCAATATTCTCCAGTGTTGATGAACAATCTCCGGGACTAGCAACTGTGCTTGTGACCATGTTCAAGTACACTACCTTAACCCATGCCAATTCCAGAAAAAACCTGCTTGTGCCACTTTGTTTTCGTCTAATATGCTGGCATCCAAGTGAGGTTTGACAAACATATTGATTACACTACAATTAAGCAAGACTGTAAAATGCATTGGCAATTTGCTCTCTTGTTTCAAGGCTGTAGGAGTTGAACAAGAAATAGGACTTGATTGATAAAAATAAAGGCAAATATATTGTAGATTAACCCTTTCCCTCATATAGACTCATTTTGATGCACTCAATAGGTACCACATAAAGCCTGATCTGTCTTAAGACCACATTTTTCAGGACCCTTTGTTCCCTGTAAATACTGCTTACTCACTAATCAGACCACTTCATTATTAAGACCAGCTGGCTGTAGTATTTTATCACTTCACCTCATAATTATGGTTTCATTTTGATGCATTGGCAAACAGAGCAGACCCAAATCACACAGGCCCTAGCTGATAGCCCAGATTTTACAAAGTTTGCACAGCAAAGAAAAATCATATGGCATATAAAGTTCCAGTAAATTAATATTCATCAAACCTTAAATTTATACATGAATATTCATGAGGTAAAGGGTAAAGTTTTTACTGAATTCATCATTCATTTTCACAAGTATAGCGCTATGTGGTGTGAATAACGATGCCCCTGTCTCGTGTGATCCAAGACTGCAGTTAATTAAGATCATGCTCTATCTTCGACCGACTTCAGAGCTACAAGAATTGGGTCTTAAAACGGAATTACGAAAAATCATTGTGATACCTGTACAGCTGAGAATGAATTGCATTTCCAAGTCATGTAGCTCTACCACATGTTGAAAACAAATCTAACAGTGTTAAACCTGACCAATACTAAACAAGAAAGTCAGTAGAACTGACAGATGCTCCCCGAAGAACGTCATTGTTACAAATAAGGCCTTGGTCAATGGGTGGGAGGATATGTTGAAATCCCCATTCCTAAATCATATCTATTCTCCTCATCAGATGAGATGTTTTACCAACTCTAATTTGGAGACTTAGTAACAGTTTACTATTTAATATGATAATACGTGTTACTCATCAGATCTTTCATTGATTTTTTTTAAGTTTTTATACTACTAAAAATTAAGTCATACATTTCAATGTGTGCTCATATCAAGGAGGTTAACCAACACTCTTGACATATGACTGGATATTTGAAATAGTGTATAATGGCCTAAACAACAATTAGCTGACATGATTATGATTGACATTACTAGCATATTGAATTTTGTGGGGTTTTGTTTAAATGATATCTCCTGTTAAATTAGGCAAATGACATGAATATTAGTCAACAACATGGCAGTAGGGGCCATAACTCTCTTAAAAATTGAGGAACCAGGTCACGTCGACGATATGCATATCTACTCTTGGTAATAAAGCTTCCCATAAAGTTTCATTGAATTCAAGCAAAAGGGGCCAATTAAAAATTGAGGAACCAGTCACGCGACGATATGTATCTACTCTTGGTATAAAGCTTCCCATAAAGTTTTTGAATTCAAGCCATTAGTTCCTGAGAAATAGTCCGGACAAGAATCATGCAATATGTACTATAGGCCAAAAAGTCAAGGGGCCTTAACTCTTTGAAAAATTTAGGAATGGGGTCATGCTGACGATATGCGCATCTCCTCTTGGTAATAAAGCTTCCCATAAAGTTTCGTTGAATTCAAGCCATTAGTTCCTGAGAAATAGCCCGGACAAGAATCATGCAATATGTACTATAGGCCGAAAAGTCAATGGGCCATAACTCTGTGAAAAATTGAGGAACCAGGTCACGCCGATGATATGCGTATCTACTCTTGGTGATTAAGCTTCCCATAAAGTTTCGTTGAATTCAAGCCATTAATTCCTGAGAAATAGCCCGGACAAGAATCATGCAATATGGAATAAAGGCAAAAAAGTCAATGGGCCATAACTCTGTGAAAAATTTAGGAATTGGGTCATGCTGACGATATGCGCATCTCCTCTTGGTAATAAAGCTTCCCATAAAGTTTCATTGAATTCAAGCCATTAGTTCCTGAGAAATAGCCCGGACAAGAATCATGCAATATGTACTATAGGCCGAAAAGTCAATGGGCCATAACTCTGTGAAAAATTTAGGAATCGGGTCATGCTGACGATATGCGCATCTCCTCTTGGTAATAAAGCTTCCCATAAAGTTTCGTTGAATTCAAGCCGTTAGTTCCTGAGAAATAGTCCGGACAAGAAAAGTGTGACGGACGAACGGACGGACGGACGAAGCGGCGACTATATGCGTCACCTTCGGTGAGCATAAAAATCGGAGCAGTTTTTCCTTTTTTATCAGGGGCCATTCATAGCCAGACAATTCCACTCTGAAAATTTCTTTAAATGTATGCAGTTTTCCTCAGTACTGCCATCTGGTTTTTCATTCCCCATACTTCTGGAAAATGGTGACTTTATCCCCCAAAAATATGGATTTAGGCCTCTACCAAATCACAAAAAAAAAAAAAAAAAAATGGTCTGCACTAGCTAAGGTTTTTGTGTTCCTTTTAATTAAAAGAAAAAGTGATTAAAGGGGGGAGAACTGTGGATAACATGGAAGCTCTATCTGAAATGCCTAGAGAAGAAACTAATGAGTGAACAACTAAAGATCAAGTAAAGATCTGACTCTGAAAACTTATGGTATCGCAGGTCCCTAAGTCTCACACACTATTTTCAACAAATGATGAATTAAAATCTCTTGCACACTGAAGATTTACATAGGCTTAATGTCTTCTAGGATAACCTAGGGGGAAACAAACACGGGCAAATTACACGCAGGGACAGGCGTCATCCGTCATCGCAGAAAGCTGCCCTTCTAGAATTTATACCCGGTTTCCTCTTTCAGTGATAGGCACATCGATCATGTTCCACTTATGTTTTCACCTCGTGCAACAGAGCTGGGAAAGTCTCGAGCACAAGTGCTTATTTAGACGACTGTACAATATATTCCCGAGATTTCTGACAATAAGACACGCTTTAAAGTCTATTATCAAGTCAAATCTAAGTGTTCTGAGAGTAAAGAAATTAATGTTCTGCTTCTTTTTTTTTTGCCTTCTGAATAGATGTGTTGCCTGAATTTAAGATAAACATTACAGCTTCTGCATGTCATGTAAATTGGGTTTACAGGTATTGAGAGTAGAGTTACTGTCCTTAAATTTGAACCCCTACCAAAGACGGCTTATCCCTTTACTAACCACAAGCGCCATTTCACACCTTGTAATACCAAAGCCAACCAAGATCAGACTGCAAAAAGGTTTCCAATATGAGCCAATTTTCCAGTTTCACACACTGCGCTCAGGTAAACTAACATAACTCGAAGACCAGAACTTATATTATTAACTGGAGAGAAACATATCATACCACAGGGCTATCAAAATACCGCCACGTGGGTAAGAAAACTGACTTTGTCATCGTCAACCGACCGAATCATAACTGCCTGGTTAACCTCATTACGCTATTAACCCAATTAACGCTATCCCAGCTGGAGGCAGCTGTGCCGGCAATATAACCAGACCCAAGGGAGACAAGTAATAACAAATTCCTTCTCAGTTATCTCCCTTCTCCATGATAAGCCCAACTTGTGAGAATTACATTATCACGCCTACTGACACATACTAGTCCATTACTTTGGCTGACATGCAAAACAAATGGCCAGGGCTTCCATGGTTAGCATTCATACGCCAGCACCCTGGTTTGGCATCCGAACAAGCGCGTCATCACCTTGCATTTCTTTCTATAATCATCGGTACTTTCCTTTGAATGCGTATCAGTCTCAGTTATTTTTCTGATGGAGTTATGAAAAGCATCTGCATCTGAATGTTTTTTTTTTCCCAGTTTATTTCTAATATCATATGTACTTACTTCATGGTGGAGGGGGGGAAATATGGGGCACATGCCAAAATATCGAGTAGTGCAAACTTTTGCAGACTGAAATCTGTGTTGTAAACCTGTGTCTACTAGAAAAAATTCTGTACACTACGATATATTTAATATACCAAGGCAAAACTAAACCCAACTGAAAGCCATTCTGTCCTGACAAGTTACAATACTATATTTATATCACAGAGGGTTATGATCCTTGTAGCACACATCATAAACCCTGATCTGACTGCACAGTGGCTCATGTACTTTCATATAGGGCCATATATGTCTCCACAGAGAAAACTGTTTTAAAATTTTAACAAAAAACAAGTCAAATGACACAAAACCAGGTTTTCAAGTCTCACCCCAGGTAAGCAAAACTAATTTTAGTAACAATGACCTTGACCCTTCTGACCTGAAATCAATCCCAATCTTCCTCTTCCCATAAGGTATCTATAAACTAAGTCTGATTATCATACCTCACTCCTTAAAAAAAGTTATTTGATGGTAATGAAAAATCTATTTTTAGTAACATTGACCATGACCTTATCATCCTGAAAATCAATCCCAATCGTCCTCTTCCCATAAGGGATTAGAATGCCACTATCATATGACTTGACTTGACTTGACTTGACTTGACTTGACTATTTGAGTTTACCGTCGTTTCGACAGTATTTCAGTCATATAGCGACGTCCAGCTAATTACAGGTGGAGGAAGACCCCGAATGCACGGAGGCATCCGGGTAGAACCACCGACCTACCGCAAGCCAGCTGGAAGGCTTCCTCACATGAAAATCCGAATGACCCTGCCGGGATTCGAACCCACGCGATGAGGGGCCACTATCATATATCCTGGTCCTAATATGATAAGAGAATGTTCAATGAAAACTAAAGCTATCACTAATGGTGATAAATACCCCGCCTCCCACCCTGGCATCACTTCATAAGCGTGTCAGACGAGAGATACACGACAGATCGTGACAAGCGGGATCCTATATAGTCCCCACACTTCTGTGAGAGCTGGGATATAACATGCATGTTAAATATCATTTGTGAATGTCTGTTTCTTGCCATACGAAACCGTTATCATCAATTTAATTTCACGGTAGCCACTCTCCCATTCTCAAATGCCGGTTTCTTTGCCAAACCCATAACAATAAAAATACATTGATAAGACAAGAAAATTATTTCTGACATGCATTCAAACCCGTATCATTTTTTTTTTATTTTTTTTTTTTTTTTTTTTTTTTCAAACTGAGAACACAAAATTAATGCACTATTATTTTACCACAGTTTGTCTGTTTCTGGGTTAATGACAGGAAAACTGATCTGAAACTAATCAAATCTATCAGTTCCAATACCTCAAGACCGACCCCCAATTATCTGCACATAAACCTGCTGTAAGAACCACACTGATCTATCCGGACAAGGAAACATTCAGGTTAACACTGGGTTTTTACAGAAGACACTGGATTTTCCATGACGCATAGGCAAACAGAGCAGTCTGATCAGGGTCTCCTGTGTTTGCTCATACAATATTGTAACTAGATTTCACACAGTCTGCATGGCAAAGAAAAATCCATTGTTTCAAATTCATAGACCATTTAAAGTCCATGCACATGAATATTCATGAGAATTAAGTTCAAAGTTCAACAAAAAAAAAAAAAAAAAAAAAAAAGGTCATGTTATTGTGCTTCTGAAGATTCTTTTTAAACCATGGCGTATTAGCTGCAAAAACCGTGAAACGCTTGCCCAGAAACTGCGGCAACTAGTGCAGAATGAAATACATATACCACTTTATTTCAATTTTTCTAGACCAGTTTCCCCATCTCAAAGCTTTGTTGATATCTGGAACACAAAGTAATAAACATGGTTTCTGCATCTGTTAATTGTTTTTGGCCTTTTTCCTTTAAAAACGTATATCAAAGTTAGACGAGCAGGCAACCGAGTTAGCCGATTTCATTGAAGCTAATTGAAAAACAGTTGGCACAGTTGCAACCCTGCAACCGATAATCTAAATCAATGTGAGCCTACTTGAAAGTAATTAACGAGTGTTTAATTATCGCTATCGGTAATCTAAATTTATCCCGGCTTCTGGTTTGTTTTGATGTTGTTGTTTTTTCTTCTATTTCTCTCTCGTTCTCTCATCAAATAAAGGATATTCAGGAAGGAATTTTATGACTGAGTTTTCATGTCTTTGCCTCTGACGTTTCCAGTGGGTGTACAAATGAATGTGAATCAATATTTAGATTATAGATACAGGAGCTATTTAACGCTATGGTACCATTACATGAGGGACTTAGTACATGTAGCTGTAAAACCTCAGATAAAGCATACATTACATCCCCCCCCCCACTAGATATGAAAGAAAGTTAAAAAAAAAAAAAAAAAAAAAAAAAAAAAAAAAATTGCTTATTTGCTTAAGCCTAAGCCTATCCTGTGTGTGATTGTTTTTGTTTTTTACTTTATGTGTGTATATATTATAACTAGAATTATTTAAGTCTTAAAATTATACATTATTTTTTTTTTAATTATTCATTTTTTACAGACAAAATCATGATGAACCTGATTGTATTTCTGCCTTATATACCACTAAATAATTTACACATAACTTACTCTCCCTCCCATGTACACACACACACCTCACATCGAAAAAAAACCCAGACTCCCAGCACTATACATAAGAAATAATTAGGCATGTCCAAGTGGCACAGTAGAAGCATGTCACTCATACATCATACAGAGGGCAGCACAACTTGTGTTATACCTGGGACCCATCAGGCAGCCGGTTCCTCTATCTGAACGGCCGGTTCCTCTACCTTAACGGTTCCTCTATCTGAACGGCCGGTTCCTCTACCTGATCGTTACCTGCCTGCTACAGTACCATCTGTGGCGATGCAGTCGGCACCCATCCATCACCTCATGAATAACACGGCCATCATCATCCTCTCTCTCCTCAATTTCTCTTATGAAATTAATACACGCTTTTTTTCGTTCTGTGTTGCATAAATTCTGCCATGCAGAGACACATTGTTAATCCTTTACCTCATAAAGACTCGGTTTTTTTTTGTTTTTCCTGATGCATTAGCAAACCAAACAGACCCAGATCAGACAGTTCCTTTCAGGAACTGAAGGTGATAAATATCTCCATATGCTTCCTTGTCTTCAAACATTGTGAGTGTATATGAGAATGAAATGTGATGAGTTTGACTCAAATATAGCCTAGGGTTGTCCCGATACACTTGTAGTATACATGTGTATTGCCATATTTGTTCACTTGTATTGTACCATGATATATTGCAATATTTGATCATAATGTAAAATTGGGGCTATTTCAAACGTTATCTTGTTTCAATAAATAATAACCCGAACAAACAACAAAGTGTTTCTGCTCTCATACAAATGCTCTGAAATCCTGTACGCCACATTTATTGAGTCAACTTAATTATCTCCCCTGACATGGACTCATAGTTATAGTCATTTAGCGGCAATCGCTTACGATTCTTACGTAATTTTTGACTTTAGACACAAAAAAAATGTCAGCAATTAAACTGCATGGAATATCGCAAATCCGGTACGTTCATTTTGTATACAGTGCAAAACCGACTGAACTATCGCAATATACTGGTATTTTGTAAAAGCCCACTGCTGTAAGTAAGCAGGGGTATATATCTAATATAAAACAGTTTGAATCTAGCTTAACATATGAGCTACAAACAGGCTGACCTAGATCTTTTAAATAATGGTCCTCGAAATCATTTTTATAGCATCTTACATATGGTAAAGAGGTCAATAACAGAAACATGTGCACTAAGAACTCAGAGGCTCAACATTGTACATATGTTCTCAACTAAATTTTTAGACACCTTTACTGTTTTATCTATAGTAAAACTGTCAACATTTATGTTTTCTTATTGCAAGAAATGTTTTTAAATGCTGAGCAAACGAAGATTATTATCAAACCAGAAAAAAATGCATTTCGAAAGCTTACGATAATCTTGATTTAACCTGGATCTGGAATGTTACGTCATTTACACCTGCGTGCTATTTACCTAACACGTTGAGAGAGAAATCCAGTGGGGAAAAAATAATCATAAGAACTGATATATGGTGCCACTCAAGGGTTCCTACATTCCAACACAAACAACTCAAATGGGCTCAATGTAATACCCCAGCCTGGGTTGCAATTATTTATTAAATTGACAAGAGTGTGCTCTGGAACACATGTGTCACCTGCTGAAGCATGACGGAAAAAGTGTGACAGACAGACGACGGAAAAGTAATCCCTATGTGTCACCTCTGCTTACAGCAGGTGACACAATAAATTGACATTCAGCCCTGACCTTCATTGAAAAAGCACCGCTGATGACTGTATTTTTGCAAAAGACTCATTTTTTGACCACCCCCCACCCCCCGTTTCAGGTAATTATCTTCCAGACTCCTTAATTAACATGCATTCCATAGCCAGGTAATCTACAAGACCCACCATACCTGGCCAATTAGTGCGTCTGCTGACAGATAAGGACATTAAGGCTAACTCAGGCCAGCTGTTGACCACTAATCACCTGGTCAGAGCCACCCCAGACGCTGCACCTAGTTCCCTGCGTATCTACCTTTCACATGGTTCATACACATTTTCTGAAGCAAAATTTTAGAGGTTTTTTTTCAAGGTTATTTTTGTTTTTTAACCCTTTCCCTCATAGAGGACACCATGAAAGACTATGCACAGCATAACCAGATCACTGCGATAAACTCGCAGGCTGATCAGGTTTTATGTGTTCGCTGCTCTCAGTGGTCGGAATGAGGATTTTGTAATTAAATTGTAAGGTTTAACTGTGGTTTTCGCAGATCAGGCTTTATGTGGTACCTATTGAGTGCGTCAAAATGAGTCTATATGAGGGAATGGGTTAAGGCCTTAAAATTCAAAATTAAGGACTTGCATAACCAGCAACTTGTGCTTGAAAATTTTGAGACATAAAAGGGATGTAACTCAATTGTTTAACAACTTAATATATCAACACTTTTTTTATGATTATTATTGTAATTTCAAATTCAAGGTTTTTCAGACCTTTCAGTTAATTTTAAGTTTTTTTTTTCAAGAGTTTATAAGGCAAAATGTGATTTTCAAGGTTTTTTCAAGAGACATAAAATTCAAGGGTTTTTTCTTAAAGACATGTGTGAACCATGTTTTACGACTTGATGGTTATTGCAGAATGTCCTATACCGACCAGGACAAAGCCTGATCAGTCTGCAAATAACTAATGGCTTATCAGTAAAGTATAAGCTAATGGCAGTGGTTACTTCGTTAACTAATAAATATTCATGCTGCACAAGGTTCAACACGAGGGCAATGAGGTTAAGTGGTAATTTACAAAATTGCAGACCTGAAAGAGTGCAAGGAATTTTTATGGCCAAGTTGCAATTACCTATTTCCCTACACCCCTATCTTCCTTATAAATTATTCTAAGTAAACCAATATCAACCTTCATTTTCTTCATAATTAACTAACACAAACTATGCAATACTTGAATATCTGGTGTGTTTTTTTTCCTTTGCACAAACTATGCCATAATAACTAAGCATGTCAACTGAGTACAGAATCACTGACGATTTCTATCATAAAATAATTTACTTCATTTGCGGTATTAAAAAAAAAAAAAAAAAAAATCAAGTTCCCAATATCATAATTATATCTTCGGCATGGCAGCTGAGTTTTCAGAGCAAATAATTCCGGATCGTAAAGGGCATGGAGAACATGTTGGCAGAAGTACCGGTATTCATATCTCGTCCATTGAAAGCCAGAGGAGCTCATCAGTCTTCCTTTACTATATGCTGATGAGCCCTTCCGGCTTTCAAAGGACGATCTGCGTCTCGTTTTCAAAGACGGCCTCGGGATGATCATTATCAGGTTTCATTAATTGCAGCGGACTGCACCGATGCATCTGTAGCAATGCAATGTAGCAGACTTAGCAATACGAAAACAATATTCGCCCCTTGCAGAAGTAGACGGATTTTCTTCATGCACTGCAATAGCACAAGAAGTATCGAATATACTTCAGATAAAACAAAATAACATCGAAGCATTACAGAGCATTGCTGTAGATCAATGATCAAAACGATATTAGATGGTCCTGCTATATAAAAGCAATACCAGCTTCGGTTATTCATGCGTCTTCATGGCCAGTCTCTAAGGGCGGTATTTTTTTATTTTCCTGACAACAGGCTATCATGCAAGCCTATTGATCCGCTGCGGCACTTTCTTTTGTCCCTAAATTATATTTATTTCACTATAAATCTAGTTATAATACACTGTGGAAGGTACCAATTGTGAATTACACGGGAACTGAATTTGTTCTATATTATAAACCTGCCTATGATGAAACTTTTGGCACTGTTAAAATATCTGAGGGACTGATGCAATACAACAGTAAAAAGCAAGAAAATATGTTTTACCAACTGTGTAATAAGGGGAGCAAACTCTTCAATACAAAAGTGAATTAACTCTTCATGTAGGAGGGAGGGAAAAGTCCAGAATGACCCCCATTCCATCTATCTCCAGGCACTGAAGAGCAAGACATGGTGACAGACAGATTTACCACATAAAAGCCTATCAAGAAATGTACTATCATGAAAGGCATCAAACCTTTTAAAACCTACTCTTAGTAAAAATTGTTTTAAGTCTAAAACAGCGCTACATTTGTATACCATGGTGGCAAAAAGCATATTTGAATCCACCCCCACTGTGCCTGGCCTGGGACAAGAAGCCATTAGCTGCCCCCTATCTCTCAGCATCTCCCACCAACTTCACACCTACCAAGGCCCACATTTTTCTTGTCAGCACCAATTCATTCACAGCATATGTTACTCCAGGGCAAACACCAGAGGCTTATAAATCTACAGTATGTCAGTGTACCCTTCCACTGATGTTTCCCATCTTCCTGAAGTGCTGGCAGACGGATCCGGGCACAAGCCACCTTCTCAACAAATACGACACAAATGGCTTCTTCCTCCACTCTATACTCAAAACAAAAGTCTCTCAAAGAAAAAAACAAAAACATAGTAACTGCTCTCACTACTTGACAATCTGTAGACCTATAAACAATACAGCATTTTCAAGGCCTAAGGAAAAATCTTGCGAAAAATGAACAGATATTTACAGCCTGGTTTCAAAAAGCGAGGGCTATATATAAGAATCCGCTGATCTCAACCCGTCCCATCCTGTCCCGTCCTAACTCGTCCAGTCCTACAATCACAATCTACATGAAGGAAAGGGACGGATTCTAGAACCATTACTCATACCTACACATTGTCCTTGCATGTAAAATAAGATAGCTGCCTTGTCCCAGTGATAATAACCCAAAAAACCAGGTGCAACCGATTATTCATAAATTGGTATAAAAACACAAGTATGCCATCTGAAAAGCCGTTCAGCTCTAACCCAATTTATGCTGATGTCTTAGCATATCGGGACTTATGCAGGTATACGGAACACCGAGAAGCATTTAGCATTTTGGGACGATGTTCATAGTCATTTAGGATAAACGCAATTTGTCATCGAAAGACTGCTGTACCATGGTACTTAGTCTTGCAGTTTTGTACCTGTTACATGATTTAGTAGTTTTGGTATGTACAAATTGTTGGCATTATAAGCCGTCTCATGGCTGATGCATATCCAATAAAATTCAACAAACTGTTTTGATTTTCATTATTTTTCAAGATAATAATGCTTTCCTCAAGATATTTCAATTATTGACTCTCACCTATACTACAGGTCGAAAGTTTTTGAAAGTATTTAGACTTGGGATTGAGAGGGCATCAAAAGATAGTAAAGTTTGCAAGTCAAAAAATAACGGTGCCAGCTTTTGTTTGTTTTAAATCAGGGTCCCCAACTTCCCCTCTTCAAAGTTTCTTGAGAAATGCCATAGTTTTGGAATCTAACAACTAGCACTGACTTTGGGTCCAGTTACAGGGAACCGAACAATGACTAAAAGCAAACTTTAACCCTTTCCCTCGTAGAGGACACCATGAAAAGACCTATGCGAACAGCATAAAACTCGCAGGCTGATCAGGTTTTATGCTGTTCGCTGCTCCTCAGTGGTCTGGAAATGAGGACTTTATAATTAAATTTGGTAAGGTTTAACTGTGGTTTTCTGCAGATCAGGCTTTATGTGGTACCTATTGAGTGCGTCAAAATGAGTCTATATGAGGGAAAGGGTTAAATGGCTGATTTCTGTGCTCTGTATGAATACATCATAATATCCTGTGGTTGGGCTTTTGCTTAATGGAAATAAGGATCAAAATATAGCACACCTGGATCAACATGTAGCAACCTTTCAGCAACTTTGGGCTCAACCCACTGCACCCTAAAAACACTGACTATCAACAATCCTAGGATCTATAAATAGATCCAATATACGTTTTTTTATATGCAGGTAGGGATTATTTCAGGTGCTGTAACTGTCTAGCGGTTTCAGTGGGAAGCTGATCACCCCGTAATAACTGTAGGCTTCAACATCCTTGTAACCACCATGTGTTTCTTGTTACACCTAAATGGAGCTTTCTTTCACACTATCTCCATGTGTAGACAGCCCAAAGCTTTCTCCTTTCCTCTCCTTTGTCAGCTGCATCAGTATCTTCTCCATGCACTCGAATTCCATGTCACTATTAAAGAAACCGTAGATTCTCAGGGTTTTGCTTGGCCGGTGGAAGGAAAATTTGACAGCCTCAAATTCTTTCAGGGCTGGCTCAAATTTACCGAATTAGGAAAATTGGGAATAATTCAAAAAAAAAAAAAAAAAAAAAAAAAAAAAAAAACCCACAAAAAAACAGGACCCCTACACCCCCCTGCCTCCTACAATTGAAAATTAGCTTTCTATTCAGACTCTTAAGGAAAACCCTGGACTTTGTTTCTGCTCCCAGCCCCTACCAGTTCACGCCTTTTATGCCACAATGTGACCCTTTCTTTTCTTCATGTCCCAGTATTCATGTCCAAATTTATGACTTGATGAATATGATTCCCTATAATGATAAATGGCGTATCACTGACTTCATTAATTCCACCAATAATACCTAGCAACAAGTAATACTTAAATTCTTAAATTAGGTAGAAATGCATTCCACTATTTCTGCTTTACAAAACAGTACAGGACTCAGTTGACATAAATTATTTATTATATTTTTTTATTATAACTAACAGGGAAGAAATGAAATATTATGGTATTTTTATTGGAGAAACAAGAAAGCTGAAATTCACCCCAAAGTATTTAAGTATTCATTAGAGCTAAGTATTTTCGGGGGGGCTATTCAAGCCAAATCGTATTTGCATACAAATCATACAAATACGAGCCAATTACTGCTAAGCACTATAAAAACAAGATTTCTCCCAGTAAATGTGTGGGCGGTAACAACCAAAAAAAACACATTACGAAGGAAAATGCACGATTAACACACACCACTGAGCATAATGGCTTCGTTTCTAATTATACCACTGATTGTGATCATTCATAGCCAAACAAACTCAAGAAATATCGTCCAAAGAATATATGCCATGTTCCAGAACTGCGTCTCAGAAAGAGGTTTCCAGGCCTATTTAGCTCTGACAAAATCCTCAAGGCACCTTATGCTCTGCTTACAGCAACAAGCTGTTGACATATTAGATTGACAAAAGAATGTTCTAGTGGTTATCATAACATCGAGGTGAAAACCGGAATCACGCGAGTTCCGAGTTTCAAGCCATTTCCACTTCAGACACCTTTTGCTTCTGTCGTCTTCCAGCAGGAGAGCTCTCTGTGTGTATGTGTGTGTCTGTGGCTGTCGTGTTTGTCACGTTTTCGTTGAGAGAGTACACCGAGCAACTGATGACGGTTGAGCCAGGGGGCGGGGAAAAGAAAAGGGAAATCTACATTACCCCCCCCCACCCCCTCCTGTGCGGTTGATGTCTTCATTATGACAAGGCAGCCACTTGCACAGTGCATGTAGATGAAACAGATGTGTGGTTCCCACTTGGCTGAGATAAAGACAAGCCTGCCAATGATACAGATCTCTACTTTCAGTTTACATATACTTTGCAGAGGATTATGAAATAACTCTTCAACAAGGAGTACTATACAGTGTGATGCCATTTTCAAATATATTCTTTGGAATTACAGTTTTTTTTAATGCATTTCTAAAGGAGCATCTTTTTTTGTAGTATTTTTTTTTTGGAAGCCTACTTATTAATGATTTACTACTATTGCCATATAATTTCAACATAAAAATTATATATATTATACATATTTATATATATATATATATATATATATTCTTAATATTTATGTATGTTTATAACATTTGGATTCTAGGTGTCAGATGGCTCAAGTTATTTTGATACTCGGTTTCCGGAGCCTAAATATGTAGACTGGTTTTGATCAATCTCTATTCCAACAAGTCAAATACTACAAATGCAATTCATCTTTCTCATTTTAAAGTGGCAGTGCTCCTCTAATAAATAAACAGAAATAGAAAGCTTATGCAGCCTATTTATTTTATTTTTTTCTAAAACAACAATTAAAGATACAAAGAAATTCGGATAAAATTCTCCTGGATTACTGCATTGCATGTCAAGATTTCGGTTTTTCGAATTTGGCGAACTGTACAAAGCCACACCATTGATAGTGTCATCCAAACATTTTCGATATTTTGTGATTTTCTTCCTTGAGGATTACCATAGCAGCCGTCGAAAAATTCAGAGAATGGATTTAAGTGCAGTGACCGTGAACTGATCACGTATCACCGAGTGGACAGTTGTGACTTCTATGTGAATGTCTTCAACACTCTAATGAACGGACAGTGACACGGTGAACAGTAACCATGGCGATGCGACTAAGCACCAGTATCACATCGGGCGGTCAGGCCTTAGCAGACGCAGGGCAGGTACACAAGACCCTCTTGGTCCTTCTTCAAAAGCTCATTTAACATGATCCTGCGCACTAGCACACGCATGCACACACACACACACACACACACAGCAAACCCTTAGTTCCAAAGTATCCCACAATTCCAAGTGCCATTCTTTCTCTATTTGAAAACGATTTTCAATATTCATAATGCATGACTATTTGTCTGAAGAAAAAGCCCTGAAGAAAACATAAAAATCATGTTTTCATTTTTTCATATTATTATCTACTCTGAAAAATATCAGCCTTCAATTATGATAATCCAAAATCAGACATTCTCAAAAATAACCTTTGTAGATCATGAATCAATGTCGCAGAGAATAAGCAAATTAGTTTTCAGTGTGCCAATTAGTGTTTATTGTATGAGGAATGGCTCATTTCAGAGAGATCTACGCTAGTCGATTGAGGCAGCACCCAGTCCTATCACAAGCATAACCGTCTATCATTCCCAATTCATCAAAGTAATCATTCTCTACTTTGGCATCATAGACCGCAGCCGGAACTTTCATAAAACAGGAATATATTACAATTGAAAGTCAATTATGCTGACAAATTTCCTGGCTTGTTTCTGAAACATTTATCAAGAGGGGGAGGTCCCCACAACCACTGTAGGTAGAGTAAATGTCTTTTCTTAGTGCCAAGTGTTGGCATTCAAGAAAATTCATGTCTCACTATTGTTAAAGATAATGTTTAATTTACTGTCAAACAGTTAAACATTATAAAACATGTTTTTTTACTCAGAATCACTCACAATATTTCTACTTAGATTTTTATGGATTGGTAATTTATGACATTAAATTACAATTAACAAACATTGGCAAATTATACTCAAACTTGGTAATTTATACTGAGTCCCATTAATATAACTGTAACTATATCTGGCAATTTTACTATAATTTTGGAATGTTTACAAATTCTGCTCAACATGCCTTTTTGTATTTCCAACATCAAGCATCAATAATGTAAACCTAGGCATTTTGTTTGGCCAAAAATGCAAAGCATACCATTCTCTCTGAATCAAGTGTCCACTTGTTAACTTTCAATCAATTTTACTAACACAAGACAAGAACATTAGTGTGAGAGAACTGTGGCAGAAACCACTTTTCAGCCATTTTATGTCGTTAAAAAGCAGTTGTTTAAAAGTTTTGCACTAATGCATTGTAATTTCAGTCTGTGATTACATACAGGATCCTATCGACTTTTATGACAGGTTTCATTCATTAAATGCATTTAATGCACCAACAACTGGGGCAATACGACATAAAACTTAAGGGATTTGGACGATAGATCGTGTAAATACAAAGTTTAATGAGCTATTTATAAGAGCCATAACATTATACCATGCCGCAAAGCAGTTCACATGGTATACAAAGCACAAACAAATTTGTCAACATATCCTTTAAAATTTCTTTCAGAGATGAAAAGAAATTTCACTAATTCGCAAACTTCGACCTGCCGTTAAAATAATCTGGAACATTAGGCCCTATAAGGATGAAACTTCAACAAATACGTCTTGCCATGCTCAAACCTAATATCTAAAACTCAGGTTTGTGCCAAATGAAGGTTTAACAAGGAATTTGCCTGTTTAGGCCCAAGGGAACTCCTCTTAGTAAGTTTAATGCTGAAATATATCTAAGCTAGATCAACAACTCTTTTTTTAATGCAATTAAATTGTTTACATCTTTTCTCCAGATATAGGTCTAATCCAAAAGGGTTAAAATGGGAGAACAAACTAATTTATACAAAAAATTTTAAAATTAAAAAGGAAAAAAAAAAAAAAAAAAAAAAAATTAACCTGAACACTGAACAGTTAAGGGTTTACAACAAATGAGTATAAATCACTCATAGCTAAACCTGGCACTATCCGGCAATGTATTTAGGAGCACATGTGTACATGGCACCTGTGACAGTACCTGAAACAGCACCTATACACTTAACACACTTCACAGATTGCTCCCGCACCAAGCACCATACTTCCCACCTCTCAAACAAACCACTTTTTCATGACAAAAGTTACGACTGCCATGTGTGTGTATTGCTATGTTCTGTGAATATGTGTGTACATACGTCTGTGTGTACATACGTGTGTGTGTACATACGCTAGAAACCTCCCCTCACCCCCTTCCCTCCTGTCTATATACCCCAGGCTGGTGTATGTTCCTGACTGACATCCATATGATCGTGCCTGACAAGTTTAATCACAACATACACACGGCTGAGGTACTGCCAGGAACAACAATAACACCAATCTATCTCCAGGAAACATGTATCTACCTACATACCACCATTAGGCCAGGCCCAATCCTTGCCAAACCAACACACTTCCATCCATTTTTTTCAATTTTTCTAAACATCTTAAAGTTAGCAACATCTAAACTTTCGCTTGAAAATGACAGTCAAGAATATAAAAAACATGTAACCATTTTTAAGTACTGTGAAGCAGCAACGTTTACTTAAGTTCTCAGAAAAGTATTGCTGCTAAGAGGTGCTGCTGAACAGAGGTATTGACTGTGTCCAGGGTAAAACTGAGGGAGGGGAAAATGAAGTGTTGCTGCTGAGAGGTAGCCTTTGCTTAGAGGTGCCGTTTTTGGAGGTTTTACTGAACATGATATGGTATTAGGATCTTGAAAGGTGTAAAACCCCATGAATACAAAACCTATGCTTCTAATAAAGTGCAAATCCATGAGATGCAAAACAATTTTCATGACTTTTTGAAATGTTCCATTGACATGTACCATTTTTGATGATAATACTGGTACATCCAGTGTTGCTGCTACAGTAGCAGCCAAAGGGGCCTATCAGTTCACCTGACAACTAATATGTCTTCCTAAACAGCAGGTGTTGCATCACCAAAGTTCTCAGGTAACCATTACAATACTTACTCACTTTTTTTTCCTGCTTGCTGTTTATTTCGAACTGGATGGCACAATAATACAAAATTCTCGTAGAGTATTTCACAATTCATTGGGGATTGGCTCCTTTCATGCCAAGTTTGAGATCTCAAAACCTTCTCAACGATTACAATACTGTAGTGCAGTCTCATCCACTTTGTATCTTGGCAGGAACCACCGTGTTCTAACATGACCTCCAAGTTTTACATCAACTTAAAAACGTCCTAAACAAAGCACCCTGAGGAACCTAGTCCTGATATAATGGCCTATTTTATGACATTAATATATGAGGATTATTTTTAAGCACTGAGTGACTTATTTTGATTAGCAGCAGATTCTACTGACGTTAATAACAAGAAATATTGTAAATAAGGATTTTCGGCGGAATGTTAGTCACAAGCTGTAACATAAGATCGTATTTAGTTCAATTAACGTTTACATAGCTATCTCTGATTTTGCACACCGTCTTTATGTCCTGTTACATTTGTGAAAAGTAAATCAACCAGCCTGGACCATTAGCCAATGAGAACACTGCCTTTAAGCAGGTGCTCTTAGAAATAAATTTCTGATCATTTCTGATTGGTCAAAATCTGGTGAAAAAAATGGTCAATAGCAAAAGCATACAGATGCTGCCGAAAAAATTATTTTCATCTTGGCACACACAGACTATGACAAAGATATATTTTTCATGCAAATCAATTTTGTCACAATATTTGTTTACCGAAATTAATTCATAGAACTGGTAATGTGAATTATCCACGATGAGATATGCTTTTATTATTGTGAAATGTCCTTCCCAGCAAAAAAAGCTCATACAAAAATAGATTTGCATACTTGTATTTAATCTGTACACCCAGCCCAATGGGCCAATAAGTCACCTTATCAATGCAAGTAGTTAATCATGTGATATAATTAGAAATAAGAGATATTTAAATAATAAACAACAGAGCAATTCATCATCATCCATCATTTTAATGATTGCAATAGGTTCTTATGCTCATTGCTCTCTGACTAGACCTCATTCTACCACTAGCATCTTCATTGCCCTACTTTAACACCTTCCCAATCTAAGTAGGTAACAAAGAGCCAGGTAGAATTTGTTCCGAGTGATGACTACACCTCAGCAATGCTTTGAATAAATGAAAGGCACAATGAAATGACTTTCGCACCTCGCATCAGATAATTATGCGCATTTACATGCATGCATTGACTGGATTAAACAAGACACACCCATCAGGACTAAAATAGTAAGTAATTGATAATTACAAAGATGCTTGTGGCACTCACAGTACTTTGATTCACCAACCCACATGAAATAGGTAATAAAAACAGACACTCTTAGGGCAAATTAATTTTCTTTTTGATTTGCCTTTTTACATGCTGTAATTACACACATTATATGAAAAAATTTTTTTAAGGATATTAGAAATATACTGTAAAACGCAACTTGTCGGACGCAATTGTGTGTGTATGTGTGTGTGTGTGGGGGGGGATGACGACATGTACGCAGACAACACATATTATGACATATACTTATTGCTGGTATGTGTTGTAGGATAGGAACTCACCTGTCTATTAGACAAAGCCTTGTTTGTGGGTAACCTAGTCCAAGGTGTGGGAAAGTTTGCAAAAAGTTTGGTACGTTTCTCCTCAATGTGGAGTCCTGCCAAGACGTTACCACAATACGAGTTACTGATGCTATCCTTCAACACACTCAGATATCAATTTTGAAAATAAAGTCTACCGAGAAAAATGATTTTACAACCTGAAAGTAGGGGCACTTTACATGGTCTAGACATTTGTCAATGGTTTCTGAAGATAAACGGCTTCCGAGAGTTTGGGAGTGCTCAAGTAGCAACCAACAAGATGAGACGTTATAGATTTTGCATGGGTTGGCTACTTGTTACTCTGTATTGTTGTGATCACCTTTCTTTGAACATAAGACTGAATGATTTACTAGAAATAAAAACTTTATAAAATAACCCTTAATATCTCATATAAAGTCGTTTGACACATACCGACACATCAGCAGATCCAGATTTGACAGCTCCTTTCGTAACTGTCTGATCAGGGTCTCCCATGTTTGCTCATACAATATTGATTCTACATAGACTGTACAGCAAAGAAAACCCATTGCTTAATATACCATTTAAAGATAAGTCAATTAATATTCAACAAGACATAAATTTGCACAAGAATATTCATGAGGTAAAGCAACACAAACAAATGAACCCTTTTTATGATATCTGAAAAGATCTGAAACTCATGAAGTAGGTCTCCCCTCAAAATTTCACGCGATTTGTTCGACAGGGATGTTATTCGTACCTCCTTATTGGGAGAGTGTTTTAAAACTGAAGGACGGCTGATCAATACCGCCCTACAGCGAGAGATTCCTCATCAGTTCATCTAACTTTTATGCCATACATTACTGCCATGTGATGCTATAAAAAGATCTTCGGCACAGATTTCGGGAACCTTGTTCCCTGATACCAGCACTGGGTCTTTTAGAACATCTATGACAGGTCAATAATTTTTCCAAAACTCTGAAAAAACAATAAGGTGATTAATACCCCCCCACATTGTTTCTATGTAATGAGAGAGTAGGACAGGACAGGACGGAATGGGATGGGACAGGACACGATGAGTGTGATTTCTAAGACTATACATAGCCCCTCTTCTTTGAAGTAGGGGTATACATACATAGCGCTAAACCTTCAACTCTTCTATGCACAAATCAAAGGGCAAAGATGTATATATATAGTATCCATTCTTAAACAAAACCATTTGTTTTCTATTGTCCCCACCACCCCCCCCAAATCGTTTCAAATCTTGCAACAGACTCGGAAAAGGGATTCATAACAATTGTGACAGAAATATACCGATCCCTGTTGGTATAAGTACTTAGTAGGCAGTATGGCTATAATCTCCGCTCTGTGCCGACGCGAGAGTGAATTATTCACAGGATTCGTAAAAACAGTGCAAACAATATAGGAAGACATTATCACAGTCAGAATTAAGTGAGGTACAGTTATTTTCGGATATGATTTATCTGTTGGAGCGCAAGATCAGGTCGCTTTAACGACCATTTCAAGCTTGTAGAAGATAATGCAGTTTCTTTTGCAACAAAGAGGGGCAAAAATGCGTCTAGATGAAGACAACACAAATCGGACAGCTTAATAACACTGTCATGCGCTGATATATTGACGTACTGGGCACTAAGAGAATATTACAGACGATTGTTTAACGTCAAAATAATACTTTGTTGCACAAAGAGGGTAATATCTTGATCTCTAGCAGCACATTTTCAGCAAGAAATCATTGTGAGCAGCCATTGGAAGCCAGCCCTCTAGACATTTTCTGAAACACGCTTTTTGCTTTTTTTCAGCAGTTGGGGAAAGGGACTAAATATCATATTTTGTGTAAAAATATCATTGTTTTGTTTGTTGTTTTTTTCATTGGGGAAAGAAAAATCCTGGAGTAAAGTGCAAATTTGGGGAAAACTGCATGAATATGAAGAATTTTTCTGAAGGGAAGGTGCTTATGAACAGCCCCTGATAAAGAAGGGGGAAAAAAGCCCAGTGATAATAACCAAAACTATCACTAATCCTATCTTGTCTTCATGTAATGTGAATGTAAGACAAGGATGTGGCAAGCACGATTCCTTAAAAAAAAAAAAAAAAAAAAAAAAAAAAAAAAAAAAAAAAAAAAAAAAAATTGAAATAAATAACTATGAATCATATTTATTATTGACAGAAAGAAACAAAGTACCACTAGATTCTAACTAGAACACCTATCTCCCCTTATTTTTAACTGACACCAAAAATATCTTCCCCTGCCATTCACTCGCACAAGGTAAAAATCCAGGTAACGTTCGACAAATAATCTCCTATTCCTGTCTCACTGATCTGACTCCATCTTGATTGATTTTTCCAACATCTCACCTAATTTGAAACCATACATCATTCATTTCCTCCTACAAACATCTTATCAGCCTCAAGTATCTCTCTCCTTCTATTTGTTTTTATCGAGTACAGCAACCAAGTAATAAAATATTTAGCATACAATACAAGGTCAAAAATAAAAACATTTGTTTTCTATGTCAAATTAGTGTTGAACTGAATATAGACTCTCCCTCCCCCATTTGTTTTTTTTATTGATGTTTGTCCTTGTTTGTTTTTTGTTGTTTTCCACTGAAAGGTCAATAAGTAAGACAGGCATCTAACATGAAACAATGACCTCATAAGTTCAAGATTTATTTCTGAATCCAAGAGCTGTTACAATTTGCTAAATCTTAATGAATTTTATTCTAAGAAATTTAGGCTACAAAGTGTCTACTAAATTTCGTTTGTACAATTAAACCTGAAGAACTGCCCCTTTTTCGCTATTCTAATTTTTCAATTGTACAAGACAACTAAGAAAGTTTCTGTTTCACTAATATATAAAAAACTTATCCCAGTCAGGAAATGTTGGCACAACGAATCTGAAAGATACATTAATGCAAATTAGTTTTTGTTTTTTTGGTGTGTTTTTTTCCTATTTTCTACACGATCTAACCTTAACATTTTGGACCCCAAAAGTGGCAGGAGGTCATAAATCTACACTAAGCTAATGTAATCTCAAACATAACTTAAGTTAACATTTGCAAGAAAATCTTAAGTTTTTGTCTTAGTTTTTAATTACATTCGGACCATGATCCTGAACTCTGTCAACACCACCCTACAACGCAGCCAGGGTTGTCTCCCATGCCATGCTGTCTAGTGATTGCCCGTTATTGATCTCTGATATCTATATATATGCTCCCCTTGATTCTGCATTTTGTTATTCTCTTCTACAAACCAGGTTTTAATTTTGAACAGTATAGGCCATTGCTTTAAAGTGTGCCAATAGAATACCAGAAAAATGAAGTTCCCTCCTCATTCACTCCTCAAAACCAGGAAAAAAATAAATGTTTTACCGACTTAACCTTATAATAAGAGACTCATTTTGACATTTTTGATGCAGCATATCGTACAATATTGTAGTTTAGATCTTGTACTGGAGTCTACATATCAAAGGAAAAAACAATTTTCATCTATCATTTTCATGAATTTGTACATAAATATTCATATGATATAGGGTCAACAGCATGATAAAAACAAAACTTTCTTTATAATGAGGCCAAACAAATTTACCGTCATTTTTTTCAAAACATTATCCCCAGCCCTAATTTCTTTCACTACAAGCAGACGGAGTGTACAACAGGCCCATCATAGCATCACAACCTGCAGACTCTATCTTTATTGTAAAAAGATTGGCAAACAACTGAGTAAATCATGCAGCCTTTAAACGATTCCTGCCACATTGACTGCGGAGAAATTCAGGGTGTTTCTCTTCCAGTTAAAACATTTATCCTGAATGACAATTTAGCCATTGTTGAGAAACCATCAGTCTACCCACAAATCCATTTTTTCTCGATGTTTCACTGCCATTTCATGTCCAGACGGTAGTAACATGGCATCTTGAGAGCCACTTTTCACTACTGATTTCCAGATAACCGTATGAAAACTACCACTGATTCCAATCTCCAACAGCTCAAGTTTTTGCCGTTGTTTTCAATGATTTCAATAAACAAAGAACAAGAAACTGATAGTGAACAAATGTTATTTACCATTAAGATGTCAAATTCTTAATGGTTAAGACAAAAAAACAATCAAAGAGACAAAAAAATCAGACATCCAGGTGGCTGATTTAAACCAAATGTATATCATTAAGTAACAATACTGGGATAATAGGTAGTCTGTGGTTCACATGACTTACACAAAAGACCACATGGTTTTATTTGTGATACTACTTGTAAGGAGTTGCACATGGATGAGAAAGGCTGGGCTTAAACTTCCATTGATAAAAAACTGGAAAAATGCATGGGCCCTCCTAATGTTATAGATAATATTTAAATTAGATTAGCAGATTATCCAATAGCTATACAGGGATATCATGTGACCAATGGTTGAGTTAATTTACTTTATGATACTGTCTATTAGTAGTACAGTGCAAACTGTCCATTACGACACCTGTTCATAACGACATCCTGTATTATCCGACACTTTTCTCGGTCCCAACGTTTTTCCTTTTCAAAGACTGTTTAATTAACCTGACCATAATGACACCTGTCATACCTGTAATCCGACATACACTTTTGGTCCTGTTAGTGATAATTGCACAATAATTACACTGCTTTATCCGACACATCCGTTACTTTTTGGTGTAAAAAAATTTTGTTAATTTTTTTAATTTTTAAAGAATGAAAACATGGAATTTTACTATAACTGCTATGACAACCTGTCTTATCCGACATTGTCAGTCAGTCCTGGATAAGACAGGTTTTACTGTATTAGCAGAAAGTAAAAGAACAATAAAGAAACGATATTTTCAAGGTGGAAATTTAAGAAAAACTTTAGGGTTGGCCGTGAAAAAGGGGTTGTTCCGGAGACCAGAAATGAAACTCTTTTTTTTTTTGCCTACGGGGTCATAAAGTGAATACATTAAGAATATGTGTGTTAATATTCTTTGCATATGCACCAGCCCGGCACTAGAATTAAATCAACCGTTTCAAAACAATTTCTATCATTACATTAAAATTTCTCTCTTTAGTATACGAAATCAATCGAATGCTTTTGATGTGCAAGTGTAAGAATGTAGTCACAATACAGAATACAGAGCAAGAACTTATGAACTGAAACAAGAAATGTAGTTCCCAGACAGTAAAAACTATCAGTTCAAAACAATTACTCCAACAATTTTTCTTATGTGTTTTATATATTCTGTTAATACAGCTGAGTAACTTTTAAAACTGTAAATATTTCATGAAGCATAACAAACATTACCCAGAATTCAAAGCTTATAAATCAGATAAAAATGTTATACAATAAATTAAATAAGCCCCAAATGTCATATAAATGAACTCTACAGTTACAAGTCCAAGCACATTTAAAACAGCAGACCTTATCTCTTATCCATAAATATCTACCCACTCATGTTTGCCCTATGAATATTCATGATTTTTCTTAATTGATTATGCATAAGTTTAAGTGCAGCTATGGAAGGTGTACGCAACAACTTGAATGGAGATAGTTTCCAGACGCGCTTGATGAAGGCACGCTGTCTGAAGTATTTAAGATGCCACGTGAAACCTTTCACTTCCTTATATGCTTGGAACTATGGGTAATACTCGTAATTAAACTGCAGATGGTCATTATTCATATTCGTGCATTTGAAACGGTCTTTCCGTATCTTAATCATGACATGCACTCTCAGCACCATTATTTTTAACTTCATTATGCAATTATCCTCAAACTCAGTCCATTTCTTAATTACTTTACGAATGTCTATACTACGCCCCCACTTCTACCGCATCAAAAATCAGAGGTTCACTGCGAACCAATTCTTTGATGTGAACCATCATTCATTTCAAACTTAACAAATGCAACAAGTGGCTGCCTGTTCCAGTGCAATATACAATAACTTTAAACCCAAAGGTTATGGGTTTGAATCCCATGAGGTGCAATACTCTTTTATGACCTACCAAGGCACCAAGTACTGGTTCAACCCAGTAATTTTTAGCAAAAGAGATGAGAGACAAATGCAAGCTGAAAAATGGATTAATGGTTGTTAAAAAATATATTATATATATAAAAAATATTTTAAAAACACCATTCTGCCACTATGTGATGAAATATTTGCTTTTTTTTTTTTGGATGCAAGTGAATGAGTCTATTCATGCTTCATCACAATAAAATAAATTCAAATGATATTGGACAACCAATAGAACACACAAGGACTTGGCGACAATGTCTGTCCTGGCATGTGCAACAAGACGCGCACACGACATGCACACATTTCCTGTGGAGACAACTGCAGCGTTCTGTGAAGACACCAACTCTTCATTAGTCCGCAGACATTCTCACTGCAGATGAGAATTCCGAAAGGAGTGGCTGGCTCAGACAAATTGTGGGAGGGAAAGAAGGAGGACATTCTTGACCTTTGTGGAATATCAACAAGACTTTCCTATCCTCAAGACATTTATAACATTACGCTGCCATTTATTTATTTATTTTTGTGTAAAATGGGACAAGATGAGAAGGGATGGGATGAAAAATGCATGATTCCAATGTAGCTCCCACTTCACTTTGTGAAGCAGTGGTTAACATCTAATATAGACATACTCCGAAATAAAATTCAGTGGTTTTTCTGAGCTCATTTAACTGTAGATACAAACACATCTTTACAATTTAATTAGAAATGTATAAAGGTCTACAAAGGATAATTATAGACTCACTAATGTGCTGCTTTCTTTTTTCGGAAACGCTGCATAAACACATTGTTTTGTACATCCATCAAAAACCCCATTTCTGTGACTTTCGGATATCATCTATCTAAATTAAGAGTCCTGAATTGTCTTCCATGTGTAGCCACATTAAACTTACCTCTGTTACCAAGGCAACCAGGGACACAAACTTAAGCTGCGGCTACACTCTTACATCTCAATCTGTCGTCAAACTTGTCACAAGTGTCACACTGATTGTCACCATTTCTGGATTACATTTTTTTCTTTCTCTACTAATGAAAACAAACTACTCTCACAATAATGTATTTCAGAGAATTTCGTGGATACCTTTATTTTGTAGATTAATGTTTTTGGAAACTTGAGGTCCCATATTGTATTCAAATAAAGCATGTTTTTCATGAGGAATAATATTCCTGAATAAAGCATTCCACCAAATCGATGACAATTAGTGTCCGACAAAAATCATGATTTCACAATACCATAATAAATTGGAAAGCAACAAGTTTGACGACACGGGATATCTAGCTTCTACAACCATCCTTAGATTTATATTTTGAGAGAAAACGAAAACAACAAACACTTCTAACTATGGCACTCACCTTTCTAATTGGACCGTAGACTTCAAACTCTCTTCTGATCTTGGATTCACTGGTGTCATAGTTCTGAAAATAGACCAAAAAATCGTGATGTTATCAACTCAACACGTTTCAAACTACTGTGTAAAATAGTCTGGTTTTATACATTCAAACCTTAACAATTCATAATCTTATCCTTCATTGAGACTCATTTTTGCGCAGAGCAGACCCAAATCCGACAGCTCCTTCTAGAATCCCCTCTTTTTACTAATTACAATACGGAAGCCCAGAATCTACACAGTCTGCACGGCAAAAACAAATCCATTGTTTCATATTCCATTTAAAAAATCCAGTCAATTAATATTCGTAAATAAGTCATGTACATGAATATTCATGCAGTAAAAGGTTTAGAAATGCTTTCAGTCTGGTTTGGGTTTTGAGTGGTTTGATGAGAATCAAAGTGCTAGAGGGAGTGGTTTGCTGAGAATCAAAGTGCTAGAGGGAGGGGTTTGATGAGATTTTCAGTATACTGGTCACCAATGGGAAGCTGCAAAAATGACTTCCACATAAAAAGACTGCTATGACAGTATGATAGTCTTTAAGAGCTTGCAACTCTTTCAAGCTCCAGAAGTCATTTCTAACGCTTGACAGTAGCTGTTAAAATTATCTTTATCCTGCTACTGTCTATATTATAAGCTAGATAAAGCCTTGCCGGATCTTGTTAACTATCTCCAGTCATTATACGTCATACAGCCAGTATGAAAATGATTGTATAGGGAGTCAAAATGAAACCATTTTAATAATCTAAAAACATGATAAAACTAGACAAAAGCAGGATAAATCGAATACATGGTTGATTTCGGGATGGGAGAAGGTTTATCCGGTTCACTCCGAAAGTGAATCTTGGCTCGCTACAGTTGCCAAGATACACTTTCTCGCTCACCGGATAAACCATCTCCATCCCGATATCAACCATATATTCTCTATTTATGTGATTTGAGAGATGCTTTGTGTTAAAAAAAATAAAATAAATAAATAATAATAAGCCCCCAACAGTTGCCAATGTTAGGATGTCTAAACATTTTCCTGTTGATGACATATCATGCACTTCCAGTGCTTTGATTTGAAGGTTACAGACTGGTGCCCCAGATATTAACCAATAGACTGGTTCCATGTTTTCTCCCCCCACACAAAAGCTGTCAGGGACACCTATAATGTAGTGTTAAGGAACATCATTATACACACCCCAGACTGTGAATTATGGGCACAAAGCATGGAATCAGACACCATTGTGGTTATACTCATGTCTGCCTTTTTGAAGACAGTTAATTTTCTAGTCTGAAAAAAGAGGGAGAGGATCATATATAAAATCACATGTTTACACCAAATCAAAGGAAAAAATAATCCCGTCTGCTTAGTTAAAACATGATCTGAAAATTTTTGATCCTGACAAAAATAACCAGGCTATGCAAGGCAATTGAAACCTCACCAGATATGTTGACTGGCTATCCTTCAGGTGACATGTGATTCCGTTCATCACTCAAATCTGCCAACCCAATTTCTACCGCCAAGTTATAAATGCCTTCAGGGCCCAAGTAATTATTTGGACAGCATTACCATAACCCAATTAACATGTTTAAGCAGTGTGGCAAGCTTTCTCAGAAAATGTGTTGAGAAAAAATTTTTAGTTTTCTTTTTTGAGATGGGGGTGGAATGTAATCATTTTAGACAAGGGAAGTAATTCTGCTATTACTCCTGTCTCAGATAAACAAGGGAAGTAACTACATCTCATCGTTTTCTCAATATGTAACCCAGTCTTTCTTCACCCTTTATGATCAACCAGATCTATCATGCAGAATATACAGCTCATTTGCTTCTCATTTCAGCATTATGACTTCAAACACAATACCTATCTTTTGTACACGACTGTCAAAGAATGCGCACACAATACAAGTCATCAGGATCATCAGACGAGTGATCAATCCCTTTGAGGAGAAGACTACAGTGCAGTAACATGGCAAACATGCCTGTACACAATACCCCCTATCTTGCAACACAATGGCCATCTTGGCACAGTTCTCCGCAATGCATTTATATGCTGTCAGTACATTTTACTCGCTTCTATATAGTGTACTGGACTAACCCTCGAAAATAGTTGATTCATTAACTCCGCATAATTTGTTTAATACTCTGAAGTATTCCTTCTTGTTTTAAACTTCAGCCACGGCTCAAAACTCCAAAGAATTAATGGTCCATTACACATCCACTGGGATATTCTGAAAACCGTATCAAAAAATGCTTCCGTAATAAGTCTGCTGATGTCGAAAAGTTTGTTTTTCATGTTGGCTATATCACACCTCACTCCACTGCAAAAAACAATTAGGAACCTGGCTTAAGGGAAAGTCAAACAAATTCAAGAAAATGAATGGAATTCCTCAACTGATTGTGAATATAACACGTATGAGCAAAATTTAAATGGAAATCTTCGTTTGGGAGCAAGAAAATATCAATAGACATACAAAATCATCTTTCCTATCCTCCAAACTCACCAAGTCCCTTTCATCTGTCCCTTTATTCCTTAACCCTTCCCTCATAGAGGACACCATGAAAAGACCTATGCGAACAGCATAAAACCAGATCAGCCTGCGAGTAACTCGCAGGCTGATCAGGTTTTATGCTGTTCGCTGCTCCTCAGTGGTCTGGAAATGAGGACTTTATAATCAAATTTGGTAAGGTTTAACTGTGGTTTTCTGCAGATCAGGGCTTAATGTGGTACCTATTGAGTGCGTCAAAATGCGTCTATATGAGGGAAAGGGTTAAGGACATGTCAATACACAAAATACCCATCATCACTATGTATGGCAAACCACTACTTCATGACTGGACCATGTAGAAAACTGGCCTTTGCCAATATGTCAACCACTTTAAATAAAGACTAAAATTCAATTATATTTATACCATGATTGAAAGAACCATCAAAAACTCTTTCTAGATAATCAGGTTTTGCTTCTTTTTTTTTTTGTTGGTATTTTTCTTGACTATGCCCATTTTCAGGCATTTCAATCCCAACATCCTCAAGCCATATCTCCGTCACTCACTGACCCCTACTAATGGACACTTCCTGTGGAAGCTTCATAATTATAATTCGCTCATGACGTAGAAAGAGAAGGTGTTCTGGCAATTGCCTGACAATGTGTCTTCAATACTGGCTTGGGGACTCCCTTGGAACAAATCATGGCTTCTCATCTCATTATCAGCTTGATGGCAAATTGCCTTTTTCTCCCCTCATTGTCCCAGGGAGGATATCAGCACTGTATTTTTATATGTACCGAAAATGGAAAAATTCTTCTGTATGAACCCTCGGAGACTTCAAGCACCATGTGTTGTTGTAAATGAAACAGCCAGAGCTCCTGAAAGGTCATCTTAAAACAATAACACTCATCAGTTGCCGTGGTGACAATGGAAGATATGACCCATAAATACATCGCAAGAACCTCTGAACTTGCAACTGCCTGGAATTCACGATAAACGAGGACATGAATACAAAACAAACGAGGGCATAAACAGAGAGCTTGTCTCACAAAATATTCTACAGTTCATCTTTCCATATTTTGCATATACTATTGACTTGAAATTCTCTTCTCGTTCTGCCATCATTAAATTATTGAGATTGAATGTCGCTGTGACGCGGCAGAGACTCATTTAAATATCACCCAATTTAATTTGATGACCTGCATAAAAGAAAAGATATAAATATATTCTCCACAACAGTTCTATACTGGCACCGCTCTTCATTTTCTACGATAAACAATTATCTGACCAACGTTATTTACACCACCGGAAAATAACTGCTGTGCAACAGAGCTGCCAAATTAACACCACTTCATTACGGTCCTCTGATTCCAGACTTGCAGCGTGCAATCTTAAACTGATCTGATGTCTGCCTTCTAGGAGAATTTATTCCAAATTAAGAAGAGCCTAATCAAAAACCTGGTGACTCAGTTCTTCTGCATGCTGTTCAATATATTATTGCCAAATGAGTCTCAAATAATATAAAAGTGACGCCACCATTGTTTAAATTTCTTTTCCCTCTTTTGAAAACCAAAACCTACATTCAGTCGAAAATGCAAATGTCAACTGAAAATAAGCAAAAGAATGATGCGGCAATGGAATGATTCTAAAGACCTTCAGATAATTCTCCCAACTTGTGGAAATTAAAAGGCCCACCAAAGCGGCATTGAGCATCGAATATACAGAAATATACCCAGTACGTCTGGAAAACAGCATCTGTTGGCTATAAATTAAAGTTACGTCCCCTGATTTTACGAGGGTCAGTGTCCCAATCAATGGCCGCATAGACTAGAACAAGACAAAGCCGGGACAGTCAGGGCCTTATAATTTGCATACTACATAAAATTTGTCTGTGGCACAGGTTTATCAATATTCCCAAAACCAGAAATGCCACTCTTTCTGTCACCTAGAAACAAAGTCATCCATGCTTTCACTCAGAGAAATGTAATACACTGAATCTCCATGATTAAACTAATGAATCTTAACCAACGATTTCTTTTTAGGGAGAATTTTTCAAAAAGATGAAACAATGTGAAAGTTTTTATTGATGTTTTATACACGGGGCATTTTTAACCGTTAACCTGCTGAATTTCTCAAATGAACTTAGCCTGTATCCTTTTTGGAACTGTCCATTATCAATTTTAGGGTTAACAAGATGAAAACTTGTAGTTGGTCAGCCAACAGTAAAGTCTCGAGTCACAGTTTATGCCTTCATTCGTAGGACCGTTTATGTAAACAAGAGACAACAATCACATTTCATAAAATAACAAACACAACAACGGCAAATCAGAGCTTTAAATCTTTTCCCAATATGTTGTTAGCACAGGCAGCAATTATTTTCCTTTGCAGAAATCTTCATTTCGAGAAATTATCTATAAATAAGACCGAACGATTCAAATGCACTATTAGCAAAAACCTCAATTATTAGACTTTCAGCATTTACCTTTTGCTTTGATCTTCTGATAAAACACGATTTCGAAATTGGGAATAGAAAGATTCCTGAGATATCAAAACTTCTGAGAACAGAGAGGAAAAATCAATATACAAATAGGCCAATCTTCAAACGGAGGATTCCACATGTGCGTATATACTGCTATACTGCAAATAATTATAGTGTATATGTTGCACATAATTATATCATAAAAATACTAGTCTCTATTTACGTTGTAGAACCCTTCTCGAAGCTTGCTATTTTTGGCATAATGGCCGCATGTCAAACCAATTTAATCAACATGCGACAATATGAACACAATTCACAGGTACTTATTCCCAGGAATAAACGAATCCATGGATTCAATGTAATTAAATCTGTTAATATCATGCCGACTATAAAAGCCTGCTGTCATAATACATGGATCAATGCAGATAAACTGAATGCCAAACAAGTGTCTCCCGACAAACCATGTTCAGAAGCACATTTCAAAAGCTGAGACCGACAAAACGTCTGGAATCCCATCATACATGGTGTCCGTGTCTTTAAAATTGTTGTGGTGGTGTTGCCACTACAGTATACTCTTTTAAAAAATAATTACACAATAGAAAAGGCATATAATACTGAAAGTCTTTCTTGATTCTTTTATGTATCCTTGAATTCATAATGGAAAAGGTACAAATAGAATGGTTCAGTAAGTTGTAAGTCAGCTTATGCACTGTACAATTTTTAAAAGTAACAGTTATTTGTACTGGTGTGATCGACAAGTCCAGCATTTCCCATAATTATAGCCATTTTTCTGGGCTGAGATCTATTGGGACAGAATTTAGGCTTTTTCCCGGGCTGAAATCTATTGGGACAGAATTTAGCTGAAATCTATTGGGACAGAATTTAGCCTTTTTTCCGGCTGAGATCTATTGGGACAGAATTTAGCTGTAATCTATTGGGACAGAATTTAGCCTTTTTTTCTGGGCTGTAATCTATTGGGACAGAATTTAGCCTTTTTTTCTGGGCTGAGATCTATTGGGACAGAATTTAGCCTTTTTTTTCTGGGCTGTAATCTATTGGGACAGAATTTAGCCTTTTTTTTCTGGGCTGTAATCTATTGGGACAGAATTTAGCCTTTTTTTCTGTATCTATTGGGACAGAATTTAGCTGTAATCTATTGGGACAGAATTTAGCCTTTTTTTCGGGCTGAGATCTATTGGGACAGAACTGGAAGTTTAACATTGTGACCTCAATGAATATCAAGAGCAAGTAACTTAAATAGTTAATTGGTTGTTTAATCAGAGTCACATCTGGTGTAATTTGCAGTTGTCTGATCTGATTTACTTGATTTGGTTTTAATGCATGCTGATCCAGTTTCATTTCAACTGTTCCCGTCCCTGAGAGTTCAAAAATAGTTAAGAAATTCATGATGCTGGAAGCCATGTTTCTGAATAGGATCCCCCCGCCCCCACAACCAATCCAGCCTAAACAGTTTAACAGAAGAACACTGGTACATGCCTCCTGCCCTTCTTTCTCGTGTTGATTCCATTTCCCCTGTGAGCTGGTGCAAATATTTGACAAATTCTCTGGACAAACACAGCAAATTAATCCATCTCCAATATTAGTTCTGAGAATGGATACTTCTTATGGATTAGACAAACATATTTATATCCATTCCAGTGTCTTTATACAACACAACAATGGCTTCCCTAGTATCACTTTCTACTTCTACGACATCTGTTGAACAATTAAAGTTCTACTATAAAACACATTGGCGTATCCCCAATGTACTATTTGATCACTTGCTGGGCATTAATTTTAATCACTGAACATGCTATCGAGCTAAAATGAGAGTACATAATATACTTTCAATTCCAAGGAACCAAATTCCAAGATTTCTGATGAGACTTCCGGAGATAAGCTGGATCTCGCTATGGAGAGATATATTATCTCAGACTTCTTATCTCAGGCTAAAAGAAGGTCCAAGATCATACCATTATAATACTGTAGGTACTATTGACTTCCATGCAGTCTGATCATGGTCTGCACTGTTCACTATTCAGTCAATAAATTTTCAGCAAAGCACCTAATGGCACAATCCAAACTGAAGAAAGGCTAAGGCAAGTCCAGTATTGAAACTTGGTATTAAGGTTAAAATTGAACACAGCAACTTCAATCAATCTCTACAATTCCACTTAGAGCAAACATGGCTTTTTAACCCTCATCGTTACAAAGAAAGATCTAATGTATTCCAAATTTTTAATAATGACACTATAAACAGCATTATTTTTGTTATCTATTACAAGAAGCCAAGACAAAATAAGTCATCTTTAGTCAAATCAAAGGAGCCACCCAAAATGAGATTATGATTATCAGGCCTTTTTTTTTTCCCAGATGTTGGGGAAGGGGCTTTAATATCATATTTTGGGAAAAAATATCACCAAAAATCCTGGAGTAAGATGCATATTTGGGGAAAACTGCATGAATTTAAAGAAAGAAGAGGGGAAAGCACCTATGAATGGCCCTTGATAAAGAAAGAAAAAAAAGCTGTGATTATGAAATGATGTGTAACTAGAACAGTGACCCAGGATCTTGGCAAAACAGTGGGTGGCAACTGGGACTTGATAGTGTGTTGAGAACCTGCTGGCAGGCTCACAACACCGGGAAAGCTCTGACGCACATGCTCATGTCAAGAACGGCTATCGTAGTACACCGGCGCTGCAGATGTACACTGCCAGGGGTGGCAGTATGATCGTGTCAGAACAAAAATACAACAATGTTCTGGTTACATAAATATTTTTCTCTATCGTGGTCCATCAAGTGATTGTGGGAATTTTATGGTATAGACAAAATATTAGAGCAAAACAGCCTATAACTCCCAAGTCAATGGATACTTGCATATGCACTGAAATCTTTTCAAGCATCTGAGGAACCATGATTATAATTTAATGATGGATGGATAAACTTAATGAAATTCTTGACAGTATCAAAATTATCTGTTTACTTTTTAAATCATTTATCATTAAGTTTCGAATACCAAGCTTCCCAAGTTTGCCTGTTTGATTACTGGGTTTAACGTTCAACTGACAGTATTTCAGTCATATGGAGACTATGTCTACTTAAGACAGATATAGTGCTGCCACACTGCGATACGGTACCACGCCGTAGACGTATGGCATGATACTACACCCGGTCACATTAGCTTGCCACCCATCTAGCACCCCAAGTGTTTCATTCTTAAACAACATAATATAGAAACAACAATGTCTAATTATTTATTCATGTGCTTGACATTGCATTTGACTGCAAATATGACGATTAATCATTAAAATTTATGTTTTAAACAGAAGAGTCCAAAAGAAAATGGAAAAAAAAAAGCTATCATCAATTTAAAGTTTCTTTGTAAAGAACTTTACAAAAATACCAAAAACTTAGAAGGCGCCAATGCATCCATCAAACGGAAAATCATCTGAGAAACCTATGTTCACTGTCTGTGGTACCATCCATTATAACTTGTTTTTATCAGACTGTATATTTTTATTAAGTTTCCTTTTGTTTATGAATGATTGTCTTTGACTGGTTCCCAAATTCCATTTGTAATGTTCATAATTGCTTCAAATGATGGGTACCAGTCACTAGACTGTAGCTTTTACTAAAATATGGGCTCCAGTCCAGGAAACCAATCCACGATGCCTGAAATAAGACGGTCTGATAAAAATATATTTCTCTCCGGTTGTATAATGTCGACTGATTTATGCGGACCGGTTGGTTATCTTCTGCCTGCATTGTCACATGACCTTTCAATTCTCTGTTATAAGGACAAGACCGGGGAAAATTCATTTGCATTATTGACCTGTAGAGGAACATTTAAGACAAAAGCTCTGTGAAAACCCTATGAGATCTATCTAAATAAAAAAAAAAAAAACACACACACACACAAATATGGAAAAATTGCTATAAGTAAAAATATTTTCGCAAAAAATTATCAATTTCAATATTGCACTCTGGTTTACTTCAGAGCTATCTAAAATTGGATTACTACCAGTAGAAGAGAGAAGTATGGCCTCAGAAAGTCAGGGTGCTGCATCAATTTCATTGCTTGCTATGTCAAAATATGCCACGGCAAGCGCTGTAATTTGGTGATCTGCAGCTCGACTCCCTTTGGACTGACAAAATGAACGAAGACATTTACTGCGTATTTCTTTCCTCCAGGAGTCCGTACCTTCAGAATTCATTGATTCAGGCTCCCCTAATGCAGGAACTGTATAGGGTTAAGTCCCTCCTCTGCATCTAGCTCTGTCAAATTGGTTGATTTAAGGTAA
>CM037790.1:21871029-21921029 GCA_021229015.1 Solen grandis | reverse complement strand
TTCAATGTCACAAGGGATATTGAGTTTGCACAGTTTCAAGTTTGGCAGCCAGTGTCGCAGCACGGGCACAGAAGGGATCGCTATGGAGACGGCAAGTGTAGCAGAGGTCCCTGAATGCTTGGTGTCAGCAATTTTTGGTGCGAGGTTTAAGTTTATATCAGAGGAAGCTTCAAACTTGAACCTTTGTTAATCTCTTATCCTTGTGTGATGTTAGCATGATACATCCTTGTGTGATGTTAGCATGAAAAAATATTTTTCAAATATTATTTAGAGCAATTTTTGATAACTTTTTCAGGATTCAGGTTTTGAATTTGTTTCGTGTCTTTGAGAAAGGTGGGAGAGAGAGAGAGAGAGAGAAGAGTTAGAGAGAGAGAGAGATTTAGTTAATAGCCTTCAACTTTGGTTGAATAAATTTTCTTGCCGCTCTGAACATAATGAAAATAACGTTTTTAATTTTTAATAAATTATAAATACAAATCAGAAACTGCACAATATACTTTATGATATGCTCAATGTGATAAACCTCATTAAATCATCTGGATCTCTTTCATCTTGAGCGGACCATTCCACACACCTGTTTTACAATTGTTTGACACAGACTGATAACGCTTTAATTGCTTGTGCGTCATGAAAACCTCTACCTTTGTTAGGTGTTATACCTTTTGATTTGTGCTCAATGTAGCTGATTATGAATGATTGAATGATAATAGTATTTGGATAATTGATTATGCTAGTGGAGTGTACACACAAAGTAGCTGGGGTAGATTAAATGAGAATGGTGCAAGGGAGACAACTGTTATGACATGTGTTGCTTACAGTATTGTTCTTTCCATAATTACATATTGTGTGACTTTATTTATTTATTTATAATTTATTTTTGTAAAAGGGGATTGATGTTTATTTCTAATGAGAATTAATATCACACATCTGAAGTTATAGTTTTGAAAGAATGATTAGACTTTGAAAGAAATTTAGATTTTTTTTTTAAGAGAAATAGTCTTAGGAGTTTATGTATGGCATTAAAATCTGTCAGTGCAGTTTGAAGCCTCTCATGGTTTGTCTTAACAAAATAAGATTTTTTTTTTTGGCAAAATGAAGAAGAAAAGATTCAGTCTGTGTTTTTGACAGTAGAATTCAGATAATTTGGTCAAAATATAGGAAATTTATGTCTGTAAATGGATTTTATTTATATTGATTACAAAAATAATGTCATGTTGTGCAGTTCGCAGATTTTGTTGCAATGTTTGAGACAGTGTAATGGAGCCCGGGCAGTGCTAGCTTAATCCCCGATCCCACAGGGGACAGTATGGCAAGGAACGTGACTTAATTGTACTGTCAGAGGCAGCTGATGATGGGAATGACTCCCTGCGGATCCCATTGGTGAAGATAGCATTTGTTTGGCTCTAAGGATTGGATTTTTGTCATAAGCTGAGCTAGGTATTATGGGAAAGACTGTAGTTCCTGTTAGCTAATGATTGTTTTCGGGTCTCCTTCTAAAAATGAGCGGAGGAAGTGATGTCGATTTTGGTAATTCTGTAAAAATATTTATTTTCGTTGACGTTAAATTTCGTGAAATCTCATAAAGTTAATTTCGTTGGTGCATATATTTGTGGATACGTTTAAAAACATGAGGTTTACTTAATAACAGTTTTTTTGTTGGGATTAATATTTGTTGACAAAAGCTGTCCAAGAAATCAATGAAAATTGGTCCCCCATGAAATATAATGACCCTACTTTGGTAGCATTAGTTTTCAGGTTTTATATACAAATATCCATTACTAAAATTATGGAGTGGACTTATTCGGTTTGTTGAATTTATTGTAGGAATATAGTTCATATACAATACAAACAAGAGGGAATCTTATTATTCACATGGTTTGCTCAGGTCTTGAAAACCCTTGAATTTGATGTCTGTCTTGGAAAACCCTTGAATTTGATGTCTGTCTTGGAAAACCCTTGAAAATCACATTTTGCCTTATAAACCCTTGAAAAAAAAATTAACAGAAAGGTCTTGAAAAACCCTTGCATTTGAAAATAAAATATCGATAATAAAAAAGTGTGTATCAAGTTGTTAAAATTGAGGTTCATCCCTTTCATGCCTTAAAATTTAAAGCAAAAAGTTGCAAGTTTATGCGAGTCCTTAATTTTTGTATGAACCACTTCAAGTATTGACTTCAAGCACTGAAAAATACTTATTTTATGCATTAATTATCCTTTATTTTTAATATAACCATAGAAAAAATGACTAAATTGAAGTTTATTTTTGATTATCAAATTCTAAGTTTTGAAATTTGACAGGTTGGAGTATTCTATTTTTTGTCATACTGTTGGAATTTTGTGTCGTTTTCAAATGATTGAGGTAGGACATTTTCAGGGGAGGTAAATCTACCAGAAAAAAAAAGTTACATTTGTGGAATACATTTCTCTTTCTTTGTCTGCAGACTTTCCTTTTTTGATGTATCAACTCTTAAAAAAATATCAGCAAAAAATATGGAAGCTTTTGAAAATTTTACCGCACATTTATTATAATATTTTTACCGATTTTTTGATAACTTCTATGACTTGTTCAAAAAAAGATACTACTGAAGTTTTGTTTTTGTAATGGTTCAATTAGGCCTTTATGTAAAGTGATTTGTATCTAGTTACAATGAATTACTGAGAACAGTTTAAGATATTGCAAAGAAAACACACAGAAAACTCTTGAAATTCAACTTGTATTTTCTTATCATTTGTTATCTCCTGACTAGAATTTCATTTCTCTTTAGTGTCATGCATTTAAATGTTGATACAAAACTGAATGCAGTTTATACAAGAGCAAGAAAAGAAGGTTTGGATAATTTTGTTGATATTGTCATTGGAGGGAGCCAAGTATTATCATGTTTAAAGGCAGACATGTCTGACAGGTCTTTTTGTATGTTATCCGATGAGAGTAAGATTGAATTACAAGGGTGCGTACGGATTTCTGCAAGTTCTTTCACACAATATTGACAGATATGTTCAATATATTTAGCCCTTACATTGGTTTCATTGACATATTTTACAGACATATTTTATTTTGAAAAGCAGATAGGGTTTTTACATTTATCAAACATTTTTCTTCTATTTATTAATGAATGGTTTTAAATTCATATGTAAGTTGGAGGTTTAAATAAATTGCAAGATGTAATTTGATTTTAGATTATTATAAAAGAATCAAGATAAAGTTGAAGGAAAGCCACCTAATGGTAGTCAAAGAAAAAGTTGTTTACTTTCGTCAAGATTCATTGAATAAGACATGTATTGGCATTTAAGTTGCTTTGTTAATAGAAACTCTGGTCTATGAGTGCCTTAGTTGACTATAATGTCACATTTTATTGCGAATTCAATTTGTCAGTTTACGAGATATTGTGTTATGGTAACAAGATGTTGCTTGTGCAAGCATGTTTGCTCGAAATTATTGAAGTTTGTTCACATTCAGACGGGGCATGCCGTGTCATAAAACAAGCCTGGGAAACCATGATGATTTGCGGAGGTCGTGTGTTCCTCACGGATTTGAACAACTTGAATTTTGCACCAGTTTGCAGTATCTTAATTGTAATCAGGCCTCCACATGGCGGCCATGTTTGGCTTCTGCAAGGATTTCAAGGTGTTTAAAATTGGCATCCTCTTGAACTAGTTTAAGCCTGTACACATTTGCTTAGACTATCTTGTTTTGTTTTTTTTAAGCCTGGTTTTTCTAGCTGTAATGAGGCATTAAATGTGCAGCTATTTTGAAAGTAAATATCGATGAGTCTCTCATTAGCGTTTAATTGGCTCACGCAGATTGGCTGCCAGGTGGCGCTTTACAAAGGATTTGGGGCATTGTGGGTGTCTGGTGAAGGTAAAAGGGGAAATGATATGGTGTGCACCCTGAAAAGGGCCACCAGTGCATTGTGGGTAATGTGTTTTTGTGTGTGCGTGTGCTTGTGCAAAAGATGGGTGGGGGCATGGAATCCTTATTCAGAGTTAAGAGTTTCTAGGTGGCAGTCAAAGTTGTATTTGGATTATCTATTTTTGATAATGGCGTTTCATACTTAGTTGCGTATTGTGCATAAAAACTTTTTAAAAATGCGAATTAAAAATCCTTTGCAATTTTTTTTTTTTCAAAATTGTTTATAAAAAAGGTGCTTTTGATATACTAAATTTTGGAAAATTTGAATAATCGTGGCATTTCTTTTTTTTCAGTATATTTTCTGCTTGATAAATGGCTAACCCATGTTACTTTGCAGAGTTTTATTGATGTTTCACGTTGTAGCAGGTTTCGTCCATGTGTTTTAATAATGATTTATGACCCTAATACAATTTTAATATATTACCCTTATGAATATTCATAGACAACTTTATGACCGATGGATATATATATTTAATGAATTTTATATTGTATATGAACAAATGGATTGTTCTTTGCCGTGCAGACCGAGTAGAATCTGGTCTACGATATAGCTTGAACAGACAAAAGAGACCCTGGGTCGACTCTGTTTGTCAGTGCGTCAAAATGCGTCTCCATACGGTCAAGGAAGAAGAAAAAAAATTGGTGCATTGTGGGTAGATATTTGTATTTGTGGTTTTTGGCGAGAGCATACGAGAGCATATGAGTGTGAAGTAAATAGGGGTCAGTATCTGTGTGCAGAGAGGTCAATTGCGTGTTAGCTGGATGCGAATACAGGTTTGTAGACCCACATGGTTGTTTTTCATTTTCTAATAACGGTGAGAATCAAAGGCGTCTGCTGTCTTTAATTGGTGGACTGGTTCACCCAGCTGATAATGATGCATAAGCAGAAAGACAGGAGATTGTCGAACATAACATGGAGTAGTGCTTATCTACAATTGTGAAACCGTGATCCTTTTCTCTCTGTTAATTACCCCTTACAATGCTAAATTTCTTAATTGGACTTGTCTTTTTCTTTTTCATTGTGGACTGTAACATTTGTTGTTTATGGGGGTGCTTGCTGAAAATTTAATTAAATGAATTACAAACAGTACATATCTTGATCAGACTGCATGGATGTGCAGGCTGATCTTGGTCTGCACTGGTTGCAAAGCAGTCACAATTGCCCTCAGGAATTTGTGTGGGATTTTCAGCAAGTCTTTCAATGGGGGGTGTAAAATGGAAAAGCACTTGTCACTTGCTGGGGAATAAATCACGAATAAGACAATATGCAGATGAATGGATAGTTTTATAAAGCGGCGTAGAAGTCAGATATGTATCATCTGAAAGTTGAATTGTTGGCTATGATATTGATCCGTTAAAACTACACCTCAAGAATCTGTCAGGGATGTTTGTAGAAAAGAATGAATTAAAATAGAAGTGTAGCGAAAAAGATGTCCAACATTATCGGTTGTTTTGATAGGATTAGAGCATATGTTTATTGTATGGAAGGTGTTTCTCTGATTGGTCAGTCGTTGTGATCGTGTTTAAAATGTTAAATTGGAAAATTCAGATGAAAGAAAGCCATTTGATGCAAGCCCATTAGTAACAAGTGTTTATCCCCCTACCTAATGAATATTCATTTGCAAATTCATGACTTGATGAATATATAATTCACTGAAACTTTAAAAGGTATATGAAACAGTGGATTTCTTTTTAGCTACAATATTGTATTAGCTAACAGAGAAGACCCTGATCGGACAGCTCCTGCTCTTTACTAAAGAACTGAATTGTTAGAAAGGAAACTGGTTTTCAGTATAAGAAAAAAAAGAAGATTTTTCTTTGCCATGCGGATTGTGGAAATCTTAGCTTTATGAGCTTATGAGTAAAACAGTAACCCTGATCAGACTGCTCATAGAAAGGACTGTCTGATCAGGTGTCAAAATGTGACTTTTAACCCTTTCCCTCATAGAGGAAACCATGAAAAGACCTATGCAAACAACATAAAACCAGATCAGCCTGCCAGTAACTCACAGGCTGATCAGGTTTTATGCTGTTCGCTGCTCCTCAGTGGTCTGGAAATGAGGACTTTATAATTAAATTTGGTAAGGTTTAACTGTGGTATTCTGCAGATCAGGCTTTATATGGTACCTATTGAGTGCGTCAAAATGAGTCTATATGAGGGAAAGGGTTAATTAAGCGGTTAAATGTTATTTGTAATGAACCATTCAAAAGCAGATAGAGGAAATAAGAATTCATAACTTAAAATGGTTGATATTTTGAATGGCAGGTAAACTCATTTTGATGCATTGGCAAACAGTGCAGACCCAGATCAGACAGCTCCTATAGGATCTGTCTGGTCAGGGTCTCTCCTGTTTGCAGATCCAATATTTAAGCTTAGATTTGACACAGTCAGCATGACAACAAAAATTCCATTATACCATTTTAAGTTAAGTAGATAAATATTCATCAAGACGTCAAATTAGACATGAATATTCATGAGATAGAGGGTGAAAGAAGATTACCTGTCCCTTGGCACTATGTAGATGAAACATTCTTACACTGTAGGCCATGTTTTACAATCCATAGTTTGGTAAAAGTCACAACACAAACGGTACCAGATAATGGAGTATTGTCCATGTATAGTCACACATGAAAGTCAACTAGTTCACTAGAACCCCTAGCAGTTTTTTTCTACACAGTTCACTAGAACCTTTTAGCAGTTTTTTTCTACACAGTTCACTAGACCTTTTAGCAGTTTTTTTCTACACAGTTCACTAGACCTTTTAGCAGTTTTTTTCTACACAGTTCACTAGAACTCTTAGCAGTTTTTTTTTCCATGCAGTGTACCAGTGTCACATTAAAACCCGTTTCGTTTTCAGTAAAAGCAGGTTTTTGGTGCCACTTAATTATAAGTAAAAGTTTTGCATGACCCTAGATTCAGCTGCATAAATGAGAAGATAGTTTGCCTGAAAATGATGCGGTTTTATGACGCTCGAATAAACAGCTGGTAATAGGAGACTTCAATAAACCCAGCTCCTTGACGCTTAATTCCGAGTTAGCTGGAAATACACAGTAGTAGAAAAGTCATTAGTGTCAACGAGCTGCGACACAAATTGCTCAAGATTGAACTGTAAAATACGTTTAGAAGATTTTCTCGTCAATGTGTTTAACACACAGACACAGTTGATAGTAAAATAAGATGTGATGAGAAAATCATAGAAAATGTAAAACTAGTTTTTTTTTTAAAAAAAAGAGTAAAATTTTTGATTGACAATCTCTTCAAGTTTATTTTATGATTATAGAAATAAAGAACAAAAAGCAGATGAAGACAATTAAACTAAAGAGCATGTTCCTGTGTACTCCAGTCCATAGATATCCTTTGAATGTGTGTATCTGTTTTGATCAGCTGTTAAATGAAATAAGATACTCTGGTTAAACAGTCGTAAAGTCAGCAGTATACAGTGCAGTCCGGTGGAATATTTCGGTGTCACAAACAGTCTTTCCAGTATTGTCTTGTCTTAATTACAAGAGAGAAATCTCTCTGAGCATAGCTACTTGAGAACCTTGATCATGACACACACCACATTCCAGAAATCCCCCACGGCTGAATTCATTTCGGCAGCATTCATTTTTCGACATCACCAAAATTCCTCGCCCTCCATACAAATGTTGTTCTTAAAGCCTCATTCATGATAGGCGTTTGATCAAATCTAGACCGGCACAGGAATAGACAATTGTTAATCGGACACAGAAACATCCAAATTTCTGGAAACGATGTTCATTACCCATCGGTGTTTATATCGACAGTGTTTCGAAAGTACTATCCCTTTTCAACTATCATGAGGTTTCACACATCGAGACTTGTCTGAATTAAAGCTTGTAAACACAGCAAAGTGGTGTCGGAATCTGACAGTAGAATAAGGAGATGAGTTGTTGTCAAAATATTTTCTGTCTTGTAGGAAGTGCAGTGTAAAGGTTTCACTCTTAGCCAAACACTTTTGACAAACTGTGTTTGAAATTCCGACAAAATATTAAGTGCAGTATGGTGATTGTTTTAGACGGACTGCTGTTTTGCAGTATAGCCCTAATTCTAGCATCAAATGAAAACATGATCATAGATTTGAATATTTGACTCCATTCCAACTTCTCTGATGTCTTCATGTTATTTCGTTGTGTAAGATTAGTGCTGTTATGAATTTACAACTGTCTAGCAGACGGAACATCAAAGGGGGGAAATGCATAGCATTTTCTTTTCATTAAGAGAATCTTATTCTAGACTTTAGTAATGCAATGTCAATAAGGTTGTTAGGTATTGAAATGTGGCAAGATTTGTACAAAATCCCACAGCTGTACTGTTTTAATCTACTAAATGATTAATGATACAAAAGTTGAACAAAGGACACTCTGCCTTTCATTGACAGTTGACAGCTATAGCAATGTTCAACAATAGAATTTGATGTAATTGACTGAATGCTTGCTTTTGTCTTTTATTCTCAACGCCAGTATCATATTTGAGTGAATAATGATTTCATGCTTTATTACCTATGCTCAGTACAGTGACTTGGTACACCACAAAAGCCGGAAAATTGATCAGAATTTAGCTGGGGTGGTGGGGGGAGAGTAAAAAAAACTAACCTAAATTGCCATTATTGATTTCATTGAGACAGCAGATTGTCGATGATGGAAAAGTCGCCTCTCTGAGGACTCTCAAGTTCCATTATGTTTCCATTATTCATAATTATCGCGAGTGTTTATCAGCCAATCAAAGGTTAAAACTCAAACGATGTTAAACTGCCCTAAACTTCAAATTAGTTTTTCACATACTGGAGCAGCATGGAGACCTTGGCATGATAATTCCTCAAACTTTATCCCTTAAAAGCTGACGATGGCAGTTATCGTGGAATAAATATGTGTATATATTTTAAAATAGAGATAGATTTGTCGTACGGTGGGGTTCTGGTGGGCTTTGAAAGATATTGTATTTCCATTTGAATTAGTTTTAATTTGGGAATTTTTTAAAAAAAAAATTTTTAAAATTGACAGTTGACTGGTTTCAATTCCATATTGAGAAGAGTTGACTGGTTTCAAGTCCTTTATTGGTACTGCTATATGAAAAGTTGACTGGTTTGCTTTATATGAAAGTTGACTGGTTTCAAGTCCTGTATTGATACTGTTAAGAATAGTTGACTGGTTTCAAGTCTTAGTACTTATCTTTAGTACTATGAAGAATATTTTACGTTTAGTCAAAGACTTATTCTAGAAAACATAAAAAATAAAAAGTTAACCCAGAATTTGACTGTTGAGCCTCAACCAATTGCTGGTTTAGACACGGCCTTATACATTTGGTAGACTGGTACATTCAAAGACTGGTACCAAAAGTTTGAGACTAGAACAAGTTGGTATCTAGTTTGAGAGTAATACAATTATTAACTGGTTAAGTAATAGACTGATATCACATGGAATCAGTTGAAAAGTACTTATAGTAATTGCACATGTATTGTTTGTACCGTGGTTAATTGGGTGATCTTCAGTGTTATCATAGTTTATTTCTATTCTTGGAGAAATGAGTTTCCTCGAGCAAGAAATAAAACAGTCATGGATGTCTTTATGCCAGGCAGGAATGAGAGGGACAGTTACCCACTTAATCGTTGCAGACATTCTACAATTGAGAATAAGTTACTGGCAGTGTTTTCCAGATCAATGGCTGACACATGGAGAAGCATGCAAGGGTAAATAGTACAACAAGCGTATTCATACATCCACTCAACTTGGCAACTTACATTGCAGTTGCATGTATAGCGCATTTTTTCTCCCCCCATGCATGTGTTTTATGGGACTGTAGGCTAGGGAAATAGAGAGAGAGAGATCTCCCAACAATATGCATATATATTCCAAGGGCCTGCTGACATATAAGGCAGAGCAGGAAATAGGTTAAAATATTTACATAGAAAAAGAGACACCGCAATTTGCCAGACGGCATCCATTTACATGCATTGAGGAAAGTTCTGAGGCGTGATACAGTATTAAGGGTTCGAAAATATATTGTCTGTCATGCTCAAATGTACAAAGTTTTGTTTATGTGTGTGTGTGTGTATTGTCTAGAAGACTATATCACATTCAAAGTGTATAACTAAGTTCTCCTTCATTTTAAAAGTTTTCTAGAAGATTACTGTCAACAAAAAATGGTGCTTTGGCCAAGTGGTATCTCAAGTTCAAAGAGTTCTGGGTTTGAATCCTGCAATACATGAGAATCTTCAATGAATGTCTCAGATGTTAAGTTAAGCACTGAGAATGATTGCTGAAGTTGAAGATTAAATGATAGAAAAGATTGACTTGGCTGCAAGATAGCAGTCATGTGGTAAATATGTTCACTGTCAGCGCACCCTGCCGATGTGGTGTATCAGCTATCAGCGGAGGAATCTGAAGATGAAAATAGTTCCTATCTATATCAGAGACACAGCGTAACAATTTAAAATTCATTGCAAAATAATAGATATGGCATACCCATTAAGGCCCTAAAGATTTTTTTTTTCTCTTTTAGTATACCCATCTAGTATGAACTCCCAGACATTCAAATTTGATAAGAATCAATTTTCTCTCGAGAGTTTATAGTTTTTATTGGCCTTGATACCACCAATTAAATAGCTCCAACAACACAGGTGGGTAAACATTCAATAATCAAGAACCTTGCCAGCTAATAAATGCCTTATAGAAAATTAGTTTGAAGTAGGTTTGTATAGCAGACATCCTGTTCAGAATATCCTCATAGAGAGGTCATGAAGTATTTTTTTTTTTTCGTGCCATACATTGAATTGATATTTTATAGAATTATACCTTAAGTGATTCAGTCATACTATACATTATCGTATAATGATAGCAACACACTGGATTAACCTGTTGCTATGGAAAGAGCTGCCATGAAAATGATTGCATTTGAACACTGAACAATATAAAACCAAATCAGCCAACAAGGTTAATAAAGCTACAAAAGTTTCTCAATTGAGAAAAGGAACACTGCTAAAGCTGCTGAAATTCAAAACTTCTTTAATTTTGATGTACAGTGTTTTTTTCTGATCTATACAAAGTGTTCACGCAGAGAGATCCTGGTGTCAGATTGCCGATGTGAAACGTCTCGTGTTACGCTTGTCAGCAATTAACAGTATGACAGCGGTGTAGAGATCGATCTCTAGTAGATCTGTCATAAATATGTTAAACGTTTCGAGTCATTAGGAGGGACAATGATACAGGTGGATGAATTCTTACTGATGGCCTCAGTACATTCTATTTCGACACACTTAACTGATAGCTACTTTAATTCACTTTCTACATTTATGTTATAGACAATAATTCTTCCGTTATACCGATCTCGCGTGAGAGACTCTTATTCTTATTGTCCTTTTTAAAAGTGTTCGTACATTTCTCTCCAGAAGGGCCCATCATCAAATACTCTTGCAAAATCTGTATCAGCTATAGGCAGTGGAATTTTACGCCTACATTTTGTCATTTTAAAGTGTGTTCAATTATGACATTTCCTCAGTTCCATCACAATTTTTTTAACCAATCAGAAGAGTTGTTTTATACAGTTGTTTACAGCAATGTTTTAATTAGTTTACATGACTTTCAAGTCTCTACGCGAAAGAGTATTCCACGTATAAGACACGTTTGCAATATATAAGTCAAGGACTGCTGTCATGTGACGTTTTGCTTGCCTATTTCCCCACGGCATGATGTCATGAAGTGAAACGGAATTAGTCAGCCCAGGGGTTTCCGACGACAGAAGTGGTCCAAAATCTTGATATCCCAGATTTTCTGATTATAGCAACATAGATAATTATAGCTTTAATTTGGCCTTAATACTGGAAGTCCAATTCACAAGACAACCCATGTTTGATTTCGCAATGTGTAGCAGACGTGAAGCAATTGCAAGAGTTATGACCCCTTTGAACAGAATTATCTTCTGTGAGAGAAAGATTGACGCAAGGTGAAGAAGAACATTTCTGGTGTCACAGCAAGCGGAGCTATTTCCGCTGTCTCGATGCAGTCAGTGAGCTCTTGGGAGTACCAGAATAAACTGTAAATTGTCAGATCAACAGATTTCCCACGGGCAAGGATGAATAGATACTGTATAACTTTTTGCAAGACTTCAGAAAATGAAATCAGTACAGTTTTGCTCTGTAAATATATAAAACTATTATGTAGATAATAATTTTCCATCAGTTTTTCTCTCTGTCTGTCCCATTAGGTTGTCTGTATCAAATAATTGCTCTCCGTCTGTCAGTGTCTACATATGACCCAAAAAATAAAAATAAAATAAATAAATAAAAAGGAAAAAAAAGTGAACATTTTCGAAGATATCAAATCAAGGGGTGAGAGCGAAACTAGGCTAAGTGTGTATATATACATATAAGTGCTTAGCCTAGTTTTGCTGAAACCCTCAAAATATTAATTTACTTATCAATAGTGGAATAATGCTCATAGTTTAGAGAAAGCAAAGAATTTACACAGACATTAAGTGTCCATTAAGCACTGATTGTTTAGAACTGTAGTCATTTTCTAGTCCAATTATCCCACAACTTGATCCTATTTGTTATGCAAAGATAAATCCAATATACACAAAAACCTCCGGAAACACAGCCACATTATTTTATTAACAATCCGCTTCTCGGAGTAATCCAGTTTTCCCTGTCATCAACGTCATCATTAGAGGTCACTTGCAAGATAACGAGGTGAGAGAAACCGGAAGAAGTTATTAAGTCAGCTGCAAGATCGCAGGACAGAGAAACAATGCTATACAGCAAATGCTCAAGTTATGATGGAAAGTTGCCACTGAATGCAATCACTGTTGACTGGCCTATTAAACCAAGTAGAAACGGGGACAGAAACAAGCTTCACTGCTCTATGATGATCCCAGGGGACTGTCTAAATATTTAATGTCGCACTGACTCGTGGAATGACGGAATAATTTTCCGGTTACAGATGGCTCAACAGTAAAGGCATTTCAAGAGCATTATTGGTCCATCAACATATTGGATATTAAATAAACATGAAAATAAATACCACGTTTTTGAGATCAGCATGAGATGCAAAGACATCACTTTGCGAGGGAATGATGAAATATTCATGTTAATTTTAAGAGTTTTCATTATTCAAATAGATAACACAAATATTGGTATACAAAAAGTTGTCGGTAATAATCTTTGTATTGATAATTGAAAATGACAAATGGTAATGGTTTACAGAGATGACTGGAAAATGATAAACAATTTATTGCAGCGATGGGAAAATGGTCTCGCAAAGTTTGTTTTGGATGCTTTTTGATATTTTGGATCTGTTGGAGGTACAGCCATACTGTCACAAACCAATATTGCAACACTCCATTTTGAGCCAGCTTTTTGCGTAACTTTACATGTAGCAAAGAGACGTTAATTTCATGGTTTCACTACATATCCGCTTAGAAGCTGTAGCACTAATTAGGTTCCATGAATAGAGAAAATATTAGTAATACAAAGATAGGCTCCTCTGTAGCTTAAAAAAAATGTGTCAAAGGCAAGGCGCTATTCGGTTAATCAGAGTCCTTTGGGAGCTTGAGGTGTCTAAATCAAACTGCTGATATGTGACCATTCTGAATGGCTCAGTTAGATTGATTATTCACATTAGTTTTTACGTGTCACATGTTCACACATTTTTCAAATCCCACAGAACTGAACCGGAGTAAAATATTGGAAATGTTGAATATATTCTCACAAATCAAACACCATTATTGCTTTCCTGCAAACAGAATTGCAAAGCCCCAATGGTTTGACTAGGAATAGATGTATACGTGTTTGAAATAGGGCTCTTGACTTTGGAGAGTCGTTTTAATGGGATCAGTCGGAGGTATTCCCCACTGTAATTTATCAAAAGTGACAAAACCCTAGTGGAACCGTACTCATATAATGCTGTGAGCACTCGTGACTGCCTTTGGGATCAGTGCAGACCAAGATCAGTCTTCACATCTGTGCAGTCTGATCACGGGTCTGCGCTGTTTGCTATTCAATCGATAAATTTTCAGCAAACACCCCTATTAACAACTAATGGTATGGTTGGAAATGAAGAAAGGACAAGTCCAATTAAGGGAATTAGCAGAATGAGGATGAAGTTTTGCTTGGTTGAACAGTCTGTAAAGGATACCAGGGTTAGGTGGGCTATGCATTATATATTGTCACCATGGTTATTTGCCTACTAAATTTGTATAATTATCATTTATGATTAAAGCAGCTTGGAATGTTATCGGTTTTTCAGGTTTCTTGTACAAATTAATGGCTTTGCTATCGTAAAAAGATGATTGATCTGTTCATAATTTAAAAATTGACACAGTTTGAAGTAATCTATACACCGTACTGAGACTCAAGGCCTTGAAGAAATCCATAGAAAACAATGAATTCTGTATCATACAAGTGCATTATATCAGTATAAGTTTGCAGCAAATCTATAGATAATTAATCAACACAGAATGCGCATCTGCGGCACGGCCATAAGATAATTAGGCATTGAATGATTTATGGGCGGTGTATGTAACAAAATAAACCTTATTTGTCATTGTAATCTTCCGAAATTGTATTTACACCGATACTCCTGTTCTTATGCAATGTAAGTGGATAAAAAAAAACAGATTTTAATACTCTTCTGCAGCATATAGCTCACTGCTTGAAGGATCACATGCTGTTAGGGAATAACTAGTTTTAATGAGATACTTGTTTGTTTTATTTCTGCTTACAGCATAGCAATTTTCTTTTTGATCTGTTCCAAGGTTCATTGAAAGAGATAACATAAGATCCTTTTATCTTAATATCTTTTTTCATGGGGGACAAATTTTCGTTGGATTTAATAAGATGTTTCCACCACATATATCAACCTTAATGAAAATTGTTTATCAGATTTCTAAAATTTATTCACCCTGCCTAGCCCTTCAAAAATTTAAGGTGGTAAAATCCAAGAAAATTACGAAAGAAATGTTTGGATTTTTTACTCGCCCTGCACTAATTTTTACTGGCCAGGGTAATAGAGTTTTGCACCCCTTCAATAGACTTTGCACCTTCTGGAAAATGAATTCACTAATAAACGCACCCATGAATTTCCTTTTTAGTTCATATCAAAATATAACATCAGCGAAAAAATAAATCATTTTACAGTGCTAGTACCTTTGCCAAGGATCAAACCTTGGAATGCTGGATCATTTCCAGGCATTGTTGCAGGTGCTGTGTTGCCTAGCAACATGTGAAACATTGTAGGGAATAAGACGATAAATCATGATGCCATTTATCAGACAATGGTTTCTCATTTGTTGAATTTTTTTTTTAAATTAATTATTGGATTTTAATTTAACAATTGCATTTTCTTTGATTGGGGGTGGGGAGGTTTCATGTATTTGTTTAAAGATGGCATTTAACATAATGATAAGAGAACATTTGTCCCTAGTTGCTTATAGGCATATAATTATTACGGCAGAACTTTGATGCAAAATAGCCACAAAATTAATACGCGTATGCTTTGACCAAAGAAAAGCTGTACAAAGCTCGGACAAAAAAGTGCATGGGAACCTTGTTTTCAATTGTTACTTTTGTTTAGTAACCACTGACAAACATTCAAGATGGGAATGTGCCTGTTTTTGCATTGTGTCAATTGTCATTCAAACTGAAAATGCTTCATCATTTCTACATGTGTATTTGGATATTTGAATGCATTCCGATAATGGGGACTCATTTGTGTCATAAATAATTCAGCAGCTGTGTTATTAGTCATATTAAAGTAAAAGCCATAGCGGCATTTCAGGGAAAGAAAATTGTCTCTGAACCTATTGTCATGCAAGACACACAAGCACAACAGGAACCTATTTCGGCAACACTTCGTAACTTTTCCGTTAACGTACCCTATATTTGCCATTCCATCTTGATGCGAAATGCTTACAAGAAATTACAGAGATTTGAAGTCGACATTTTCCGATCGGGGAATTATAGATGGAGAATCTGACAAATGGATTTCTTGTTTAACAAATTTTAAATTTCTTAGACGTTACATTTACAGGAATGTTCGTTTGGTTCGTCTCTCCCTTTTTTTCTCTCTCTCACAAGGGGTTTGACTTCGAGGATTTTTCTTTTTTCTCATTATTAACATAATGGGACTTATTTTCTTCATACAAAGCCTTTAAAAGGATTTATGTGCATTAAGTTTTAATATGCCCTTCCTGAAGGTGCATTAGGCGTTTTATAAACGATAATCACATAGTTATCTGAGGAGAGTGCGCGCAAAATCCTGTGAGGCTGTTTATTACGAGGCAAGAAAGCTGGCAAAATGAGCTGCCAGTTAAGGCATATTGGGGTGGGGGGTGGGGACAGAGTTAGTAATGTTGATTTCATTTTGCTTAATCCCAGAGAAACTGGTTTATCATCTGCTTCAATACCTTTCCAGAATGTGTTGTACACTGATAAGACCACTCATTCTACAGGTAGCGGCACTTTGACAGAGTTGTCTTCCCTTTGGGGCCATTTAACGCCTGATTGGATAAGAAAACAAGTCTGCATGTGCGTGCACCTTTCAAAAAAGGTAGAAAGTTATACCCCAACTTCACAGAAGTTATATGCTTCTCACGTCCCTTCCTGTCCTGTCCTGTCCTATGCTCACATTACATAGAGAAAGGAAGGGATGCGAGGTTATTAGTCATTAGTCACCTTCGATGATAGTCTAGTTTTTATTGTTGGAGCATGCGCATGCAATATTAAAGACGCAAACAGAGAATTTGCATTTCCATCGAGAAATTAAACATTCTGTTTCATTTTATGCAATTTTTAATGTGTGTGAGTGTGATAGAATATTCAAAATATAAAACTTCTTCAGAATATTTTTTGGTGTACATTTCATCTGCAGTTTTGACTCTTTGAAGACAAAATGAAAATCTAATTTGACAAACGGAAATGCATTTCTAAGAAATTTGTGCCGTTTGATGATGCCCATCTACAACAATGTAAAAAAAACACTTAATGAAATAGAATTTAAATTCCCTTCACAAACTCATAAATCGAGAATACAGTTCCTTTTTTTTGCGTGTCTGTTTTTAACTAAGCTTGCTTGGAGACTGTACTTTCATGTGTTAAGAATTCTATCAGATCTGTGTTCCACTGTTCAGCTTAGCAACCAACGTTCTTGAGGGAAGAAATCATTGAAAAAGGCTATTCCCAGTAGAACCCATTTGTCCCAAAAGCGGTCATTTGACCTTAGTAACGCTGGGAAAGCTCCACCTTCAATATGTTAAGGCTGATTAAATAGACTGTATACAAACAAACTCATCAGAAATGGCCTGGTGTAACACGCACTTAGTGACCACCTGCTGATTGAGGGGCATTATGTACTGAAATATTGATTGGAGGAATTTAAGATGTAGACATAACGGTATTTCAATTTGGTCTCATTTCCAGCTTTGATGCATATTGATGCAGATGTTTTTCTTAAGCTCCAATGGCCCATGTTAGTTATAGCAAGTCTTGCAGACATGTTATTGAATGTCCCAGGGACACGCAGCTCATTGATTTGCAAACTGTCCAGACGCTGTCATTTCCATGTCTTTACGTATTTTGTCACAGGTGAGTATTGCATGCCAGCGAAAATGGTTCTCTCCTTGTTTTGCCATTTGGATATGCCATGTCTCATCCTTCTCGACCACTCGAAATTCAGACTGACTGAAAAAAGTGCTTATTCTTCATTTTCAAGTTTGATGAGTAGTGAACATGATCAATCATGATCAGTTGGCAGGTTTGGTCAGCAATAAACATGGTTGACATGGTAATGGGCAGGTTTGGTCAGCAATAAACATGGTTGACCATGATCGGGCTGGAGATTTTTGATGAGCAGTGAACATGATTGACCATGATCAGCTTGCAATGGTAATGGCAGTTGGTCAGCATAACATGGTTGACATATCAGCGAGTTTGATGAGCTGAACAATGACATGTCACTGCGTTGGTAATGGGCAGTTTCACAAAACAGTTGACCATGATCACTCAGGTCTGTCAAGTATGAACATGATTGACCATGACTTAAAAGAGGAGGAATTTTGCAGACTGCTTTAAACCCCTAGACGCATAAAGATTTTTTTTTTTTTTTTTTTGCTTAAAATTGTATTATACAAAATCAATGACTTACCTACTTTGGGGATTTTTGCAGAATTTTAACATTTAAAAGAGGAGGAATTTTGCAGACTGCTTTAAACCCCTAGACGCATAAAGATGATCAGAAATGTCACATTTCTGTAAAATTTTGGCGCATGATCGGATCATATGTAACAAACTTGGACATTTATTATGTTGGAACATTTTTTTATTTTTTTTTGTTGTTTGAGAAAATCTATATTTCATTTTGACTAAGCAGTTGTTTGTTTCCTAGGTATACAAGACAAACAAAAAGCCTACAAAACATGAAATGTTTGTCTCATAGTCAAAAATAAAAGGAAAAAGGTATAAAAATTGAAGGGGGAAAGTACATTAATTTTGTATATTAAATGGTAAACCAAATTATTCAAGACTTTTATTGCTATTACACTAAGTCTTGCAAATGGAGTAACAGCCTCTGTTATCATTTGAAACCCCACAGGCTTACTCTCTGTCTGATCAGGATTAACCCTTTCCCTCATATAGACTCATTTTAACGCACTCAGTAGGTACCACATAAAGCCTGATCTGCAGAAAAACACAGTTAAACCTTACCAAATTTAATTACAAATCCTCATTTCCAGACCACTGAGGAGCAGCGAACAGCATAAAACCTGATCAGCCTGCGAGTTACTCGCAGGCTGATCTGGTTTTATGCTGTTCACATAGGTCTTTTCATGGTGTCCTCTATGAGGGAAAGGGTTAATGGTATCTGCTTGTAAAAAAAAAAAAAAATAAAAAAAAAAATGTTTTTAGTCTATTCTGGTTTTAAATAGTTAAACCCTTACCTAATAAACAGAGGAGACCCTGATCTTATAAGACTCGTATTGATAAAGCCTCAATATGTGTAAAATGGGCTAAATAGTTAAACAGGGCATAAAATGGGGTAGCAGAACAGTGCAGTGTCTATTGTAGTGCGGATGGAATTCACAAATCAACGAATCCAAGAGAGCAGATATCTCCACAAAAATCTTACAATCCAGTTTGAAAAACAGATTTGCAATCGTAGAAATTTTGAAAATCGTATGGTGTTTTTAGTTAATCATAATAAAAACATTTAATAGAATTACCCTGCAATGCTAACGATTTTCTCATCCCATGTGCCATTTACATGTCAGCCGTAATCCGCGTTATTTGAACGTTTGACAGTTTGTAGAAGTGATCATTTTGATACTGGAATGCTGTGTTTTATGTTTTTTGGTTTTGTTGGGATTGCATACTACACATATCAGAAAGGATGGGCTTATATTGTGTAATTATGATGATATCTTGTTTGATTATCTGTTTTTAGTTGTTAATGTTTATTATATTTAAAGCAATTCAAAGTCCTTGAAAAGATAACCCAAGTATTGTATTCCCATTATTTACTGGTATCTGTAATATGCGCAAGAATTTATACTCCTGCCTCACTTTTAAGTAAATCGAATTTAAATGGAATTGCGCATGTCTTATGGCAAACAGTCCGAGGTCCAAAATTCTCGAGATATTGTAAGTCATTCTCGTACTCAATCTCAGACTTGAGTTTAATTATCATGCTCAACTAAGTTTGATCAATGAGTGGTGACCACAACATCTTTTAAGCACATTTTCAGCTAAGTCAATTTCGTGCTCAGTTATGTTTAGACAGTGTTTGAGAACACTCCGTATTACTCCCAATTTTTGAAAGCCTAGTCATAACGTGATTTTTAAGCAAGATTAAAAAAAAAAAAAAGATATGGCCATTAGATTATCATGATATTTGTATTTGAACCTGAAATCATTGTAAAGTGTAAAGTTTTTTGGTTCAGATGAGCCTACAAGTAATTTTCAGGCTGATCAGAGTTTGAAATGTTTTCTACTCCGAAAAAATGGAAAGGGAAAGATAACACCATAAAAAAAAAAATTCAAATTGAAAATGACATGGACTTTGTATGGTACATCAAGTGTAGATGGGGGTATGCTAGATGTGGGGGGGTAAGGTAATCATCCATCATTAAATTGTGATCATGGTCCATCAAGTGGTTGTGGGTCTTTCACAGTAAATGCAAGCCTTTATAGACTTAGAGCAAAATAGACCCTTAAGTCATTGGATGTTTGCATCTGCACTGACGTCTTTTTTAAGCATTTGAAAGATCATGATCACAAATTAATGATGGATGGACTACCTTAAGCATTGATGAACCTCTTGGATCCATTAGTGATGCCAGGTTACGCCCTTTGACAAAATAGTGGGGAGGGGAAGGTTACGTTAGCCAATTATAGCATGAAGCACTTCAACTCTTTGAAGCTAATTCATTTATTATGGATATTAGAGGGGAGAACCAAGTAGTGGGGGATCTGAGAAGCATAGGTTCATTAATGTGGAGAAGTTCACAGAAACCTGTCTGAACATCCTGAATGTTCTGAAGAGAGGTGCCAAGCTCTGCCACTGCAGTTGATAGAGACAAATCCAGGTTTAAATCGGCTTCATTTGATTCTCATGTCATAACGTCTACCTCTGAACCGAGTAATTACCCATTGAGATAATGGTAGGGAATGTTCAGGTGTTAAGTAAAGGATCGGTGACGCCAGAGGAAGCGAGAGAGGGGTTGAAGGTTGCTTGAACCGTTACAAATATTCAGCAGATTCCCAAGGTTGTATGTAAAAAAAAAATCTCATGTCATTTTGTTTTTTCACAGGTTGACCCCCTCAGGACTTTTAAACTCATATTTTCGTTTGTGAAAAAATTTAGTAGGACATTAAACCTGTACCACCAATCTGTTGCTGAAATTTGACTCATTGAATTTATTTCTGAATAGACTTAAATCAATTGAAAAGCAGAAAACTAAATAGCTGACATTTTTCCAAAAATTGGCGTTTTTTTAAAGTTTTGAGTATTTGGTTTATGAAATAGTGATGGTGACTACCTTAACCCTTTTCCTCATAGAGGAAACCATGAAAAGACCTATGCGAACAACATAAAACCAGATCAGCCTGCGAGTAACTCGCAGGCTGATCAGGTTTTATGCTGTTCGCTGCTCCTCAGTGGTCTGGAAATGAGGATTTTGTAATTAAATTTGGTAAGGTTTAACTGTAGTTTTCTACAGATCAGGCTTTATGTGGTACCTATTGAGGGCATCAAAATGAATCTATATGAGGGAAAGGGTTAAGAAGCCTACTGATACATATAGATTTGTCTATAGATTCTAAACACATATAATTTATGTATTTCTGGGGCCTCCGTGGCCGAGAGGGTAAAGTTGCTGACTAACACTCATTAAGCCTCTCACCACATGGGTTCGAGTCCCTGCAGGGTCATTTGGATTTTCAGGGTCTTTCTCCACCTGTAAATAGCTGGACGTCGCTATACGACTGAAATACTGTCACAGAGACTGTTAACTAAAAAAAATCAATTAATCAATCATGTAAGTCTGTAATAAAATGAGCATGAATGCCTTTGACACTTTAGTATCGGCAGTCCTTGATTTTCAGTTGGACTTGTTTCAGAAATACATTTTGTAATAATGTAAGCATTGCCAGGTTACTAAGATGTACAGTTTGTCCTTATGATACCACAAAAGCTGTGCACCTTCGACATCTTACTAAGGTAGGATACATTGGATCTGTGCCGATATTCTTTCTTCAGTATATTCTAACCTAAACACAGGTTCTATAAATAAACACCGGTGGCAGGGTCCCGCTGATTTCAAGTTGTATCAGAACTGACATGTTTATCCCAAACTCTGCCCACCCTGTTGTTTTGCCATTGGTACACATTCTTGGTGCCACCGCTTCGTTTTCATGCTCTGCAAGATGCAGGTCTTGTTTTAATTAGCGGATCTACCCCGTGTAGGGATGCAATCAATTAAGCAGACAAATAGAATCTCTACATAATAGAACGCTTGAAACCATATGTTCCAAGAAAAGTAAACATTAAATTGTTCTATTTTTGGAGAAATCTTGGTAAAAGTGGACTAACTTGCAACTATAACCTGTTAGATCATTGCTTGAAAGATTGATGCACGTATGATTACGTCATGTGTTATGTTTGATTATCATATTCTTAAAAAACATTTTTTCACCATGCATTAATCAGAACAGTGACATGAGATGATCAAAATGTGTTGTCGAGTGCAAGATTTTAACATTTGCACCGTAGTTGATTTACTCTGGGGAACGGAGACTGATTGTTCTAGCGCAGGGTTGTATGTACCTGGTAAGTGTATTATGCTTATGTTTGCAAAGCATACATGGACTTCTGCAAATACCATCTGGTAAAGGGGGATAGATAGAGACAGTAAAAACTAGAACTCATGAAAAAGTACATGGTAGTGTCAAGAGGCAGGGATATGTTTCCTGGAAGTCTGCGATATACTCCAAACAATTAGCAAAATAAAGCGAAATACCCGAATAACCAAATAACCAAAACGTTTAGAAAATGATTGTGTTAATACGGATACGAAGTATTAGTTTTGTAAGGTGTTAAAATACCTGCAGGTGCTCTTGGCACTGTGTTTTACCTTTTCAACTGGTTGAAGGATATTTTTATCTCTGCTCTCAGTTACAAATGGTTCCACCCTTTTGTTGGTGTGTTGTATTGAATTTGAAACAGTGACTCTGTCTTTCTCAGGAAGTCTGTAAAGTGATCAGCTACAGATTAGAGCGTGTACATTATATGTTCTGTTGTCTACAGACAGCTGTTTGGCAGATTTGTTCTCTACTAGTGTGCTATCATGCTGTACTGATATTACATAACAATAGAAGAAGGCATTAGGGTTGGATGGATTGCTCCTTAGGAGGTCCCCCGTATGGATCTTTTGCATCTCTATCCAGGAAGATGGCCATTAATCGGAGAACCGAGCCTCCAGAGGTCTTGGAGACATATCAGCATCAGTTTACCCTTGGGACACATGTCAGTGGGTTGATATTTTCTTTAAAATATATCTCTGTCTTGAGACTGTGTAAGTTCGGCGTATGATGATATTACGGAAGACAAAATTAACATTTAGAAATGTCCTTTTGTAATATTGAAGTAGATGTTATTTCTGAGTAAGATACATGCTGTTGTTTTATATTGCAATGTATCTCGGGGAAACAATCAGCCAATTTCTGTAAAATGTTAGGTTTTAGATTTTCTGAAATGAAACGGAAACAGTTTGCTTAACGATGCAAGACAATTGGCAAAAAAGTTATCTTTTGGAGTTTGCAACTTCAGAGGGAATTTAAAATCCGAAAGGGTTTTTGGAGAAAGATAATTTGTCGTTTTAAAGAAAATAACGCTTGTATTGGTAATAGGTTTGCATGGTGTGTTTTTGTCAAACACATTAATCATTTGGACTGGTTTTGCATATCCTAAAAAGAGATATTTATATTTCAGAAGTGAACTTCCTTTTAAAATTCATGGGTTTTATCTATTGTATTGGTTTTTGAAGGGGGGAAAAAAAGAAGAAGAGAAGGAAATGATGAAATGTCTAGCATAAAAGTATGACGCACTTTGATTTTTTTTTGTTTATGAAATAATAATGATCATGTTCAATACTTTTTTTCCATTATGAAAGCCATGACTTGTTTATTGACTTTAAGAAATAAGACAAGAATACCAAATTAAAGAGCTGGCTATGACTGCAGGTTGTTTTGATTGAAAAATTTTTGCTGGTCTTTTTTCTTGGAAATACTTTAGTTCGATCTGAGACTGAAATTTTAGTATCAAACTCAAATCCCTATCAAAAATAATGGGCATAGTTTGAGTCTAAATATGAAAATCATTCTTAAGTTCCATTTTATTTTCGAGAACGCGGAGCCAGGTCTCTCATTGTCGAACATGGTGTATGACTATCTATTCATTTGTAAGTATTAAAATCCAGTGCCTTACACAAAATACATAGACGTTTACATAAATTTTGTATCAAGTTGGTGGCGTTAACGCTCAGTGTGACAGAGAAGTGTTCCAAGCGCTTGTGTCGTTATAATTGGTCTCGTACATTTGCATAATGTACCAGCACGTGTTTGAGACAGGTTAGCTGCTGATAATTGATCATAGCTCCTCCACACTGAATTGTAATCGTTCGAAACAATGCCTTCCGGGAGAAATTAAGTGAGAATTAAAATGGGGAACATCGCAGAAATGGTTGTTGAGGGACACTGACGCGGTACACGTTTGTTTTATTACGCTGTTTATGGCTTATCATGATCTATATCTTAAAAAAGACGAATATTGTCAGTTAAAATTTCTTTTAAAATTTCGTTTATTATAGCCATTTTTCACAGAAGTGGGAACTGTATAGCAATCGCGATCGTACATCATGTCAAGTCCTGTCCAGTCCTTCACTTACATAACAAAGGAAAAGAAAGTTTGATTTTCTTATATCCTAAATTTATGTTTAAATATTACAATGGAATTTGATTGATTTGTGAATTTGCGCAATTATGATAATAATAAAAAAGATTAAATTCCAACAGGTTTCTGCTCTTTTTGAGCGACCTTATTGAAATATCTGTCGTCATTCTTCAGAGCCGCAGGGTTGGGTTTTCTCTCGTCAGCATTTTGGAAAGTATTCTTCTACGAAAAACCAACTCGAGACAAACAGTAAATTCTGTTTACAGTTTGGAATATTTAGATAGCCTCGGGGAATGGCTGTAGATTTTGCTGTCAGTTTAACTGGCTCCGATATATAATTACTAGTCATAGACTAAAATATCTCACCAGTGTTGATTGTAAAGATCATCTGATTTTCATTCAGTCGGAAATCTTTTTCACTATTCTGACTCGGTATTTGCTGAATTCAATACAGCAGATGTATTGCACTAAAGATGAACATATATTACATACAGACAGCCTTGGAGAGATATTGAAAAGGAATTTATGAATTTCAGAGGATGTGTTTAATCTGTAACTGTCTGAAAGATTGAATTGAGTTTTGAGAAAGTACACTTGGGCGTGCTTTTGACTTACTTAAAGAAAGTGAGACAGGAAGTGGAAGGTAGCGGAGAATTAAAGAGTAAAGTCCATTTCCAGGTTTTTCTGAATTGATTTTTTTTCCTCTGCTTAAGGTCCTGGTTGACTAGTCTGCAAAGTGTTGTTAATCCCGTCTTCCACTCAGATAATCCAGAAGGGACTATCAACATATGTAAAAAGAAGGCTGTTAGCCCCTTCTGGCTTTCAATGGACGAAATTTATTATGGCATGTCGTGTTACCAGAGGGAAAAAAACCCATGTCAGATTGAACGCAGAGTAACTTGGGCAGGCTTGAAAGCTGATAATGGGGCAAAGGGCAAGATATCCCTTTAGTTAATTGTTCTTTCCAAACTTTGTCCTTCGTGTTACTGATTGGACAATCTGTATTGTTTAACCCTTTCCCTCATATAGACTCATTTTGACGCCCTCAATAGGTACCACATAAAGCCTGATCTGCAGAAAACCACAGTTAAACCTTACCAAATTTAATTATAAAATCCTCATTTCCAGACCACTGAGGAGCAGCGAACAGCATAAAACTTGATCAGCCTGCGAGTTACTCGCAGGCTGATCTGGTTTTATGTTGTTCGCATAGGTCTTTTAATGGTTTCCTCTATGAGGGAAAGAGTTAAAGAAAAAAACAACGCTGCTGGCAGTTACTCCGATAACAAGGACATTTGGACGCCTTCTGTCTCCATACTGTGATCATGATCCAATAAAGTCTTTATAATTTCAAGAGTTTTGACAACCTTGAAGCAGCTTCTTTTATTGCAAGGAAGTTTCTGCTGAGATTATTAGATAGCAGAATACAACACATTCTTGACCTTCTGTTTCACAAAAGCATAGAGGAAGAGCAAGATTAGCATGATATTAAACACAACGCATGCGACAATGCTATGAGAAACAATTTAGTTTTAACTTTTAGAGAGGAAAATGTGTAACTGTTTTTATTTATAGGAAGTTGAACCTTTGCAGGGTTGTCCATGGCACACAAAATTGCCCATTTTGACCCCCAAATTTTCAAAATGACTCCCAAAATTTGTCTCGTTATTAGTATATCCAAGGGGACATTAAATTTTGACCCCCATTTGAAAAATCAAGGGAAAACTCTGTCTTTTCAAGGAATTAAACCCTCCTCTGTTTGCTTATAAATACAATATTGAAGCTCAGTTTCTACACAGTCTGCATAGCAATGACATATCCACAAATTCAGTCAATTAATATTCATGAAGTCATAAATTTGTGCATGAATATTCTTGAGGTAAAGGGTTAACAACTTTTTTGGCTATCCATCTAGAATTTTCATTGTAAAACAAATGGTTACCTTGAACTCTAAGCAGTGCGTCTGTTTGTCTGTGTGTCTTTATTTGATCACATGATTACTGCGTCGTCTGTAGAAATTGAATCATCATATTGTCCTTGAAACTGTCTTCCTCACTTTTTTATGTTTTTTATCTCTTCAATATTGTCTGGGTTGTTTTTTTTAATCTTAAATTGCACACATATCTCAAGAGATTACATCACCAAATCCCGTGTATATATACGTTAGCCAATAGGTTAGCAATTACAAACTTTGTGCTCGTCCCCCACTTGGCAACAGTGTTGAAGACGCTTTTCCAAGTGTACATGTTCATTAAGGTATTGTACCCAGGTGAGGAAAAGCGACTCCCAGGTAGGAGGCGATTCCCAAACACTGTTCTTTCCTCTCTATCTATTTACCTAACCATCCCCGGTGCTTCTGTGTGTGTGTGTGTGTGTGTGTGTGTACATTGGCAGGGAGGGGGAGGCTGGCAGTGGTTGCCGTGGCGGCAGTGGTACAGGTAAATCTCATCACACACACACACCTGCACACGTTAACACGGTCTCTATGCCTCCCCCACTCCCTACATTTGTGTTGGCGGACTGTAGGTTTATATTCAGGTCAATCTACATAGGAACATGGGAAGGAGCACTTCTTTGAATGATGCAGAGATCACCCCCCAGTGTTTTAGATTGTCTGCCATTTAATTGAACAGTCAGAATTGTTTTACATTTTCGGAGACTTTTTGGGAATTTGTTTTCCATTCTTTAAAATAAATGCATGTAAGTTGTCAGGAAGACATTTGAAAAAGCAAAATGTAGAAGATTGAAACTGATATGTTTGTTATGTATGTCTGGAAACGCAAAATTACGAAAGCAAGGAATACAGGGCTTGTAAAATTGATATTTTTCAGTATGCCCATTCCTCCCCCCCCCCCCCCCAAAAAAAAAAAAAGAAAAAAGAAAAAAAAGATTGGCCATGTACCCCCAAAAAATTGTAGGGACTCGCTCTGAAGGGGTACAAAGTTAAGGAAGAACAGCAATAATTGTATCCCCCCAGGTTCAAAGCTCAGTTGACATCCTGGCACTTCCCATATAATGAACGTTATAGGCTCAGATGTCAACGTTACCACCTTAAGTTCTACCGCTCCAAGCTAGAGTCAAACTCAGGACCCTTGGTAATTGCAAGTCATACACTCGACTACATTGCCACAAAAGCTATCTCTGTGGTAATGATGGGAAGTACAAGTGCACTACAAAATGGCAATCAATTGGTTCCAACATTTGAGAATAATGACATTGTGGTTAAGCGGTTTGCTAAGTGTTCTTGTACTGTGGATCTGAAGCTTGGGAGATTTATTATTATAATCTCCGGGTGGGGCTACACATTGTCTAAAACAGGCACAAAGTACTGGTCCAACCAAGGAACCATCATTGTGAGAAAATATTTTAGACAGTAGAAACAGTGAGGTAGTGAATTCTAGATGTCTTTCTGGTTTTCCTTTTTGTTGGAGGACTAAAATGTAATGTGTTCTAGATTTTGTTTTTATATATATATATACATTACATCATCATCATTTTTATGCCTGACTTCTGATGTACATTTATATTGATGAAAGATGAAAGGACTTCTACACAATACCGTGTTTTATACATGACCGTATGGACATGTTATGTACCTGATGATAGATAAATAAAATTGCAGCGTTATCGAAAAGACGCTTTCACGGAATTTATTACCCAGAACGAAATGTGATTCAAGATTTTCCTCTTCTCTCTTACATTCAGATCAGATAAAAAAAAAAATAATGAAAACAAAGAAAAGGTTCAGTAAAGAGCAGAATTTCAAATGTTGGGGACATGATGTGATTCTCTGGAAATTGAATAAAGGGCGAAGGATAGGCTGTAGTGCAGTAGACAGTTGGAAATAAGATTGGCTTCAATTGTCTGCAAGTGTCGGCCATTACACATGCTACATAATGTCGAGGCAAAGCTGGCCTATCGCGTGTGTCCCCATAGTTTGTTATGCTCTTGTTAGGTGTCGAATACGATTAACGAAGCCGTTGTCGCAGAATGTCTACAAGAAAGCCAGAATGATGGGAAAGTTGCTTAATCGTGTAATACTCAATTGAGTGATGTCGATTTTACAATATCATGGGTATTGTCGGCTGTTGGGAGAATCGGTCCCCTGAGCACTATCGTGATGTTATACTTGTCTGGTTGGTTAAGGTGATAATTAGTGCCTTCATTGCCATCAATTCCATCAAAGTCATGTATGTAACTTCACAATATAAGCTTTTAAAATGTCAAACAATGGAAACCTTAGGGAAAATTGAAGAGTCACACAGTTACAGATTTTTTTGATTTTTTTTATAATTTCCCCTGACAGATTTTTTTTTTATAATCTCCCCTGAAAACCAGAAAAAGGTGACTAGCTTTCTCTATTTTTTTAAAAAATTTTTATGAAATTTGAAACAGAATTATATTATGCATTTTTCTACTGTTAGTTTTGTTTTGCAAATCAAATTCAGTTTTTTTATGTCAACAGAAATTATATATTTCCCAAAGGCTTCAATGTTAACTTAAATACATTATTATCTCCTCCAAATTTGATTAAACTTTAAAAAAACAACAAAAAAAACACTCTTGGTGAAACAGTTTTGTTTTTTAATGTCCTCAAAGTGACAAAGGTTCATAGAAATATTTCTATCCAGTGACACAATAGGGTATATTGCTATTAGTAGAAATTTTATAACACTTACTGCATCCGGCAGACAATTAGTTTGATAAGAGTCGCGGCTTAATTTAATGCGAGATGGAGAGAAAGCTAGACGGATAAATTATGTAGGAGAAGGAACTGGGTAAAATCAGCCATTTAATTTCTGATTAAAAAAGAGTCTAAATTGATTGAGACAGAAGGGTCTTTTGTGTTAGTGATGATTTCTTAGAAAGAAACTATGGAGTATAAACTTGAGAAAATTAATTGGATTTTGTAATTTTTTTTATTTTATTTTTCTCTCTAGAATGCTGTCTCATTACGGGGAACATGAGTAGTATGAGTATTTATGGGGAACAATAAACAGCTGCATGGTAGAGCAACAGCAGTGTTTATTCAACTGTACACGGCAGCATAAAGATGTACATAGGGGAATGTCTGCCAGAGTTTTGGAGATGGTTATAAGCATGACTTACATATCGGCCGCAACATCACACAAATTGCAAGTGAAATATTACGTATCATGCAAGGGTGGATGGAAAAATGACGGGGCTGTTTTAGGTGTACTGTAAAAGACCAATGGGAAAAAAATGGTACTGGCTTTTGCCATTTGTATTGCCGTCATATTGGAGTCAGCGAGTCGAGCTGCCTGGGATATTGTTTTGAGCCTGAGAATTCTCCTCGTTTTGCTGTTTGTAGTTGTTGTTTTCCTTTTAGGATTATTGCATTTATTTTTTCTCACAGAGTTGATAATGTGTTTTGCACTGACTAGGTTGGCATCCCTAGCTGAAAAATTTTAAATTCTTGTGTCGTGTCGTCACGTCCTTAAATTATCTCTCACGAGACCTGGCTAGCAACTTCAGAATTTGCACTTGCAAAATCAAGAAAATTACAAATTATATTCTGATATTTCACTCACCCTGCTCTAATTTACACTGGCCAGAGTCAGTTTACACCCCTGGCCACGATTTTGAAGATTTTGAAGAAATGAATGACCATTTTCTGAAAGGGCATGATAATGTTAACTTGTATGCTATTGTTCTATTTTCTAGGTCAGTGAATAAAGGGCTTCTAGAAGGTTTAGATAAAAAAAAAAATCAAAAAAAAATAATCTCTGAGATGTGTATTAAAATACAAACCACAATTTCTCATTCATTGTTATATTTGTTAATGTCCACAATTTGTATGTAACTCCTCTCTCTATTGATATTTTGACAGTTTCTATTCATAGCTAGGTCAAGTGCTCACAAACAGTATCACAAACAAAACGCACATGTTCTTTAGATTAAAGTAGGTCAGCCGTTCATCCCATGTTTAACACTTACTCTGGTTGTATAAGCCGGTTTAATTGTTAACAGAATTGATTGACTTTTGAATCAGTCATTAGAAGATGCATCGAAATAAAACTGCTGGTCATGCTTGGCAATTTTTGAATTTTTCTTTCTCATGCTTAGAAGACGGGTTTGAGGCAGGCTTCCCAATCAAAATGCATTCTATACATCTTGAATTGACTGCTTTTTAAACACACTTGTTAAAGTCACAGCATGAAACAAATGTTCACCAATTCTCACTGCTCAAAGCAAGCCGAAAATGTGATCAATTTGAACAGGAAATTTGCTAGGGGGGGTAAGAAAAAAATATTCTAGTAAATGCTCAAAATGATGATGCTAAGTGTTAGATAAATTGGAGAGATAGTTTATAATTTGTCTGGTGCTCTTGTTGATAATGGATTGCACTGTGGCTGTTTGAGACATGGTATCAGTCTGTTTTGCTTTCAAAATGAATTCACAATTTATCAACTTGTCAGAAAACAGTTTGTAATAAAGACTCTCATCTCTGTACTAGGGTAAAAAAAGATGTTTTAAATGAAGGGAAGGATTATTTGGATGTTTAAGGCGTGAACCAAAGTTTATCCATCATTTAGTCCCAGGATCTGTTACAATCAGGTGAGAATTTGTTTGACTTGTTTCTTTATAATCAGCCCCCCCTTTCAATAAAGGAAAGCTTTCATTAACTTTCATGGTGAAAAAAAAATGGATTCACTTACAGAGAGTTACAAACAAATAACGAAAACTTGGTTGTAAACGTGAAATTGAAAAAAAGTAAAATGCTTACTTACTTTACTTGCTATTGACTCTCAGGACTTTGTTTACAAACTAAATCTGTTGAGTTATGTGCGTTTGTGTATATATGTGTAGTAAACATACAGTCACTGAGGAAAATAATTGGGTATAATTGCTCCGAAAATTGTCTGACATATACATTAATTGGGCTATTTAGAACCAATTATCATTACAGTAACATAAACACCCCATGTTCCACACAATATTTTTGTGGATTTTCTTATTACTAGTGTTACTGTTGAAACCAGCACAGGAACCAGCAGGGTGGTGGGGTGGGGGAACCAGTAATCTGATCAGTTGCATTAATTGTTTGCTACTCATCAATACCTTTGAACTGATAAGTAATATTTCTCTATGATATAAAAACATATTTTTAGCCTCCTTCTTGATATAAAAACTTTTATAGGACTTCACTGCAATGTTCCATATTATTTGATGTTGGCGTTAGATATAAGTAATATGAGATGTATTCGGAAAACATCGCGGCCTCATGATTTGGCGATTTTTGGAATTTTGACGATGGATATTAAAGGTGATAAGTGGTAGGGATAGCGGGAATTATGCGGATTGTTGTCCTTGTAAATATCGAAGAAAAAACAACAACATAGGCGGAGCTGTGTTGTTTGGCTTATCAGATAGAGTGAGGGCATTAGATAGAGCCTTGGATGTCAGAGGTCATACTGTACGAGATATAGGCATAATTTTTATTTATGAAAGAAGTTTATAGGTTTTTCCTGCATTTTGTTGCAGTATGCTTTGAAGAAGGGGCTTAGTGTTATTGCACGGCAGATCACCTCTGGGCATATTGTATTTATTTTGTGGGTTGACCATAGGGTCGATTCTGAAGGTTTGGACATATATTGGAAACATGAACTTAAAGTAGTAATGAAGTCCACATTTCATAGATTGAGATTGATTATCTCCCCTACATAGGCTGTTTGTTGTTCAGGCAGTAATGAGAGAGAGGCAATAGTCCGGCTGAGATCGCAGTGGATGATTATCCCAAGAACAATGATCCTCACCCTTTGCCTTGTACAGGTGCATTTTGGGGCTTTGGCAAACAGATCAGACCCAGATCAGACTTCTCATGCTGACTTTAACACTCACTCAGCCCCTCACCGCGTGGGTTCGAATCCCGGCAGGATCATTAGGATTTTTATGTGAGGAAGCCTTCCAGCTGGCTTGCGGTAGGTCGGTGGTTTACCCAGATGCCTCAGTGCATTTGGGGTCTTCCTCCACCTGTAAATAGCTGGACGTAGCTATATGACTGAAATACTGTCACAGCAATGGTAAACTAAAAAAATCAATCAATCAGAGTCTTCTCGTGGAAGGAGCAGTCTGATCAGGGTCTTCTCAGTTTGCTCATACAATATTGTAGCTTAGAATCTACACAGCAAAGAAAAGTTCAGTGCTTCATATACCATTTAAAGTTCATTGAATTAATATTTCTACATGAATATTCATGGTGTTAGGGTTAAAATGCAATTGTAATGGCAGTATGGAGTTTGGGTTAGTTTTCTACTCGGTCTACAGTCTCGATCTTTCTTGCATGGGCAGGCACCTCCTTTCAAGCTCCACCCCCTTTTTCTTGACCGCCCTCTTTTGTAACTGTCTGTCTACATGTCTGTCTGAGTGACTGTTAACTATGTGTACACTGTGGCTGCGGTTTGCTTATAAGCCACAGTGGGCTGGGGTGGGGGAGGGAAGCAGGGCAGGAGTGATTATTTGGAAGGCAGTGGGGTGGGGATTGTAGACATGTGTTGCTCAGTGGGATACAGATCACATGGTGGGCCATCATCCCTTGTATCAGACTTGTCTACCCGTCCAATCTGATCTATAATGGTGTCTGCAGGTCTGTAACGTACTTATCACAAATGGTTTCAACAGAATCTAATCTCTCTCTCATTATATGTCTCTCTCTCTCTCTCTTTTGCATTATTTGTCATTCTTTCCCTCTCTCTATTATTCTATCTCTCTTTCTTGTGCTCTTGGTCATTTATTGTTCCTCTCTCTCCCTCTTTCATTATCGTTATTTCTTTTCACTCTTTATCACCGGGTGTTTTGTATATATGTATATATATAATTCTCAGGGAAATTGGTGATTATTAGAATAATATAAATGTGTAGAATTGGTAGCTTCAGAGCAAGAAAAAATGAATGAACTCCAGTAAAGCAGAAAATTTGAGGATAAAAATGCCTGGGATGATTTATAATGAGATTTTTAAAGAAGAAAAAGTCAGAATTTAGAATTTTTGTAAACTTGTTACATTTTGAGAGATCAAAATACCCACATGACAAAAGCTGACAAAAATCAAAGAATATCTTGCAAAATGGAGGAATTTTTTAATACACATTGATTAATTTGCTGACTTTAGAATCCCCAGTGTCAGGAACAGGCTCCATGAACTAAGGTTGGAATCCCCGGGGTCAAGGACAAGCCCTGTAACCACTGGCAGCTGATTTTGGGAAAGAAGTCATTTTCAGGGACCTGGTCTGTAGCAATAAAACTCTTGCATTTCATTGCCAGGATTAAATTTTCATCAGCTTGACAGTCTCTGTTTTGTTTATAAAGGTGAAACTTTGAAGCATTCTGCACTGTGCTAATTAGGGAAAGATTATGTATTGAGTATTTTATTGTGGAATTAAAATTTCATGGTGTAAACAGCTGGTTGAATTAATTGATTTGACATCCGTTGGTGTTGTGATGGAGGAGTGATGGCTCCCAGGAGGCTGGACGGCTAAAATCAGCTTTGTTTGCAATTGTATTGATTGCCAGGCACTGGCTGGTCGCCAATACATGTTAAATGGGGAGTGAAATCATATTTTGTGGAATAATTACTGTACATAAATCTTGGATATGCAGGTAGCAGCATGCAGTGAATATTTGTCCAGCAAAAATTTAATTACACAGATTTGACACAGAATCAAATATTCCAGTTTCTCGAAGAAAGTCTTTTTTCGCTTAGTTCATTTTTTCTTTTAAGTCATATCAAACAATTAACTAATTATTTAACCCTTACCCTCATAGAGGACACCATGAAAAGACTTGTGCGAACAGCATAAAACTAGATCAGCCTGCGAGTAACTCGCAGGCTGATCAGGTTTTATGCTGTTCGCTGCTCCACAGTGGTCTGGAAATGAGGATTTTATAATTAAATTTGGTAAGGTTTAACTGTGGTTTTCTGCAGATCAGGCTTTATGTGGTACCTATTGAGTGCATCAAAATGAATCTATATGAGGGAAAGGGTTAAGACAGATCAGGCTTAATGTGGTACCTATTGAGTGCATCAAAATGAGTCTATATGAGGGAAAGGGTTAAGACAGATCAGGCTTTATGTGGTACCTATTGAGTGCGTCAAAATGAGTCTGTATGAGGGAGGGGTTAAGACAGATCAGGCTTAATGTGGTACCTATTGAGTGCATCAAAATGAGTCTATATGAGGGAGAGGGTTAAGACAGATCAGGCTTTATCTGGTACCTATTGAGTGCATCAAAATGAGTCTATATGAGGGAAAGGGTTAAGACAGATCAGGCTTTATGTGGTACCTATTGAGTGCTCAAAATGAGTCTATGAGGGAGGGGTTAAGAAGATCGGCGGTCCACAAAATGAGTGGAACTATTACACGGTCTTTACCTTAATCCCTCTGAAGACTGATAATAATATTGGATTTTACCTTTCACTGTTTGTCAATTTTTCCCCCAAAAGAGCTGCTGTATTACTCAAAATAATGGACTTTTATATTCTTTTCACAGAAATTGTGTACTCTTAAATGTCTTGACAAAATTATGGATATGTCTTCTAAAGTGCGTCAAATATCACCTCAGTACTGAAGTTTCTATAGTTTTATGAAGTCTCAATGGAGTCATGGTAAACCGCCTCTGAAAACTGTCCGTATTAAGTGTCCCGAACATACTCAAAAAGCATGACAGGGCGTCCCTCTGGTCTGTTAGGATGACAGTAAATATTTGATGAAATTTGGAATTCCTGTCTGCTTGATGTAATAAAGGTTAGGCGTTGGTTAATTTCTCAAGGGCAATGACATCTGGCCTGGTCTCCCAGAATACTGACCTGCAAGACTGTCACATTCATTATTGATAGTTTTCAGATATTCCATCCATCATGAAATTATAATCATGATCCTTCAAAAGCTCAAAAGAACTTCAGTGCAGTTGCAAGCACCCACTGATTTTGAGTTATTATAAGGTTCTCTTGCTCAAAGTCTAAAAAGCTTGCATTTACTATAAAATTCTCATAATCACTTGATGGACCTTGATCACAATTTAATGATGGATGGATTACCTTATTAAGGACCATTTGTTGCATTATGGGAATGTGACTCAGAGAGCTCCCCCTGGTGGACAGATAAAGACTCAGTTTAGGACTGTAATGTCGAAATGTACCTTAACCCCCTATATAATCATTTTATTGGGAAAAAAAAAACAGCCTGTTTGTGCCAGGCTTTCATAAAATATTCATATCAAATATTATATTTCACTCATGATCATAATTGTGAAGATTAATGTTGATGATTTTTCGATAAATATGAGGTATTTTGAATCACTTTCCTGATGCTTACGCAATTCTCAATTATTTTACACAAAATGATTGTCAAATACACAGAAGCCTGTGATTGTCAAATACCTTATACAGAGCCTGTGATTGTCAAATACCTATACACAGAGCCTGTGATTGTCAAACACCTATATCAAATACCTATACATAGAGGCATGCTAATAATGATCAGTGACATCATATCATTTGATAGCCTGGAAACTAGACCCTCAGAAGTCCACAGCTGCCAAGGTTGCTAGCTTTAAGCTACCCACTGGTCTTTCCGTGTGGCAAATAAAGTCTTTGATATCAATGCTTTGCATCTGTCTTTGAAGGTTCTTTGATATTTCTTGATATTGAAGAGGCTTAAGAAGCAGCTAAACACATGGAGGTGGTTTGTAACTTGGGTTGGATCAATAGAGTTTTATCCAGTTCCTAGTTTTACATAAAGAGGAAGGAGCCTTCATAGAATTGGAGGGGGATCAAACTTGTCCTCCTGGTTCCCACGGTCAGGGAAAAGTCAGGGAAAAATTATTTTTTTTCAAGGTCAGAAGTCGAATTGAATGGTCTGGAAATTGGAAATTCAAAAGTCAGGAATTTTACAATCAAGGAATGTCGACCAAATAGGAGAGATTAAAAAAGAAAGGCTAACTTTCTCATGTGCTTTTTTCAGTTTCATTGGCTTTTTCGTCAGTGAATTGTCAGATTGGCATAATATGAAATAAGTTCCCTATAGCATTCGACTGGCACACCATCATTTCATGTTTGAAAATGAAAAAATATCTAGAAGTAACTTAGTTTTGGAAGAGGAAGAAGCTGAAAGGGGTTTAAGCGTCCCTTGCTCATAGATGATCCGTATTTGCCGCTGGATTTGTGCTTAATTTGGTCAGGGAATTTTGAGTTTGGTCAGGGAAAAGTCAGGGAAAAGTCAGGGAATTTTGATTTTTCAATTTTGTGGGAACCCTGGTCCTGTCAAGTCCTATTCTTACATTACATGAGGACAATTAAGATGGAATGTGGAGGCATTGATCACCTTAACCCTTTACTTCATGAATATTCATGTACAAATTTGTGACTTCATGAATATTAATTATCTGAACTATAAATGGTATATGAAACTGAATTTTTCTTAACCCTGCAGACTGTGTAGAATCTGAGCTACAATATTGCAAACAGAGGCGATCCTGATCAGACGGGAGCTGTCTGATCAGGGTCTCCTCTGTTTGCTCGTACAAAATTGTAGCTCAGATTCTACGCAGTCTGAATAGCAAAGACAAATTTCTTTATTTCATATTATACCATTTAAAGATCCAGTAAATGTTCACAATTTTAGTCGTAAAATTGTACAGGTATATCCATGAGGTGAAGGATTAGGGGATGACTCTAATGTTATATTTTTAAACTTTGTATAAATAGCGCGATACTTTTGATGAGGAGGAGAACAAGGATTCTGGTCTGTCATACAGGAAGGGTACTGTTGATTCTTTGACCATAAGTTTGTGTGTTTCAAGTTTGTGCATATCTTCAGCTTGTTTGAATTTGGCGGTATCCCTTAGTTTTTAATTCCTTCTACAAAAAGATGTACATTTTTGTTTCATCTTCTGTAAGCAGAGGTGACACATAGGGATCATTTTTCTGTCTGTCTGTCCGTCCGTTCCTTCGTCTGTCTGTCACACTTTTTTCGTCACACTTTAGCAGGTGACACATGTGTTCCAGAGAACTATCTTTTTTTTCGTAGTAACATAATATTTTTATATTTTTTATTTTTTTATTTTTATATGATTGAGGCTTTTATTCTGAGAAATTCAGGACATGGTGTAAGATGGCTAATGTGCAATAAATTTTCTAAACAAGGACCAGAGAAGTATAGTCCAAATATTGAGATATATGATACCTCTTCTTCCTTATCACTTATTATAGTGCTTAATGCTTACATTAACCCTTTCCCTCATAGAGGACACCATGAAAAGACCTATGCGAACAGCATAAAACCAGATCAGCCTGCGAGTAACTCGCAGGCTGATCAGGTTTTATGCTGTTCGCTGCTCCTCAGTGGTCTGGAAATGAGGATTTTGTAATTAAATTTGGTAAGGTTTAACTGTGGTTTTCTGCAGATCTGGCTTTATGTGGTACCTATTGAGTGCATCAAAATGAGTCTATATGAGGGAAAGGGTTAAAGTGGAAATGTAGAAAATCTCCCCCCCCACACACACACCAAAAAAAAAATAAAAAAATAATAATAAACATTTATATAATAATGCATTGGAATTTATCATATTTTTTTGAACGGAGTTCTTTTATATAAAAAGCCACCTTGAATTAGTCTCTCCTGTATCTTATGATTATATGGAAGCAATTTGGCTGATGGAAATCACTGAACATTTTGTGTGTGTTAAGTGCTATTAGGTCCGAAATGAAAATCAATAGATTTCTGTGACACTGCCAGGTAAATTATGAACATGTATTGATAATAGCAGCTGTATATAGATACAAAAAAAATATTGACTTTTATCATCGCGTGTAAAATAGTTGACAAATAAAGAAAAAGCAATGAAATACTGTACATACCATAACGCTTGAATTGCTGTAGGAAATCATTTTGGATTTTGTAGGATGGACTTGGAACATCAATATTTTTTTCAAAAAATTACGTTTCTCTCTCTTTCACTCACGATAATAAAAAAAAAAATTTATTCCTGATCAAACATTATGCGTGGAACACAATCAACTGTCGCTGTTGTTGACACTGCAGTCACACAGTGAATAGAGAACACCACCGGTGGCCTGGTCCTGTCCTAATTTGCAAAATGGCAAACACCAGTGTAATTAACAGCAATTACTGGATGAAATCCTTTATCCTAATATGCCCACAGGAGGCTTTTGGCCCCTCTCAGCATCCCTTCCAGATGAGATAAGGTCCCACTGAGATGCCCCTCAGGTCCACACATGCTTGACCCTTGTCCTAATAAATCCCTTCCAATCACTTTTTTCACTGAATAGCAGCAAGCTGAACCCTGTAGCAAAAGCAAAAGACTCATCAAGTTTGATGATTTTTTTTATTTTTATTTTTTTTGATCACAGCTGCACAATATGCTCAGAATATCACGAGCACTTTCCCCCTCACACTGATCAGCTCTCTAAGTTGTATTTATCTTTTTAATGGTCACTATAGCAACCCTATTTATTATCCAGTAATTGAACACTTTGTTTCACAAGGTATTGTTTGCCGGTTTCCACCCTGACGGATTATGAGGGTGACAAGGAGTCATTTTACACGGAGAGTCAGATGTCACATATTATTCAGTAGTTGTTCACAGTTGTTCACACTCAATTTACACAAATGGCAGCCGTCTCTGATGGAGTTAGGGAAGCAGGATGACATTCCATTAAAACCTTTCCTTGTCCAATACTGTCTGATACATAGAGCTTATTGCAGACCCACACTCCGGGTCTTGAGTAACCTTCTTGAAAACTGGGTCACTTGAGCTCTCCTCTAATTGCTAATTATCAACACACCTGTAATGCTTAAGTTATCAGCTTATTCAGATTATCAGTGAAAAACGTTTAATCTGTAGAGATTATTCAAATATTTAAATAAGATGTTGAATATAAATATTTTTGAAAAATTGTAAGAGAAAAGTTTTTATGATATGCTGATTGAAAAAAAAATATCCTAGGAATTTGCTGAAAAATATTTAGCAAAAAGTTTCATCTTTCATAGGATTATGTAAAAGACATGTCAGTCAAAGAGAGGAGTAGTCACAATAAATTATATGCAAGTGATTCTCTGTGTGATGGAGAAACATTGAAGTAAATCTTCTTCCTTGGAGACCAGTTAGATTCCTACCAGAGATAATTCTCGTGATTTCTTGTCAAGTTGCTGTCAATACCTTGGTCCAGGGATCCGCAGCAGAATCCTGAATAATCATCCATTACTGCATATAAGCCAACTAATTAATGTCATCAAATTCTGAAACGTAATTAGCACGCAAAAAATCACTGAGGTACAAAAATGATAGCTGCATGTAATTACAGGAAATTGAAGATGCGCACAAAAATGACAACATAGCAAGAGAAGGTTGACAATATATCTCCAGAACAAATTGCCACAATCTATTATTGTACTGAAATCTCCGCTGTATCATACTATAGATGTTCTTCGTAAATCTCCTAACGGCATGGATGGAGTAAGCATTTGATTGTATAGATAATTCCAGGGCTTCCTTAAAATATTTGTAGGGCTGGCTACAAGTGACTGACAGATGTTTATGTTTGGTCGAGGGATCCTCGATCAAAGGTAGCATCTGTTCCAGACTTGTCGTAGGCTTTTCTAAGTTTAGACACAAGGAAAGCGGTTTTGATATCATATTGATCACTCATTTGTTAAAGGCCACCCTAATTTTTAAAAAGCTCTGTAACCTTTAGCAGCTGTGATATCTTGTGTTCACATTAGTTTCTTCAAATAAGATAAAACCCGCATGGTCCCTGTGAGGTTGGAGTGTCCACCCCGGATTTTTGGGGTTTGAGGTTCAAGTCATGGCAGACCAAAGTCGTAAAAAATGGTACCCTTGCTTGGTGCTTGGCCATAATAGAGTAGTTTGTATGGTGTCAAGATAATGTGACAGAGTTGTATCATGCCACATGTTCATGGTGTGATTCTGCAGTGTGGCAGCACTACATCTGTCTTATAAATTAAAAATGATTGAAATAATGTCCCCAGGACATCAAAAATTCAAAAATAAACAAAAAGGATAAAGTTGTCAACATTGTTTTGGAACAAAAAGAATTGGGCCAATTTTCGTTTGAAATATATAGTTCACTGTTTTCCTGCAACAAATGATAACAGTGTGTGGAAAAATAATTTTAACAGTGGTATCACTTTATGTATTGTTTGTAAAATTGTCTAGTAGAAATGGCAATGCCTTATAAAAAGAGAGTTAACATTTTGCGGAGCAATTTTCTGTCCTGTTTTAATATTTGGTATAATTTGCGATATATGCCAGAGGAGTTTATATCGATCATTTTGAAATGAAGCTAATGTTTTTTTTGAGGCTACAGTGTTGTTGGGATACCTTAAAAAAAAAAAAATGCAAATGGCATTAGTGAGAATATTATCGCAGCATTGTTGTATTTCATCGTATGTCCATTAATAATTCAAATGTTTGGTGAGGAGTTGACATGCTCCCATGGAGGACCCACCTGCCTGTATAAACACTGGAAAATAAAATGCCAGTGGAATCTACGTCATCTCTTGAGTAGGTCATAATCGAAACGGCCTGAGATATTTCCTGGTTTGCAGAATACCAGCGGGTCTCAGGCAGTGTCCATGATGAATTGTCAATTGTGGAAACCATGTGATAAATTATATTTGCAGACATTAATTATGCAGGCAGTGATCTAAAGGCTAGGTTCATTCAGGTATTGGTTTTGTACAGTTCACATGGAAATGTCGAATCGTTTTATCGAAGTCAATTTTGTCATACATTGAGCCTGAAGACATTTAAGAGAAAAGCTGCAATCTTGCATTACTCCTTACTACCACTTTAAAATTCTGATTTTTTTTATCCTTTTAAAATAATAAGATTTTATTCTGTGCATTTTACAAATTCAGAAATCTTCAGATTCATCTATTGTAGTTATAAGTTTTTAGCTCAACTGTTCTTCAAAGAAAAAAAGTTGAGGTATTGTCATCCCTCAATGTTGGCATTGTTGGTGTCAATGTTGTCAGGAAATTTAACCTAATGGCCATAACTAATTTAACTGTTAACCCTTTCCCTCATAGAGGACACCATGAAAAGACCTATGCGAACAGCATAAAACCAGATCAGCCTGCGAGTAACTCGCAGGCTGATCAGGTTTTATGCTGTTCACTGCTCCTCAGTGGTCTGGAAATGAGGACTTTATAATTAAATTTGGTATAGTTTAACTGTGGTTTTTTGCAGATCAGGCTTTATGTGGTACCTATTGAGTGCGTCAAAATGAGTCTATATGAGGGAAAGGGTTAAACCATCTAGCATCAAACGTCATATATTTGTTCACTATCACAAGGGCTACAATCTCAAAAAAAACAACAAAGACCCAAACAGACGATCGTTGGCATCTGCATGCTTTACTCTTTTCATACATTGCTGTATCATTTAGCATATGTCAATTATTTGAGTGTTCATACATTGCTGTATCATTTAGCATATGTCAATTATTTGAGTGTTTTCATTCTGAAAATTTAAATCAATGCCTCAGGTCAGCATTTTGCTTCTACAACAAAGTGCTATACATGATAGTTTCAGAAATATTTAATATTTGAAAAGCAGAGCCTGGTTTATTGTGGAAGATTTTCTATTTCTGGCTCCATATAACAGTCTAGAAATCTCTTTCTTGTGTCAGGACAAATTCTGCAAAGATATTGAATGGTAGATCAGTTACAGCTTTTAATGTTTCGTAGTTGAAGAGGACATTATTAAAACAAAGTTGAGTGGTTTTATGGATAGACTCTCCTTTTTCTGATTTTTCATTGCTTGAATATATCAGGTGACCAGTTGACTAGACTTCAGTGGCTTCCTCACTTATGTTTTAAGTCTAGCTCAGAAGTTAAGAATGCTTAGAAAAAGTTCTCTTCTCTCTGTGTTAATTCAATATTTATTTTTTTAATTTGAATAGTTTTCTTGGAACTTTGTTCATATATTTTGCAAGGTTTGCTGAGAATATAGCCTTGCGCAAAATTAACCCTTTCCCTCATAGAGAATACCATGAAAAGACCTATGTGAACAGCATAAAACCAGATCAGCCTGCGAGTAACTCGCATGCTGATCAGGTTTTATGCTGTTCGCTGCTCCTCAGTGGTCTGGAAATGAGGACTTTATATTAAATTTGGTAAGGTTTAACTGTGGTTTTCTGCAGATCAGGCTTTATGTGGTACCTATTGAATGCGTCAAAATGAGTATATGAGGGAAAGGGTTAATGCTTTTCTCTAACTATATGGGGAAAGATTTTTGGTAAGATTTTGGTGTGTTTTCCTATCAGATGAATGATATGTCATTATCAGGCTTTGGATGTTGTTAATCAGTCGATTCATTTGAGCTGCTGAATCTAACCAAATCAATAGTGTCTTTCAAAACAAGGGCTAATCAGATACTGTCTTACAAACACCATGAGTCTGGCCAGTCAATCAGATACTATCTTACAAAAATCATGAGTTTGGCCAGCCAATCAGATACTATTTAACAAACACCAATGTGTCTTGACAAGTCTTTCAAAACCTTGCTATGTGAAGAGGTTCTATTGGGTCATGTATCAAGTAAAATTGTTAATTATCAGAACTTTCAGTGGTTTGAAAAAAAAAAGAAGATAAATTCTTAGAAATATTGTTCAGAAAAGTACAGTGAAACATTCTTGAAATACTGGTGAAAATCCTCCCACTCATGTTTTGACAATCTATTTGATATTGATTAATACATTTTTTTGAAACTTAATTTCCATTTTAATAGCTGTTTGACATTTTGAAAGCCCATTCAGTGAATGACAGACAGTTTTTTGTCCTTCTCGTAAATTGAGGGAATAAATGAGATGGATTTCTGAAATAGATAAACATGAGGCCGTGTCATGGGAAAGATGGATTGTAAATAACTCACAGCTTGTCAGGTTTTATATTGTGTAGTAAGTTGTGCTGTAACACCTGTTGGTCAGGATACAGTGTGGTTTGGCATATATATGGTTTACAGGGTTTTAATGCTTATTTGTTGAGGACGAATCTTGATTACCATTCCAAATTGAAAATTAAAATATAATTATAGAGGTAATATTTATCAAAATCGGAAAAAAAAAAAATCTTTTTTGAAAGATGAGGTTCATTTTTTTTGTTTTTAATTGTGTTTATATTTTAACAATGTATAATTCATACTTAGTTGGTTTTCTGCTTTCTTCTTAAAAAATTACAATTTAATATGTTGGTAATTTTTCCCTGTGAATCAGGAGCTAGGGCCCTTTCCGAAAATGGGCAGAAAAGTCCAGTATGTAAAATGGTATATGGGTATAGAATGGGTCTGGGCAATTCTTTGTAATGAATGCATTTCCTCTACCTGCTGTTGATTGAAACAAATGCCAAAGTGTTCCTTGCAGACAGGATATTGGTCAATTGCTTGCCACCAGACCAGACTGGGACACTGTTACTAGCAATATTTGTTGGATTGATCTTGTTTACTTGTATAATGGAGAGAGAGAACCAGTCTGTTCATGTCAAGTAGGCTCTTATTTCTAATAGAGAATGAGCGTTTTTCAGCAGTCAATTTGAATTAGTGCTGATGTCAATGGCTTGATTATAAAAGGTATTTTTGGTACATGAGTTTTGAGTCATAATTCCACGGCAGCCCGATGTTGGTATTGACAGTCTCTGTCCCTGTGAATAGAATTTGATATGTTTTATAACAAATTTATGATGTTTTTGAATGCTGTTGTTCAAGTATATTGAGCGATGGTGGATATTATTGCACTAATGTATCAATAAATTGGGTTTATTAATGAGAGGCGGAGAAATACAAGATGGGGGGATTATGTCCCATGGGAAGGGCTTATCTTGTCATTAGGGAAACAAGCAGACTGACAACAGTGGGTTTGATCTGATATTAATTGATGTGGTTAGCTGGGGGTTGGAGGAATTAGTTTGTGTGTCCTTCAATGCATGTTTATCTGTTGTGTTATAACAAGTAAATGTCCCATGTAAGATAGGACTGCTTAAGATTGAAACTGTCCAAAATAACATTTTTTCTCGTGACGAAAAGACATGTGTACTTGATTTGAACGAGATCTCCCTGAGACGCTTAACATCTTAAGCAGACTTTATTGGAGTCACATCCGTCAGTCTGTCCATTGCCTGCCATTTTTTTCTCGGCTACCTTTGGTCAGATTTTGATGAAACTTTACAATATTAATAAGTAGCAAGTCTCGTTGCGCGTATTTTTGGCACATCATGATGCGTTTGATTTAAAATGAGTTATGTCCCTTTATTTTATTTCTTTAGACTGTCTGACATGGTAACAGTAAATGTGACAAAGCGGTATCTGGGGGTGTTAGGATTTGAACATTGCTTGTTCAATATTAACAGCAATTTTTTATGGTTTGGAACTTTACATAATTTTGAGCATTATAGTTGTTATTGTTATTTCTGTAAAGATATATTGCCAGATGTATGACATTATCAATTTGCAGCGATATTTGGTTATGATCATGGCGCTTGGCCAGCCGGATCAGACATTCATGTAAAATTGGAAAAGACAATGTGTAGGTTTTGTAAGAGAGGAGAACAACATATACCATTTGTTTAGACTTGTTTTATTTGAAATTGATTCTCCTCTCGTTTTAAGAGATTTGGTCAAATTGCTTATTTTTAATGCATTCAAGAAACGATAAATTATGATGAAAGCATGACAGAGAACATGTTCATGGCAATAAATTCCCAAGGAAAAGGCTACTTTTAGTAGCAAGGAATCCATTTTCAAGTGTATGCATTATATTTCATTGCAAAAGTGCTGGCCTTTTCATCTGTATTGTATTGCAGGAATATCATATCTTGGCTTTATTACTTCCTGTTTATTTCCAAACGGTGACGGCGGGATCAATAGATAGATTAGTTTCAACAAGTTGTGCGTATGATCCCTGTAACTGTTTGCTGGATTGATTAGAATACCTTCTCCCCCCATTTCTTAGATCATGCCATCTTCAGGAGCCAAAGTTTTAATCACGGTTGCCCATGGTCCCAGAAGAATATTTAGAACATTGTTCCAATATGGCATTGATGTCAAGCCAAAGGAGCAAGCCCTTTCACACTGGCCTGCTTGATTGGATTGGAGAGCTTAGCATTCATATTCATATCAAGAATTTTCAGGCGGGTCAAATGGAACAAAAGCAAGAAGTTGGGATGTTGTTGTCAGCCATTGCCATGCCATCCCCCCATCCCCCCCCCCCCCCCCCCCCCCCCCCCCCCGGAATGAATTGTTCTGAATGTTTGTTTGGAACCTTCAAAGGACAGATCTGTCGAAATTGTATTCTGTAATTTAGTGTAATAATATCTGGTTTGATATGTGGTTTTGTTTGTATAGCTAGAGCCGTCCAATTCTCTTGATCAAAGTTTGTAGCTTCAGGTTATAGAAGAGGCATGCCACTGGGAAACTGCGAATGTCCGTTTCATGATCATGCTATTATTATAAAAGTACTGCACCGTATGATCTGTTTCTACATTAAAAAAGAAAAAGTTTAACAAGGAAAATATAAAAACTGATCATGTTATTAAAAACTTAGTTTAAACTTAGTTACTTTATGGCGATTGAAAATCAACTTCTAACAACTTTTTCTAACCTCTCTTGGTGGTTCCTGCGTTAGACCAGTACTTTGTGCCTGGAAGGTAATAAAAAGTCCTTGCCCAACAGCGATAGAACCCACAACCTTTGGATCCACAGTTGGGTACGTTACCACTGGGCTGTGGCATCCTTGTGATCATTTTAAATGACTGATTATGTCTATCTTATTTTGTCAGGGATTACAATACATTTCCATAGAGTTAAACTCTTGATTCTCTCTCCCTCTTTAGAATTATTATGTCACTGAACCATAGCTCATTTGATCGGATTTAACCTTTGACTCATGAATATTCAGCGTGCATATTTACAACTTCATGAATTTTAATTAACTGAACTTAAAATGATATTTGAAACACTGTATTTTAATTTTCATTGCTGTAAGATGGGCTGGCTGATCTAGGTTTGCTCTGTTTGCCATTTAAAGGGTTAAAAACACATCTTTATAAGGTAAAGGGTGCTTTAACCCTTTCCCTCATAGAGGACACCATGAAAAGACCTATGCGAACAGCATAAAACCAGATCAGCCTGCGAGTAACTCGCAGGCTGATCAGGTTTTATGCTGTTCGCTGCTCCTCAGTGGTCTGGTAATGAGGATTTTAAAATTAAATTTGGTAAGGTTTGAGTTTGGCTTTCTGCAGATCAGGTTTTATGTGTTACCTATTGAGTGCGTCAAAATGAGTCTATATGAGGGAAAGTAGTAAGGAAAATTACTTTAGGCATTTTATGATGATCTATTCCTCGTGGATGTATTTTCCAATCTTTCAGACGAGAACCAGCTATAAAGCACTGAACACGACACTTTCATTGTATTTCAGTTGATTTAGATAAATTGTTTGTTTAATCTTGCATGATGCAGGTCTCCCCAGGGTAAGCTGTAGGACCATGTGTGGGGGAAAAAAGAGAAAAGGTCTTTATGTACTTTAAAGGGAAAGTATGGTGGCATATTTCTGCCACCCACTTAGCTATGTCGAAACTTTTCTTAAAAGTTTCCACATATTTATTTAGTATCTGGCAAGTAGAATAATTTTTGTGTTATCCTCTTAGGTATCTTAACAGGACAAAACTGCCGTAGTGGGCACTTACAGAGAGTTTTGTCCTGTTAAGATACCTAAGTGGATTACTTGAAAAGTTTCTACTTGCCAGATAGTAACTGAATATGCGACAATTTTCAGAAAAGTTTCGACATAGCTAAGTGAGTAACTGGCTGGCACAAAAAGGCCACCATAGGAAAGTTTCAGATGATTATTGAATTAAAAAAAAAGAGGTTAGAAATTGAGCTTCAGATTACGTAGCTAGCTATAATTACCACGGGTTGATCAGGATTATGCATGTTCTTATCAAGAATTTTATTTTTTGTTTGTTTTCCTCATGTAATCATACAAGTCTGTTATTCCTTTTTATTTGATGGAAATATACCATCGAGATTCTCCTAGGTTTAATTTCACTCGATGATAATGCTAACTTTGGTTGCTATGGTTATTCTATGAGCACAAGTCTTTCCTGACTGACAATTTTTTATATGGATTAAAAAAAGAAAAGATGAAAAGAATTGTTGAGAAATAGTTGAAGTATGTTTTTTTTTATTGTTTAGAGGTAAGGACAGGAAAAATCAATGATTGTGCGAGTGAGATCATATATCGGCAAGGTTTACCATATGCTTTCTTATCGTCAAACTATGAGGCGAAGCATAGCGCTAAAGGAGGACCTCTTGTGCCATCAGAAAATGGTGAAACTTTAATTCAAGAATGTCCAAATTAATTATTTAAACTGCTTATGTCATTGGTTGATCTGGTTTACACAAAAAAAAGACAAGGATTTGTTTGTGACTCTGATTATGAGAGCATTTAACCTATTAAAGTCCACCCAAAAGCTATTCTGGGATAAAAAGGTAGTCAACGGTTGACCTTGTTTACACAAAAGAACACATTGTTTTGTTTGTGAGCAGTTACTTGGCATAGCCATGAATGGAAATAAAAGCATGGCAGAAAGCTTCTTGGCTAATAATAGGAAAGTTGCTTTGTGGTAAATCTTACAGAAAACAAGCACCAATAAGGAGTATTACGGTATATTGTTAGCGAACTAAATGCGCTGGTCACATTATGCAGCTAGGACCAGCTGTTGTTAATCAAGGACACTTCATGCACATATTTTTCACGAACATTGCAGATGGCATATGTAAACAATGGACGTCTTTGCTTTAGATTCTCTGCATATTTATATTTTACAAAACACTGTTTGTTTTAGATATACGACTAAAATAACCCTCCGAAATAAATCAATTTTGTAATACAATATACACGGATTGCTTACTGAATAAGAAATAAAACAGCACAAGACAAGGGGTGAGAGCAAAACTAGGCTAAGTGCTTATATGTATATATGCACTTTGCTTAGTTCACTCTCACCCTTTGAAGTGTATTTCATTGAAAGAACCTTCCAGCTGGCTTGCGGTAGGTCGGTGGTTCTACCCGGATGCCTCCGTGCATTCGGGGTCTTCCTCCACCTGTAATATGCTTGACATCGCTATATGACTGAAATACTGTCGAAGTGACGGTTAACTCAAATAGTCAAGTCATTGAAAGAAAGTGGCCACTGTTTAAAAAAAAACAACTTTTATCCTCACAAGGTTTTTGGCAGTCTTTTCAGTTTTATATGATACTTTATGGCTGGTTATGTTTTTTATGCCATACTTTTAGTTTCGCTGGTAATGTCTATTTCATTACTGTTAGTTTCGTTGGTTATGTTTATTTCAAATATTGAAGAAGTTCCTGCTTACTGATGGTGCAGCCATTTGGAAAGCAGGCATAACTGTAGAAATCATATAAGTACTGGAGTGGACCAGGTTTTCGTCTGTATTCTACCTATAATTTGGGAAGTCAGGGGTCATTTGGTAACATAAATACAGAATTATAAATATATAATAGGCCAATGCAGTGTTTATGTCGATCAAAGTCTGTATCCCTTCCAGCCGTAGCTGTTTACTCTCTGAAAAAAGCCCTGTTATCTTGTTGTTTATGCACAGTCTTTACAGTCATTCTGGTTCCCAGCACTTGTTATAGCCTATTTGTATATTGCAACTGGGATGGTTCCTGGTCCTGTAGAAACACTAAGGATTTAGCTAAATTGACCAAGAAATCATATTATGAAGGGTGAGAGCGAAACTAGGCTCAGTGCAAATATATGTATAAGTTCTTAGCCTAGTTTCGCACTCACCCATTGAAATAAATGAAATTAAAATAAATTAATTAATTAAGAAAAAAAAAAAAAAGCTATCAAAGTAGATTGTAATTTGGTGGATCTCAAACCTGAGGCTTAAGGTTCAGAAGCTTACAACTGGGGAAATGTTTAGCATTTTCTCTTGATATTTTCAAATGGGGAGGAAACAAGTGACTGTCTGATATAGAGATAAACACATTTGAAATATTTGGGGGTCATTTACACAATTTGCGGGTCAAAATGGGCAGTTTTTTTTAGTTTGGTCAAGAGTGTCACATATGTAAACGTTTGTCTTGTCTGAGGGCTCCAAGGTTCTATTTTGGCTCGGTGTCCCAGTTTCTTTCCTGCCAAAATGTGTTTCATCATCCGAGATTTATTGCAGAGGCAAAATGTTTATTGTATATATTATAAATGTACAGAAATAGCTGCCGTGAGACCTAAACCTTCGCAAAAACCAAGAGGGAGCAACAAACAAGAGTGTGAAACTGGTTCGGGGTTTGTTGACATCCTAAAACCTGGCACATGTTATGGGTATTAATGCAATAGAAAGATGGGCGTGGTGACAATTTAAGGTAACCCCATCCATCATTGAATCATAACCATGGTCCTTCAAATGCTTAAGAAGGCTGTAAGTGCAGATGCGTGCATCCATTGACTTGAAGGTAAATGACTCATTTTGCTCAAAGTCTATGAAGGCTTGCACTTACTATAAAATTCCTATGATCTCTTGAAGGACCATGATCCCAATTTAATGATGGATGGA
>CM037790.1:21820929-21870929 GCA_021229015.1 Solen grandis | reverse complement strand
GTATTAGCGGCCACATGCATTTAGCGGTCTGAGTTTTAATATTACCAAAAGCATTTTGGAATATGTTTAACCTTAATTAAGCACAAATTCACAAATTTTCACTATTTTTTAATAATATATTCTGACAGAATTACAGTTTCTTTGATTAATATATTACAGACTGTTTCACTGGAAGACGGTGCGCTTTAGGGGGCCGCTGTGGCCGAGCGATTACAGACATGGACTACAAATCTCTCAGCCCCTCACCGCTTTGTGAGCTGGCTTGCGGTAGGTCGGTGGTTCTACCTGGGTACCTCTGTGTACTCGGGGTCTTCCCCCACCTGTAATTAGCTGGATGTCTCTATATGATTGAAATACTATCGCAGTGACGGTAAACCCCAATACAACAATACTACAACAACAACTTTGCCGTTTGTGGTGGTGGGGACAGTTTAATACCAGAACTGGAGACTGTGGTTTAATACACAACAAAACGCAGATTGAGATTGATTAATATCATAAATATTCTATTAAATAAATGAATTAGACAGAATATATATGAAATACATGGACTTACGATGCATGACTTGTAACACAGAACCTGTTTGCTCCACATTAGGTCAGCCTAATCAAGTCCCTGCTTTCAATTCCAGATTCCTCTAATAAAATTTATTTGGTGCAAAGAGGTTTGGAGAGTGTGAACTTCTCCTTTTTAATGAACAAATAATGGCTTGGAGTGAGCCTGTCCGCCAACACCTTCAGCAAGAATAATTATGAAGTGACGTGATGGTTCAGTTTTAAGGCATCGACTCTGGATTTGAAGAATTTGAGTTCAAAACACAAGGGCAAGATTCTTAAATTACTTCCTAAGGCATGAAGTACTGTTCCAAACCAGAAGTCCTCAAAGCTGTGATAAGAACCAGTGTGTGTATAAATTTTACTCTTAAATAATGTGAAGGAAATTTTGAAAAAAATATCTATAGAGATAGAAAGATCTATAAATGTTTGCATGATCTGACAAAGGATTATAATTATGTTTATGGAGTCTCCGTGGCTGAGAGAGTAAGTTGCTGACTTAATCAAAAGCACTTAGCCCTGCACCATGTGGGTTCGAATCCCAGCAGGGTCATTTGGATTTTCATGTGAGGAAGCCTTGCAGCTGGCTTGCGGTAGGTCGGTGGTTCTACCCGGATGCCTCTGTGCATTCAGGGTCTTCCTCCACCTCTTAATAGCTGGATGTTGCTGTATGTCCGAATAATGTCACAGCTACAGTAAACTAAAACAATCAATCATTCACAATTATATATTCACCACAAACAAGAACAATAGACCACATGCAGGGGGCATAGCTAGCGATATGTCAGTTATCCTGATGAAAATACAAACCACATCAAGCAACATTTCGTTCAGGTTTAAGGATGGGTTTTACAATGAAAACTTCTGTCCTTTAAATTGATGTTTTCTTGGCGGGCGTCTGTCATCCACTCAAGTAGATGGGTTTTTTTTAAATCTGTTTTAGCTTCTTTGTCCTTCATTGGATTGCTTCAACATAGTTGGATAGTTGCTTAAGTGGATAGACCTTTACATTATGCAGTTGACCTTGTGACCTTGACCTTTGACCTGTTTTTGAGCAGCATTTGGACATACAATGCCACCAGAGCTATGGAGAGTGATTAATATAAATTGTGATAACTTGTTTTGTAATAGATGTAAAATAAATAGTTTTAAAATACACAGACCTAAATGAGATAGCTCCTTCCAAGGGCTGTCTGATCAGGGTCTCCTCTGTTTGCTTCTACAATATTGTAGCTTAGATTCTACACAGTCTGCATTGCAAAGAAAAAAAAAACACACCAACATCGTTTCACATTCAATTGAAAGTTCAGTGAAATAACAATTTGTACATGAATATTCATGAGAAAAAGGGTCTAAGTTGTTTGTTAAAAGCAGCTGAGGAATATATCATCACCATGGCAATCTGTCTTTGAATTTCTAAGTTCTATAGGGAAAGATTTAAATTGCTTCACACATTCTCTGCGTTGAAAACTCGTCTCATATATTTCCACCCGATACTTACTGCTCTCTCCCCGAGTAATTTATTCACCATCATCCTCATTTGTTTATTCAATTCAAACTTAAGCAGCAGATTCTCCATGTCGTTACATTTCTCTATCACAAGATATTCTGCAACAACAAATTCAATATTTGCATTTTCAAGACTGCTGCAAGCAGGATTTGTTTTCTTTTTCAAACAGGTTTTATATCTGACAGAGAGAAACTATATTCTGTATATTGACCTACATTCTAGGTATTTTAACAATTGTATCGAAATCTAATTTGGAGACCAGACCTCATTGAAAGTCAGGATTTCAAATGGGTAATGTATATTAGACTATTAAAGTTTCCCCTCCCATGAATGTCTTTTCATCAAATTTAATTATCTCCACACATTGAATATGTGACCAAGTTAAAGTTAACCTCATTTCTTTTAATGTATAATTCTAAATTTAGGAAAAGGAGATGAAATATATATCTTGTTTATTAATTTATTTGATTGCTTAATTTAATTTTCATTATCACTACTGTATATACCATGGGATTTTCTACTGGCAAAACTATTAATCGACTACACGCTGACCAAAGAAACCACACATAGTGCTTTGAATACTCTTCATTTAAGTTACAAAAGCAAAAGCTGATTTTCAAAACCCCAACAACTATGTCACATGCCATTTCTTTGGTCAAATGATCCATGCTGTCTCTGCCACAGATCAAATGAAATTCTTGAGTATGAAGTTTTGCTAATCAAATAAGCCAAATTGGATTAAGAAGCTAAGCATATTGAGTGAAAATTGATTCCAACAATGATAATGTACAAGTTATGTAACAGACACTACCAGAATCGGTAACAGCTAACTGTAAAATTAAATTTTGCTAATTAATATAAGAACCGAATTTCAGGAATACATTCATCTTGTTTTAGAAATTCTGACATCAGTATAAAAAACAATTTTCGTTTGATTTAATATTCATGGACAAAACCCTCTATAAAATCAATGAAACTAGTGTCCCACAAGATTTAATGACTTCACCATGTTCATTTTTGCATATGCCACCATAATTACTCTTTTCAGAAACAAAAAATGATGTATGCTGGTTTCTTGATCTCTTTTTATGCCCCTGAGATCTGTGATCATGGGTATATTGTTTTTGCCCTGTCTGTTTGTTGGTTTGTTTGCTGGTTTGTTTGTTTGTTGGTTTGTCAGCAACTTTGACATTGGCCATAACTTATGCCTCAGAGATCTGTGATCGTGGGCATATTGTTTTTGCCCTGTCTGTTTGTTGGTTTGTTTGTTGGTTGGTTTGTCAGCAACTTTAACATTGGCCATAACTTGAAAACTATAAGAGGTATTGACTTCAAACTTTATACATGAATAGAATGCAACTAGGAGAAGTGCAGTGACTAAGGACCATAACTCTACCTGGCCAAATTTTTTAATTATCTCCTTTTATTGTTTTCAATTTTTGTCGGGTGTATAACTTATAAATTATTCAAAATATTGACTTCAAACTTAAAATATAAATAGATGGTGAGATTGGGAAGTTTAATAACCAAAAACCATAACTCAACCTTGGTTACTTTTTTAATTATCTCCCATTATTAAATTTTACAATGAATTTCTGTCCAGATTATAACTTTTTTACTATATACTTGAAAACTATACAAGGTTTTGACTTGAAACTTTATATATAAGTAGACAGAAGTTTTTTTTTATATTTCGCTTATATAACATCAATCTGACCAAAAAAGTTACTGTCAGTTTAAACATACATGTACCTTATATACTTCGATTGGGAAATGAGTTCTTACAAATCTGCTAAACCTTCTTCTTGGTGGTAATCCCCTTTAACAGTTTCCTGATATTACTTTATGATCATATGTTACCTAGAACGGTCATGACAAAAATGGGGGCCTCGGTGGCAGAGAGGGTAAAGTTGCTGACTGTAGAACTCACTCAGCCCCTCACTGCGTGGGTTCGAAACCCGGCAGGGTCGTTAGGATTTTCATGTGAGGGAGCTTTTCAGCTGGCGGTAGGTCGGTGGTTCTACCCGGATGCCTCCGTGCATTCAGGGTCTTCCTCCACCTGTAATTAGCTGGACGTTGCTATATGATTAAAATACTGTCGAAGCGACGGTAAACTCAAATAGTCAAGTCAAGTCATGACAAAAATATTTCACTGAGTGAAGAACAAACCAGTAGCCTTCATATTGACACTGGACCAAAGCTAAATATTTTGATTTACTTTTATAATTGTCGGTTATAAACTTTTTCCTTCTTTAATTAGATAGAAATAATAGTGTTTCTTTAAAATCAAAAAGTTTTTTTTCTCTTTCCATAAACAACTATATACTCATACTATCTTCCTTCGCCATTTACAGATGATTGGTAGAAATAAAAAAAAATGATTTTCTGCTCTTCCTTGTTAATGTTGGTGAAGGCTTTGTTTCCTGACAAATAAACTGGGAAGTGTAGGTCACAATGCACAGGAAGATGCTATTTTCATAAACCCAACTTCAACGAAATTGGTTAAATATTGAATACAATATCCCTGAAGCAGGTGCTTGCGGTACCATATTCCACAAGATGACGTTTGTCTTCACCAGTTCAGAGTAGCGATTTCAAAAGTTCAACCTATAAAGTTGGTGCATGCACAAGTGAATGTGATCCGGTGTCTGTGACGGTATTGCCTGTGACGGGGAAACCACCCATTTTTTTACAAACACGGATGGTTGCATTTTGTGACTATGCATCTATATGAGTATTGATAGACGTAATACATGCATAGGTTTATGTCTTAGTCAGTGACCATCTGTGAACGAGCTGCTTTAAAGGATCCAAAACAAATAACAAGAAGCCAATATACAGTATATTTCATATTCATAGAATATGTTTCGCCTGTTTCACATACAATTATATATCCATACATAAGCAGACGATGAAAGATCAAATATGTAAGATAAAAATAAATGTAATCTGAAAATGTTCCCCCAAAAGATTGAAATATTTATCTCCATATATGTTCATAAACTAGGTACATCTATTTCCATGTATTCTGTCATATTCTATCCCATGGGGGGCCATAACTTAACGTGGAAAACATCTCCTGGTTCTAATGGTTCTATCAATTCTGAGTTATTCTTTGAGCAAAACAAGCAGGGTGTTTTGTCACAGTGTTATTGATCAGGGGTTACAAGTACCTATCCTCCAGAAGGTAAACAAGCTTTTAAGTACAATCACTGCACTGGTTAAAAGGAAATCAATTATTGGTGGTGCCTGATCTTATCAGATTGTGAACTTTAAATGCACTGAATGTCGCTCTCTCTTGTCCTCCTCCCAGCAGTCACAGCATTGTGTACTTTCGTTGTTTGTTGCGGTATACCATAATGACTAACTAGAGTCAAATATTCAAAAAGGATTATGGATGGCTGGGCAGTAATTAGTTTTTTTAGACTGGTAGTAGCCGCAGATCTTATGTTTTGGTAAATCAAAAGCAGGCATTGTTTATTTGCATAATTACTGCAGCTGTTTTCACTGTACTGTATCACTCTGCACTAAGTGTGATCGTGTACATCAAGTTCATTAATACTGAAATAAGGTCATGACCTCCTTAGGTATGGAATTTATGAATTGAACCTCACTCAAAATCATTATGAAAAATATCAAAGTGCTCAAAGCACTGAGAGATTGGCGGCACAAAGAGTGAGTTCAGCCAACTTACTTCTAGTAACTTTAGTTGCAGGAAAGCTTGTGGAGTTTTTGGCATCATATGAACTTTGCCTTTATCGAGTTTAACCCTGCTTAAATGCTGGAATTAGAATTATCGCTTTTTCATCCTGAAAATAATGCCAACATTTTTGCAGTGCTTTAGAATCACTTTGAAACTAATTCGAGTATTTTTCCTGGAAAATAGAATTTGGCAAGCATTTAATGTGGGTATTTTAGTCCTTTACTGGCATCGCTGAAGGGGACTTCAGGTTTCCAGTCCATCAGTCAGTCCATCAGTCACACATGTTTTCCGGGCTTTTCTTCTAAACACTTGCAGATATTGATCTAATATTTGATATGTGAGTCTACCACTATGAGTAACAGATCAAGTTCGAGTTTCATTCCGTCCACTAATTTCGAAATTAAGGGCCTTGGACTAAGAAAATTTCTTAAAAATAGTTTTCCAGACTTTTTTCTAAACACTTGCAGATATTGATCTTATGTTTGGTATGTTAGTCTGCCACCATGAGTTACAAATCAAGTTCGAGTTTTGTTCCGATCCACTAATTCTCGATGAAGTAACGGGTCTTAGACTAAGAAAAATTCTTAAAAATAGCAGTTTTCCTGACTTTTTGATATTTATTGTCGTTTTGACTTTCATCAAAAGTATTGATCAAATACTTGACTTGTTTTCAGCATGAAGAAGGGCGAGGGTTCTTAGCTTTCTATTTGCAGACAGGGGACTTAGTATGAATGCTTGTTATATTATATTATATTATATTATATTATATTATATTATATTATATTATATTATATTATATTATATAGAGTATATCATTCATATTTATAAAAAATTTATTTTAGGAGTTTGTACTTCTTGGTTTCCTTTTTATTTATTATATTTTTTCTCTATATTATAAATAAATAGACATTTTATTGTAAGTCCAATAGGCCTAGCAGTCCATTTTTTTAGTCTTTTACCTGTGTTTACACCGGAGGGGACTATAGGTTTGCCCTCCGTCTGTCCGTCCGTCCATCCATACAGATGTCCGGAAATCTGGATCCCACGATAACTTAAATACCGTTTCAGATAACATTATGAAACTTGATATATGAATAGATGACAGTTTGGAGATTCTGCACCTCACTTTGTTGTTTTTTCTCGGACCAAAATTCTGGTTGCTATGGCAATGGAAATATTATGCACCTCACCTTTAGGAGACTCCTGTGTTGCATGTCACACCAATTACTTGTTCTCATATATTATTTTTTCAGGTACATATACATATCCTATGATAAACAAAATTTAAATGGCAATGCAAACAAGATGATCGAATAAACAAACGTATCATATTCATTTCTCTGCAACCAAAATATATGCTATAAAAAGGGAAAGAAAAATGGAAAAGGTATAATTTCGCATTTCCATCAACCATTTCTAATATATAGTTAGAAAAATAGATTCTCAGTGAAGAGGAGTGCGATGACCTCTTATTTCCAAAGGACACGGAAAATAAAATAACAGTGTCTGAAAGGATAATATTCTGACGATAGCAAGTCTCAAGTCTGCGAAGGTTCTTCAAACATGACCAGGTATGGCCTCTGTGACTTTCAAACTCTGTCACCTCTAATCTAGGTAACAGAGTTATCATTTTCTAGCAGACGCTTTGACTCTACCGCTGGTTCATCCGAGAACAGAGGGTCAGGGTACTGACTGACATTAGACCGATAGATGTACTTTAGGGTATGGTTTGACATTTGACGACAGACGATATATGTACTTAAGTACAACATTTAAGTCTGTGGGAAATTCTAGAAATGTAAAATACGACAGAGCAGTAACAGATGAGGTGAACATTAGGATGCAGAGTGTTGCAAATGATATGCATAATTATAACTGAATATCCTATCTCATTACCTTGAAATAATACAATTGTTCATTTCAGTACAGACATGCTTTTAAAGGAATGGAAAAATCCTTGTTACTAAAAATAGACTGACACAATGGACCACATGATCAGAAAATCACTAATTTTCTGCTTTAGTGAATTGATTTTGATTTTAAGTATCCCAAAGAAGACTCTGATTGAGTTGAAATGTCTGTCCTTATAAAAGAAAGTAAACCATATCCTGTCTTAATCGTTCGTTCTTTAGCGATTACTTTATAAGCCCCCACTTCATTGTTGTGAACTAAGGGGCCAATTTTACTTAATTTCATAAGAAATAAATTTGATCATAATTGTGAGAATGTTGTCCTCCATATTAAGTTTTTATTTGCACAATTAAACATCAAGAACACTGACCTATTTTATCACTTTTTTTGGAAGAAAAAATGCAAGAAATCCTCGTTTTAAGACCACCTTGGAATTAAGACCACCTTGGAATTAAGACCACCTTGCTATTAAGACCACCTTGGAATTAAGACCACCTTGCTATTAAGACCACCTTGGAATTAAGACCACCTTGGAATTAAGACCATCTTGCTATTAAGACCACCATGGAATTAAGACCACCTGTCTATTAACACCACCTTTGAATTAAGACCACCTTGTATTTTAGACCATCTTGCTATTAAGACCACCTTGGAATTAAGACCATCTCAATATTAAGACCACCTTCAAATTAAGACCACCCTGCTATTAAGACCACATTGGAATTAAGACCACCTTGCTATTATGACCACTTGGAATTAAGACCACCTTGCTATTAAGACCACTTTGGAATTAAGACCACCTTGCTATTAAGACCACCTTCAAATTAAGACCACCCTGCTATTAAGACCACCTTGGAATTAAGACCACCTTGCTATTATGACCATCTTGGAATTAAGACCACCTTGCTATTAAGATCACTTTGGAATTAAGACCATCTCAATATTAAGACCACCTTGGAATTTAGACCACCTTGCTATTAAGACCATCTTGGAATTAAGACCATCTTGCTATTAAGACCACTTTGGAATTAAGACCATCTCAATATTAAGACCACCTTGGAATTAAGACCACCTTGCTATTAAGACCATCTTGGAATTAAGACCACCTTGCTATTAAGACCATCTTGGAATTAAGACCACCTTGCTATTAAAACCACCTTGGAAATAAGACCACCTCACTATTAAGACCACTTAATTTTTAAAAAATTTTTACTAAGTCTTGACTATATTGGTAAATTCTCAATTAAGACCACCTTGCTATTGAGACCATTTTTTTGTTGGAACCAATAGTGGTCTTAATAGCAAGGTTTTAATGTATTTTACATCTGCTAAAGTAATTTTAAATAAAACTATTTAAATTAAATGCATTAATTTGGTGATTATTTTTATAAAATTAAATATTTAAAGGGTCTCTATGCTAAAATGGGGGTCAGGTTTTGAGGAGAGAGAAATTTTACCTTCTTAAATACATTACAGGCATTCACTGTAAAGACTGGCCCGTTTCTGAGGCAACAAGTTTTTTACCCATTTCAAAACTTATAAGGTGCACAAAGGTTATGGCAGCTAACCTAAATAACCTCAACCCAAACCTTAACCCACTTTTTAAACCCTTTCCCAAGGGTGTAAACACATGCGTAGCTCATTCATACAGACTTCATAAATAATAGAACTCCAAAACTAGTAACTTCCATAACGTTACACAGGGCTGCAGTGGTGAAATGCCAGAATGCTATTTCGCATTCTGAACTATTCCTATCCTGTAATTATAATGGACATGCTATACTTGCTGTTGCCGTTATTGGTCCATGCCTGTCCCTGCAATGTAATGAAGAGCCAATGATCCTGCGTAAGAGTTCCCCATTAACTCCTGGAAGTATCTTACGATAAACTCATGAATGTATTCATGATCAGCTCCGTAAGATCAAAGTTTCCTAGTGAATAAAACATTTTCCTCTCTTCGTAAAAAATCCCCCAACTCTTGATCTTCGAGTAATTCATCTAGAAATTTTGCATAATTAATATTGCGGAAGACAAAAACCGTACCAGACTAATCCGGTTTTTACAAAGAAAACTTTACGTCATCTGGACCTAATACTACATTGTTGATAATTAATTTTTACCCACTCTCCCCATAGTTGATGTTTTTTGTTGTTCGTTGTCTTACAATTGATCCAGGGTTTGTTTATTGGGTTTAACGTCCCACTGACAGTATTTCAGTCCTTTGGAGACGATATCCACTTGAGACAGATATAGTGCTGCCACACTGAAGTATCACACCATGTGGCATGATACTACACCCAGTCACATTTTCCTGACACCGGGCCAACCAGTCCTGGAACTACCCTTATATGCTGAGCGCCAAGCAAAGGAGCTAAACCAGTACCATTTTTTTACAACTTTCTTATGTCGCAGCTGGTGATTGAAATGATGACCTCCAGATACCGGGGTAGATGCTCAAACCACATGGCCACAGGGTGTAGTTGGTCCAGGGTTTGTCTTTCAATTTTATGCCAGAGATAGTCATGAATGATTCTTACCCCAATGTTGTTTGAATCCACGATTTGCAGTCGCGTTCTCTACTGACAGTATTTCAAGGCATCTTAAAATTTAATTTGTGTATAGCTGTATTATAGGTGGTATATCAAATATGATGAGAAAAAAAAATACAGTAGAGTCGAATCATGACTAGAAAATTACCATAAGTTTGGCCCAGTTTCAAGTTGATGTATCCAATAATGGTTTATTTTTGTCATTTGTAGAGACGAGAGAGAGAGAGCCGTATTTACATAATATCTTTGATCACGGATGCCACATCATTTTTATGATCCATCTTTACAGTGTATGGTTCTAAGCAAAGATATTACATTGATCAAGAAAAATATGAGTGTTTATTTAATAACACTAATGTTATATAGCCAAGCTCAGTTTTTTTTCAGAAAAAAATTTGAGTTCTTAGTCTCAAACTCAATATTATCCTGAAATCTACATAGATTTTAGGGGCCAAATTTTGAGTTTGAGAAAATTAAACTGAAAGGAAAGAGCTATTTGATCTTGGTCTGCTTCATTTGCCATTGCATCAAAATGTGGTAAAGGGATAGTTTTGACAGTTTTACAGACATCCAGGGTCCTAGAGGGAAAAAGAAAGCAGCAGACGGGGTAAACAACACTGAATTTCAAAACTTGACTTGTAAATTTTGCTACTGTGAAGTCATTTATATTTGTTGATATTAATTTTTTTTATTATGTACTTATAGAAATTTTGTCTGTACATGCTTTCATGGATTCTAGAAACACAAGGTATATTAAGTGAGGCAGGGAATATTCATTGATAAATGAAATAAAGAAATGAGTCCCCCAGGAAAATTAGCAATTTTACAGTGGCTCATTATTGGGTAAATCACAGCATAAAAATCAAGTTAACACAAGCAAAAATGAAATACCTGGTATCACATTTCTTGCGCATGAAGGGAAACTCTATTTTTGTTCCAGCTGAAAATATCTTTTAAGCAGAGGGCCTGTAAAACAAAACATTATAAAACAATGGCCTTGAATAAACGTCACCATGTTATCAAATATCCTCCGATTTGATATTAAAACCATTTATGACATTTCGTAAAGGTTATCATTCAAAATTACTGTCCCTTTTCCACCATTACTGAGCTAATTTTTTTATCCATTATATTACTGTGTGTCACACGTAAGCGCCAACTGAGGTGACCTTTACAGCCGCCCAATTAGTACTAATTTACCCTGTATAATATTCATCTATTGCTTACAATTTTCTCCTCCCTGGAAATGTTTCAAAGAAATGTCACCCTGTCACAATGGATTATTGTTAGGACTCCGGGATAAAATTTACAAATGATCACCGTGGTAACTGGGAGCCAGGAGACGCTATTTCTGGAACATCATCTGCAGTTTATGAACATCGCAAGCCTTCTTTGAACGACCAAACCTAAAAAAGAGTTTTTTTTATGAGCAACTTGATGCTACTTGTCAAAAACAATTGAACTCTATATATATATTTATAGTTTTAACAATATTTAGAAATCCATTTTAAGCATTTGCAAAACTTTTGTTTTTTGGCATAGCTGTCTTACCTCACTTTGACCTACTTACAGATGATGTCACAAGTAAGTGAGATCAAATCCATATCATCCATAGAGTGAGTGATATAGGTCTGCTGGAACTACTTTTTTACTTATAATGGATGTATAAGCATTCCGGTATTCATTTTCCCAAAACAAACAAATATCCTCTACATATTTGCCCATGTGATTTTGAATGAACACAACTAACTAGCCTGTATTTCTATCATAATAACATGCAAGAAGTTTACCTTCTAAAGAAATTTCAGTCCTACGTAAAATATTTTGTAAAAATTAATATTCACTCAAAAAAATGTTCATACTCATAAAACAAATCTTAATTAAGGTCTATGAAGGACCAACTTATTTTTAGGCATAAAGAAAATTTTGTTGTTCTAATAATAGAACATTTAGCGGTTAATATAGTGAGATATCGCTTAACCATACGACTTGAGGTAAGATTTACACACCTTGCACGGCCTGCCAATATTCTTCCTCGTTTGCCACTACTTCTGAAACATAATTGAAGCAATTAGTAAAACTAGGATGGAAAAAGCTTCCTTATTTGATTAAGATCTATTTTGAGACTTATTTAGCACAGTGAGCTAACATGCGGCATCTTGTCAGCATTGTTTCGTGTAAAAAGAAAGTGATTTCAATTGATCATTTGTATTGTAACTTAATAAATATCAGCAATCCGTTTGTTAACGCTGCCATTATCTTATCTTAGAAAACATGTATTTTGTTTACACTTATGAAAAGAAAACGGATGTCACATTACCGATAACTGACAATAGGGGAGAATTGTGTTAAACTGGCCGAGTAGCTTAGCTGGAGCAAAAGGCCATGGGTGCACATCCTAGTCAGGCTGTACATTTTACTCAACCTTTGACATCTGGGATGCTCTACGGCTTGATTACACACAGTTCTTGCCTTATTGGTACTGTGTCCCTTGCCACAATTATAAATATTATGAGATTTGTCTTCAATTTTTTGCCGATGAAACCAAATTAGTCTCTCATTATGGACTCTGTAGATTAGTAATTGGTACCAAACTACATACTGTTCTAAGTACATTTAGATGTAGAAAAAGAAAGACTAGCCATTTGCACCAGAAAAATGCAAATGACGTGATATATTTTTTTGGTCCAAAGATTAACCAAGCTATACTGGTCTATGCAAATAGCAGTCCGCCTTGTAGAGCGTTACACTGTAACACACAGGGAAGAAGATATTATGCCCATAGAATTAATCTACAAATATTTTTTCTATTTTCAGGAATGAACCATACATTGTAAGGGCATGTAAGATGGCTGACACTCTAATTCAGAGCCTTCAAAATGGTAAAGTGATGGCATAACGGTTCTGAGATGGCTGTGCTGAACTGAAAAGGAGAGAAAAAATACTTCGACATATTGATCATTGTGGACTGGGATTAAACATTGAAAAGATAACAGCGGAAGATGGCCGTCCACGATAATTATGAAGACGGAGCTATTTCTGGAGAGACAGAGGAGGGGACAAGCAAGAGGTAATCAGGGCGTGGCAATTATATACATGTATATAGGGGTGGGGTTGAGACTTCTATATGGATCCCAGAGTCTATTTCACTTTGAAATAAGACGTAAACCTACGTAAAGCAACGAGCACTTCCCGAACACAAAATCTACAGGCTGGTGTATAATTCCACACACTTTTCAATGGGAAATAAACATACACTTCAAATTTACCCCAGTCACTGATTGGTCAGTTCAAATCAACAAGTTATACCAGGTATTAATTGCTGATCCTTTGGTGGAATTATATTTACATTTGATATGTTCATATATATACTCGGCCAAAACAGGAAGTACCCACTTGTCAATTCTTAATTTAACCCTTTCCCTCACATAGACTCATTTTGATGCACTCAATAGGTACCACATAAGCCTGATCTGCAGAAAACCACAGTTAAACCTTACCAAATTTAATTATAAAGTCCTCATTTCCAGACCACTGAGGAGCAGCGAACAGCATAAAACCTGATCAGCCTGCGAGTTACTCGCAGGCTGATCTGGTTTTATGCTGTTCGCATAGGTCTTTTCATGGTATCCTCTATGAGGGAAAAGGATTAACATAGATATAAGTAATAAACAATGTACATGTAATTGTCGGAGCACATGTTGACCAAAGTTGAATACTAAATTTAGCGGTTTTGCATGTGAGCCTTGTGCAGTAAGCACAGGTGATAATTGGTAGTAGTATCAGACTGCACCAATTAATTGGAAATACTGATACCGGTATATCCTAGTGAATAAAATCATGCAAAATCAAGTTAAACAAAAATATCAAGATTGAATAGTGATCACTGAAACCAGGCTATCGGGGATGCTAAACACAGGTGTGATAGTAAATGCTGTATAACTGAGTCTTATCAAAGCAATTGTCATTTTTGAAATAAAAAAATCTTATAGTCACGCATTGTTTCAATGAAAGAAATATCACAGCGACTTCAAATTTTCATGTAATGTCAGAAAGGAATATTCTATACTCCAGATAGAACAAATGGTCAGAAAATAAGCTAATTCCAAGTATATAGATAGAAATGTATGATAGGTAATTTCTTTTTTTGGCTGTGTATATGATATGTTAGGATGCAATGTTTGACCTATAACCTCCTAAAGACAGATCAGGCTCCTGTTCTCAAAAATACTTAAGTACAATCTCAGGCTCAAATTTGAATATCATACTCAAATCCCTATTGAAACTAATCGGCAAGGGCAATATAGATCGAGTATGAGAATGAAAATCGTATAAAGGCAGTACGTGCCCATTACAGTTTTCTACTATATAGACAAATCTCACTTTCAGGGGCAGGTAACTCATAAAGTAAAATGATGACCCTCAATATTTTCCCCAAAAAGTTGTTTCTAGTGTAATTCTCTATAATCATGCAAAGTTTAAAAAATTATAGTGACATAGTTTAATTTTCCTTCTTTGTCTATTTGCCTTCAGTGCCATTTTTAGCTCGTCTGTTTTTCAAAGAACTCCGGCGTCTGCATTGTCGTCGTCGTCATCAGGCGTCGTCCGGAATCTTAACGTTGTCCATAACTTCTCTACTATTCCATATACAACTTTCATTTTTGGTATGCATATTCGTCTTGACAAGGCCTATCCAGACATATGCAAATTTTTCATCTATTGACCTTGACCTTGACCTTTTACCTATTTTTGCTGTAATTTCTGAAAACTTAAAAATGCCTGTCATTTCAGAACCGTTACCAACAGGACACTGATATTTCATATGTGAATTTCTTGTGGCAAGAGCTTTCCATCTATGTTACACTTTTGGACTTTTGACTTTGACCTTTGATCTTTGACCTAATTTTGAAATGTTTAACAAAAAAACTCTAACGTTGGCCATTATTTCTTTACTATTTGACATACAACTTTTATTTTTGGTATGCATATTCATCTTTGCAAGGGCTATTCAGATATACCTCAACATTTCATTTATCAACCTTGACCTTTGACCTTTTTTCCTGTAACTTTTGAAACTTTAAAATGCCTGTCATTTCAGAACCGGTACCCACAGGGCACTGATAACTCACATGTGAATTCCTTGTGGCAAAACCTTTCCATCTATGTCACACTTTTGACCTTTGAACTTTGACTTATATTAGAAATGTTTAGCAAAAAAACTTTAACGTTGGCCATTACTTCTTTACTATTTGACATACAACTTTTATTTTTGGTATGCATATTCATCTTTGCAAGGGCTATTCAGATATACCTCAATATTTCATCTATCAACCTTGACCTTTGACCTATTTTTGCTGTAACTTCTGAAAACTTAAAAGTAAGACCTTTCTATCAGAGTTACACTTTTGAACTTTTGACCTTGACCTTTGAATTTTGACCTATTTTTGAAATGTTTAACAACAAACTTATACGTTGGCCATAACTTTTTACTATTTGACATATATCTTTTATATTTATTTTTAATTTTTTTTTTTGTCATTTTTCAATTATTTTTTTTTAAAACTTTGTATACTGGTTTGTCATCATATGAACCTGTTCAGGTGTGATTTTGGTCATGATCTTTTGGCAGATAAAAAAGAACATTTTTTCTTTTTAAATGTCTTCACATTTTACAGTTTTGTGTTGATTATCAAAAACTCAGTGGATTAGCAATTGTGATTTTTTGTTTACATATTTTACATCAAGGTCATCCTTCAAGGTCAAAGGTCAAATTTAAAGGGTATGATACTTCAACTTTGCATTTAAAGGCTTACAGTTTTAGTTGTGATTTTCAAGGTCAACTTTTTAAATGTTTAACAAAAATATGTAACATTGACAAAAACAGACGAGTGTTGGCATCCGCATGCGGTGCTCTTGTTATTTTTGAGAGCTCAGGGATGCATCCTAAAATACTATATCAATGATAGCGTAAAACTTTTCTAAAAAAGTCGACCAGAACTGTGGAACTATCAGTGCCTATCATTGTATGCGAAACTTCCGTCAAACGTTCTTATTTACAGTGGAAACTTCCAGAATGGTGCCTATGATAGTATTTATGGCAGTTTGTTTTTGTTTTGCTTTCATATATCTCTATTTCATTACTCAGTTTGCCATTGTCAGTGATATGCTACTTCTGATGTTGATTGCTGTAAACACGTGTTGAAACATTCTGTTGCTTTTATGTGAACCAGACAGATGACTGGTTTATACCAGTTATTACTCACCTTAAATCAAGACATACTTTCTTATCTTAAGGTAGTCCATCCATCATTGAATTATAACCATGGTCCTTCAAATGCCTAAAAAGACTTCAGTGCAGATGCAAGCATCCAATGACTGAGTTATAAACTTTTTTACTCATAATTTTTGAAGGCTTGCATTTAATAGTAAATTCCCACAATCACTTGATGGACCATGATCATAATTTACTGAGAGATAGATTACCTTAAGTAACATCCTATCTTTAATTAAACTGGACAAAGTTGTTGCCATGGCAACAATTAAAAGAAAAACATTTCTAGGGTCAATGGTGTGAACCATATAACATAATGGTTTGATTTACCCCCAAGAAGATCCTTGCATTTTCAGTTGACGATTTATGGTCACATGGTAAATAAAACTTACTACATTTTTGAAATGAATTAAACTATAAATTTATGACTAGGAAGAAATGGTTTATGAAACAAATTGCCTTGCCCCCTATGAACATTACTGAACCCCCTGTAACTAACAATATTTGCATTATAATGGAGCTGACCACTTCCACTGGAATGCATTATAATGGAGCTCACTGTCAGTGGAATACATTATAATGGAGCTCCCTATCAATGGAATACATTATAATGGAACTCACTGTCAGTGGAATACATTATAATGGAGCTCCCTATCAATGGAATACATTATAATGGAGCTCCCTATCAATGGAATACACTGTCAGTGGAATACATTATAATGGAGCTCCCTGTCAGTGGAATACATTATAATGGAGCTCACTGTCAGTGGAATACATTATAATGGAGCTCACTGTCAGTGGAATACATTATAATGGAGCTCACTGTCAGTGGAATACATTATAATGGAGCTCCCTATCAATGGAATACATTATAATGGAACTCACTGTCAATGGAATACATTATAATGGAGCTCACTGTCCATGGAATACATTATAATGGAGCTCACTGTCCATGGAATACATTAAAATGGAGCTCACTGTCCATGGAATACATTAAAATGGAGCTCACTGTCCATGGAATACATTATAATGTAGCTCACTGTCCATGGAATACATTATAATGGAGCTCACTGTCCATGGAATACATTATAATGTAGCTCCATATCAATGGAATACATTATAATGGAGCTCACTGTCCATGGAATACATTAAAATGGAGCTCACTGTCCATGGAATACATTAAAATGGAGCTCACTGTCCATGGAATACATTATAATGTAGCTCACTGTCCATGGAATACATTATAATGGAGCTCACTGTCCATGGAATACATTATAATGTAGCTCACTGTCCATGGAATACATTATAATGTAGCTCCATATCAATGGAATACATTATAATGGAGCTCACTGTCAATGGAATACATTATAATGGAGCTCCCTATCAATGGAATACATTATAATGTAGCTCAATGTCAGTGGAATACATTATAATGTAGCTCACTGTCAATGGAATACATTATAATGGAGCTCACTGTCAGTGGAATACATTATAATGGAGCTCCCTATCAATGGAATGCATTTTAATGGAGCTGTACTGTTTATAGTTCAAGGGATGACTCAGAAATTGTTCTAAATATATATGTAAAAAATAGAAAGAGTTAGAACAGTTTTACCATCAGCCCTCAATATACACACAGGAAACATGCATACATGTACTGAAAATAAATCTTGTCCAATAATTTCTGTAACTCATTGTTTTGCCCAAAAACAACAACAAAAAAACCAGTCACCCATTTCAGCCAAGGAATACAACTTACCATGGTAACACATGGATGGGGTACCAGCTGATATGCTGGCTTGCTCCGTTAATGATGACACTTCAATCATTCCTGAAGCATGTTCACTGTCGGGCTGGTACAAAACTAAGCATTCCATCTCTGTATTCATAGCTCCCTGATCTTCTTCTCCGCTCCCTGAAATACTGCCCTATCTCTTGCGCCTTCCTCCAGACCTATACCGCAGTATGCTTGCAGAAGTCGTCTGCCAGAAACTGTCTAATCTCATATTCATACTATGCCAAAATACTACAATGAAGTACTTACATAATGCATCTCCATTTGCTTCGGAGTTATAACGTTCCAAATTATACTACAGTAATTGAAGTTTCTGTAGATATGCAAATGGTTTCTCTGTCAGGACATTTTCAAAGGAATGGTTTCCCCTTAAAAGATGTTAGTAAGAAGGAGCACAGTAATTAAGGAGGAAGAACAAGGTTTGGATTTTAAATAAGCACTGTGTATCTTGTATTTCATACCAAGAATATTCCTGGCTAAGCCAATTTAGGATGGAATCATAGTAAATTTAGTAGATATATTTACGACAATTCTAGAAAGTTCCTAGCAGGAATTGTACATGCATGAAGGAGAAAGACTTGGGACCAAAGTGACATTTTGCCATAGAGAAACCACTCCCAAAACGTACTTGTGAGAATTAAAACGGATAATAAATATTCGAGAGTCAAAACACAAATTTCTTGATCTCAGAGGAGAGCCAGGCAAAAAATAGCGCAGAGTATTGATTTGGCCAACTTATGTTTCCAGCTTGATTTTATCTATATCATAAAACAGTTTTCCGGAGCGTCTAAATAACCCATTGTTGGTTACTTGTGTGTACCATGTTGATTAACACTGACAGTTATGGTGAGCAGATATCAACTTTTCTCTGGTGGGTATTAAAACAACAGCATTACAATGTTGTTCTTCTTTTTACCCTTTCAACTTAACATCACCACATGGCGACCGTTTGAGTCAGTCTCTGTAATGGTTACCCTATGTCTTTGACCACTTAACCCTTTCCCTCATAAAGGAAACCATGAAAAGACCTATGCGAACAACATAAAACCAGATCAGCCTGCGAGTAACTCGCAGGCTAATCAGGTTTTATGCTGTTCGCTGCTCCTCAGTGGTCTGGAAATGAGGATTTTGTAATTAAATTTGGTAAGGTTTAACTGTGGTTTTCTGCAGATCAGGCTTTATGTGGTACCTTTTGAGTGCGTCAAAATGAGTCTATATGAGGGAAAGGGTTAACCTCTGCGAAGATAACCAAGGTACCTTAATTAAACATTAGGAAATGTAGCTGAATCATTACAGGAACTTTACTTTAATTGATAAAATTACCTGACTCAGGCCAGGGTCTTCTGACCTTGCTAGCTTCCATAGTACTGAATTTAAATTTAAATTTATTCACCTTTTATATTGATTGGGTAAAAAAGTTCTTAAAACTAACACTAAAACTTCTCAACAGTTCCTGGATTGGACCAGCACTTTGAGACTTTGGATGCCTAATCATGCACATTACCACTGGATCACAGTATTTGTTTAAACTTATTTATTTCACACTGATTGGGAAACAAGTTTTTAAAACTTATACTAATCCCTCTCAATGGTTCCTGAGTTGGACCAGTACTTTGCATCTGGGAAGGTCATGAAAAATTCTTGACCACAACTTGGTTCAAACCTACAACCTTCATTTCCATATAGATAAATATATATGGACCTTATAGTTAATGTTAAATATATATGGACCTTATAGTTAATGTTAAATATATATGGACCTTATAGTTAATGTTAAATATATATGGACCTTATAGTTAATGTTAAATATATATATGGACCTTATAGTTAATGTTGAATATGGCCCTTATAGTTAATGTTAAATATATATGGACCTTATAGTTAATGTTAAATATATATGGACCTTATAGTTAATGTTAAATATATATGGACCTTATAGTTAATGTTAAATATATATGGACCTTATAGTTAATGTTAAATATATATGGAACAGTTAATGTTAAATATATATGGACCTTATAGTTAATGTTAAATATATATGGACCTTATAGTTAATGTTAAATATATATGGACCTTATAGTTAATGTTAAATATATATGGACCTTATAGTTAATGTTAAATATATATGGACCTTATAGTTAATGTTAAATATATATGGACCTTATAGTTAATGTTGATTGAATATATATGGACCTTATAGTTAATGTTGATTAATATATATGGACCTTATAGTTAATGTTGATTGAATATATATGGACCTTATAGTTAATGTTGATTGAATATATATGGCCCTTATAGTTAATGTTGATTGAATAAAATATGGACCTTAATGTTTAATGTTGATTAATATATATGGACCTTATAGTTAATGTTGATTGAATATATATGGACCTTATAGTTAATGTTGATTGAATATATATGGACCTTATAGTTAATGTTGATTGAATATATATGGACCTTATAGTTAATGTTGATTGAATATATATGGACCTTATAGTTAATGTTGATTGAATATATATGGACCTTATAGTTAATGTTGATTGAATATATATGGACCTTATAGTTAATGTTGATTGAATATATATGGACCTTATAGTTAATGTTGATTGAATATATATGGACCTTATAGTTAATGTTGATTGAATATATATGGACCTTATAGTTAATGTTGATTCAATATATATGGACCTTATAGTTAATGTTGATTCAATATATATGGACCTTATAGTTAATGTTGATTGAATATATATGGACCTTATAGTTAATGTTGATTGAATATATATGGCCCTTATATTAATGTTTATTGAATATATATGGACCTTATAGTTAATGTTTATTGAATATATATGGCCTTATGTTAATGTTATGAATATATATGGACCTTATAGTTAATGTTGAATATATATGGCCTTATATTAATGTTGAAATATATGGACCTTATAGTTAATGTTTATTGAATATATATGGCCCTTATATTAAATGTTGAATATATATGGACCTTATAGTTAATGTTGAATATATATGGACCTTATAGTTAATGTTGAATATATATGGACCTTATAGTTAATGTTAAATATATATGGCCCTTATAGTTAATGTTGAATATATATGGACCTTATAGTTAATGTTGAATATATATGGACCTTATAGTTAATGTTGAATATATATGGACCTTATAGTTAATGTTGAATATGGCCCTTATAGTTAATGTTGAATATATATGGACCTTATAGTTAATGTTGAATATATATATGGACCTTATAGTTAATGTTGAATATATATGGACCTTATAGTTAATGTTAAATATATATGGACCTTATAGTTAATGTTAAATATATATGGACCTTATAGTAAATGTATATGGACCTTATAGTTAATGTTAAATATATATGGACCTTATAGTTAATGTTAAATATATATGGACCTTATAGTTAATGTTAAATATATATGGACCTTATAGTTAATGTTAAATATATATGGACCTTATAGTTAATGTTAAATATATATGGACCTTATAGTTAATGTTGATTAATATATATGGACCTTATAGTTAATGTTAAATATATATGGACCTTATAGTTAATGTTAAATATATATGGACCTTATAGTTAATGTTAAATATATATGCCCTTATATTTAATGTTGATTGAATTTATATGGACCTTATAGTTAATGTTGATTGAATATATATGGCCCTTATAGTTAATGTTGATTGAATATATATGGCCCTTATATTTAATGTTGATTGAATATATATGGACCTTATAGTTAATGTTAATTGAATATATATGGACCTTATAGTTAATGTTGATTGAATATATATGGACCTTATAATTAATGTTATTGAATATATATGGACCTTATAATTAATGTTGATTGAATATATATGGACCTTATAATTAATGTTGATTGAATATATATGGACCTTATAATTAATGTTGATTGAATATATATGGACCTTATAGTTAATGTTGATTGAATATATATGGACCTTATAGTTAATGTTGATTGAATATATATAGACCTTATAATTAATGTTATTGAATATATATGGACCTTTAGTTAATGTTATTGAATATATATGGACCTTACAGTTAATGTTTATTGAATATATATAGACCTTATATTCAAAATTGTTTGAAAAAATATGAGCCATGTTTGAATAAATATTGTCCTTATATTCAATGTTGATTGAATATATATAGGGCTTTATATTCAATGTTGATTGGATATATATAGGGCCTTATTTTCAATGTTGATTGGATATATATGGGGCTTTATATTCAATGTTGATTGGATATATATGACCTTATATTAAATGTTGATTAAATATATATAGGTCTTATTTTCAACATTGTTTAAAAAAAAATATTGGACTTATATTCTATGTTGATTCAGGTATAAATGAATATGAGCTTTCTAAACTAAGACTACCAGTGGATGGTATCATGCTACTACTGAAAGGGAGATCAATTTGACTACCAGTGGATGGTATGCTACTCCTGAAAGGGAGATCAATTTGACTACCAGTGGATGGTATCATGCTACTACTGAAAGGGAGATCAATTTGACTACCAGTGGATGGTATCATGCTACTACTGAAAGGGAGATCAATTTGACTACCAGTGGATGGTATCATGCTACTACTGAAAGGGAGATCAATTAGCCTACCAGTGGATGGTATCATGCTACTACTGAAAGGGAGATCATTTTGCCTACAAAATAATCATCGGACAGTAACTGACTGCCTCAAAAAATTGATTTGATGAGAAAAATGCCTTGTATTGACCACGCAGTTAATCAATAACTTGCAATACAAGAGTAAAACAGTTAAGATCTCATTTTTAAAATCCCTCTCTTCCAATCATTTTTTGATTGATGCACTAGAAAACATTTTATTTTATTTCCAAAACTGGTTAGATTGATTTGTTAGATTACTGGTATAAAAGACATGGAAGAACATCGCCGTCATTTAACTTTAAGATATTTTCGAGTTGGGTGAGGGAGAAAGGTACAGAATATTTATGGCTTTTTGCTTATCAGAAGCATCTCTCTGATGCCTCCCTTGTCAATCAAACATCCAAGAATTCAGGTCCTTAATCATGTTGGAAAGGCAGCAAGTATTTCCCAATTGTTTGACGTACAGCAGGATTGTAGAACTTATGGAATTATTCCATGTGTGAATGCAAGCATTCCATGTTCACTTCAGAATAACAGTAGTATCTAAGATAGTACCACCCATTTGTCTGTTGAGGAAAAATGCATCTGTTAGCCAAAACCATTCATCAGACCTGTCTTGTGTTTAGTTAAGGATAACGCTTATTAGAACTGTCCATAGCTGTTTGTGAGTTGGTGCGGTACACTATGATACAACAGGTCCTATGTTCTCAAAAAATACTGAAGTGAAATCTCAGGCTTATTGACTCAGATATCTGCTCTAATTTGAGTTGAAGTCTGAGTATGATATGTGATCAGGAAAACAATCATGCTAAGGCTTGAGAAATACAGAGTGTTCTCAAAAATAAAAAATGGGAAGTCAAAGTTTGATTGATATTTTATAGAGTATGAAATTTGGCTTAGCTGAAAATATGCTTTAAAGTTGTAAAAATGGCTCAATTCTGATCAAACTTAGTTGAGAATGATAACCATGCTTACGTAAGAGTATAATTTTCAATATCTTTGAGAATAGTATAATTTTCAATATCTTTGAGTAAAGTAAAATTTTCAATATCTTTGAATAAAGTATAATTTTCAATATCTTTGAGTATAGTATAATTTTCAATATCTTTGAGTAAAGTATAATTTTCAATATCTTTGAGTATAGTATGATTTTCAATATCTTTGAGTATAGTATGATTTTCAATATCTTTGAGTAAAGTATAATTTTCAATATCTTTGAGTATAGTATGATTTTCAATATCTTTGAGTATAGTACAATTTTCAATATTTTTGAGTATAGTATCATTTTCAATATCTTTGAGTATAGTACAATTTTCAATATCTTTGAGTATAGTATCATTTTCAATATCTTTGAGTATAGTACAATTTTCAATATCTTTGAGTATAGTATAATTTTTAATATCTTTGAGTATAGTACAATTTTCAATATGTTTGAGTAAAGTATAATTTTCAATATCTTTGAGTATAGTACAATTTTCAATATCTTTGAGTATAGTATAATTTTCAATATCTTTGAGTATAGTACAATTTTCAATATGTTTGAGTATAGTACAATTTTCAATATCTTTGAGTATAGTACAATTTTCAATATGTTTGAGTAAAGTATAATTTTCAATATCTTTGAGTATAGTACAATTTTCAATATGTTTGAGTATAGTATAATTTTCAATATTTTTTAGTGTAGTATAATTTTCAATATCTTTGAGTATAGTATAATTTTCATTATCTTTGAGTATAGTACAATTTTCAATATGTTTGAGTATAGTATAATTTTCAATATGTTTGAGTATAGTACAATTTTCAATATGTTTGAGTATAGTATAATTTTCAATATGTTTGAGTATAGTATAATTTTCAATATCTTTGAGTATAGTACAATTTTCAATATGTTTGAGTATATGTTTGAGTATAGTACAATTTTCAATATCTTTGAGTATAGTACAATTTTCAATATGTTTGAGTATAGTATAATTTTCAATATGTTTGAGTATAGTACAATTTTCAATATGTTTGAGTAAAGTATAATTTTCAATATCTTTGAGTATAGTACAATTTTCAATATGTTTGAGTAAAGTATAATTTTCAATATGTTTGAGTAAAGTATAATTTTCAATATCTTTGAGTATAGTATAATTTTCAATATCTTTGAGTAAAGTATAATTTTCAATATCTTTGAGTATAGTATAATTTTCAATATCTTTGAGTATAGTACAATTTTCAATATCTTTGAGTATAGTATAATTTTTAATATCTTTGAGTATAGTATGATTTTCAATATCTTTGAATATAGTATAATTTTCAATATCTTTGAGTATAGTATGATTTTCAATATCTTTGAATATTGTATGCTTTTCAATATCTTTGAGTATTGTATGATTTTCAGTATCTTTGAGTATAGTATAATTTTCAATATCTTAAGATCTTTAAGGGCCAGCGATGCTAACTTTATCGACTGTTATGGGTAACTGGACACAGGGCTGATGTCAGGGAAGTGTAATACCTAAATATGAAATAGAATTTTCCAGTTCGATTATATATAATACTTTTTCCATTTTTTTTTTTTATAAAAGACAAAATGTAACAATGAAGATATCATGCTTCATATGCACATGCATCCTGACTATATCCACCATGACTGTACAGAATGTTTATGAACATTCACACTACATTAGTATAGAGCCCTGTCTGAACAACTAAGGATTCCTGGGGATTTCCCATATAATATCAGTAAATAGTTCATTATGTGGACTTCTGAGGTTAATTAAACTGATCCTGGTTGAGTTCTCAACATTATAAAAGAGTGCAATAAAACCACCACTAAACAAGTTTGTGTATGTTTTTGTGGTAGGGCAACACTTGCTGAGTTAAAGCAACCCAACACTGACTTTGTTATAACACCAAACAATTTCTTAGTTAAGGCAACATTTGCTGAGTTAAAGACCCAAAGGTTTTTAGAACACCAAATTGCTTAGTTAAGGCAACATTTGCTGAGTTAAAGCACCCAACACTGGCTTTGTTAGAACATCCAACAATTGCTTAGTTAAGGCAACATTTGCTGAGTTAAAGCACCCAACACTGGCTTTGTTAGAACATCCAGTTATTGCTTAGTTAAGGCAACATTTGCTGAGTTAAAGCACCCAACACTGGCTTTGTTAGAACATCCAGTTATTGCTTAGTTAAGGCAACATTTGCTGCGTTAAAGCACCCAATACTGGCTTTGTTAGAACATCCAACTATTGCTTAGTTAAGGCAACATTTGCTGAGTTAAAGCACCCAACAATGGCTTTGTTAGAACATCCAACAATTGCTTAGTTAAGGCAACATTTGCTGAGTTAAAGCACCCAACACTGGCTTTGTTAGAACATCCAACTAGTACTTAGAATACCAAGCAACCAACTAGTACTTAGTTAGAATACCAAGCAACCAACTAGTACTTAGTTAGAACACTCAACAATTGCTTAGTTAAGGCAACATTTGCTGAGTTAAAGCACCCAACACTATACAAATCTGTCACTTGTGACTTAGAGCACTGAAAACACCTAGAAAAAGCACTTGATTAGCTGGAACACTTGCTTGTTAGGAATTAAACATTATCCTAACATCTAGGCTCAACAGCTGGGCCACTTGACACTTGCATAGATTGAGATTTAAAAATTAAATCCAAGATAAACAGTCGGAAAGCCGACTCATTTGTAAATATCAGGTAAAATTTCAAATTCTTATTTTTTTTTTTTATTTGCTATTTATTCTTTGTAATTTGCAAATGTCATCTTTTCTGTACTTGCCCTTGATGTAAACTAAATCTTGATCTTTTTCTGTGTAAAAACATCTTACATTTTAATATCACAGTATCCTTTCTTCCTAAAATCTGCCAATATTTTCTTTTATTTGTTGAATTGTTTCTTGAAATATGGGACAATTATGAAATTGTAATTGTTCTATGAATAAGATTGTCTAAGTTAATGTGTATTGGGACAACAGCGCCTGATTAAAAGAAGTTGTTTACTTCAATTGTCCTGGATTTATGACCTTATAATGAATTAAAAAAAAAAAAATATGTTCAACATTGTGTTTTTAATTTATTGTTCTTCATTTAATTAAATTAGAATTAATTTGTTTTGGTTTCAATTTTCATCAACACACTGAACTACCCTTCAATTATTACTAAATTCTAAGTCATCATTTTTCTCTCCCTATGTTGTTGGAATATAGCAATGTAAATATCTTTAATAATATAACGCCTAAAAATATACTTTAAAAAAAAAGAGCAATCTGGGAACAGCACACACGACTTTTCCAGCGCCTTGATAGTATTATCGAATCCTTATCATGATCCGCATGTTCAAATCGAAAACGGATTCATCTTTACAATTTAACCCTTTCCCTCATATAGACTCATTTTGATGCACTCAATAGGTACCACATAAAGCCTGATCTGCAGAAAACCACAGTTAAACCTTATCAAATTTAATTACAAAATCTTCATTCCCAGACCACTGGGGAGCAGCGAACAGCATAAAACCTGATCTGATTTTATGTTGTTCGCATAGGTCTTTTCATGGTTTTCTCTATGAGGGAAAGGGTTAATTGCAATTTTATAATTATATTCCTAAAAAATCATGATGTTTACCCTGCATTTCTTTTCACATATAGTAAGGTAAATCCTAAAAATGTGACCAGGTAGAGTTATGGTTCTTGGTTCACATTTACTTAAGTCACCATCAATATATGTTTTAAATTTCAAGTCAATATCTCGTTTGGAGTAATGCTCCAAGCAAAAACTCTTTATAAAAAAAAAATTAAGGGAAATAATTGAGAAAAGGACCAGGTAATGTTATGATACTTAGTCAATGCACTTCCTCTCAATGACCTCTATCCATATACAAAGTTTCATATGCATATCACATGTAGTAAGAAAGTTATAGACCGGACAGGACAAGAACTTGTTAACACGGACATGGACACTGACACTGATGAAAGGGTGATCACAGTAGATTAAACTTTTCTATGAATAGTTGACTTAAATGCTGTGAATACCAATTCTCATACATCATCGTAGAAGTTATAGACTCAGTTATTTTGAAACTTTATTTTATATCCATTTACCTGTAATTTTGAGGATTTTTTTATTTATCTTCCTTCAGACTCTTGCATAGATTGAGATAGAGCACTTGCTCATAGAGGAAACCATGAAAAGACCTATGCTAACAGCATAAAACCAGATCAGGCTGATCAGGTTTTATGCTGTTCGCTGCTCCTCAGTGGCCTGGAAATGAGGATTTTGTAATTTAATTTGGTAAGGTTTAACTGTGGTTTTCTGCAGATCAGGCTTTATGGGATACCTATTGAGTGCGTCAAAATGAGTATATATGAGGGAAAGGGTTAATATCACAGTATCCTAGCATACAAATTTAACTAGAACTGTCACTAATGGTGATTAATAATCTACGTCCGACCTTGTTTAAAAATAATGTGAGTGTAGGACGGGATGGGACGTGACGGGATGGGACGGGACGGGACGGGACGTGACGGGATTGGACCTGATGACACGCGAAATGATGGAACACGTTAATTGTGATTCCTATTTAGCCTCAGCTTCTGTGAAGCAAGGATGTCATAAATAAAGTCAAAAAAGAAATCTATTGCTTGCCAAACCAGTCAAACGGGGACATCTTCCCGGTGGCATCAGGTTTACGTAAGACTGTGTTGTGAAATAAAAGTCATAGATGTAGTTACTGAAAATCATTGATCAATTTGTTGATTATGTACTTAAGGGCCATTCATAGGTACATTTATTTTGGATTCATTTTGTGGAAATCTTTGGTCTATGAAATGAATGTTTCATGGGGTTTCATATTCATGGATAAAACCCTCCATTTATTCAGTGAAAATAAGCGTCCCATGTAAACTGATGATTTCACAATAAATTATTACATCATCCGGACATCTGTTGCCATGCCAACATCACATATGTGAAACTGTCAATGGCAGGCAAAATACTTTTTAGGTGAGTTGAAAAATCTTCTTCCTGTCATCTTTACAATGTTCACAATGTGGAACTCTTGCTTGACAACCGAAACCTGTTGCAGCCATGGTCGCTGACCTTTCTTGCGAGGCAGCCCGGCTGGAGCAGCCATTGTTTTAATATTTCTAGCATACCATGTGTGAAGACCACCATAAATCATAGATGCAATTACTCACCTCTGACTTTATCTCTCCTGAGTCCTGCCAGGCAAAAATGATGATGTTATTTAATTAGAGGTTAGTTTTTCAGCATTTAAGGTCATTAAACTGCAGTTGATTACAATGGAGTCATAGAATTACTAGTTATAATGATCCATAGAGCATTCAACTTTGATAATGTTGTTACATTGGTTCTTCAAATAGGGCAAACAATTTGGTATAAACACTCATTTCTTGTTAACCCTTTCCCTCATAGAGGATACCATGAAAAGACCTATGCGAACAGCATAAAACCAGATCAGCCTGCGAGTAACTCGCAGGCTGATCAGGTTTTATGCTGTTCGCTGCTCCTCAGTGGTCTGGTAATGAGGATTTTACAATTAAATTTGGTAAGGTTTGAGTTTGGCTTTCTGCAGATCAGGCTTTATGTGGTACCTATTGAGTGCGTCAAAATGAGTCTATATGAGGGAAAGGGTTAAGATGTCAAAGTTAAATGGCAATGTAACATGGCAATCTCTTACAAGCACTCTAGCTACAGGACAAGTAAAGACTACAGCCCTACTGTCACTGAAACATGGCAAGTTTTAACCCTTTCCCTCATATAGACTCATTTTGACGCACTCAATAGGTATCACATAAAGCCTGATCTGCAGAAAACCACAGTTAAACCTTACCAAATTTAATTACAAAATCCTCATTTCCAGACCACTGAGGAGCAGCGAACAGCATAAAACCTGAACTGATTTTATGTTGTTCGCATAGGTCTTTTCATGGTTTTCTCTATGAGGGAAAGGGTTAATTGCAATTTTATAATTATATACTTAATGACTTTAAAAACCTTGGGAAAATGTTGAATTTTTTTTTCAAACAACTTAAGATTATTAAGAAATGTAATGAGGCATATTTCAGCAATAGATTTGTACATGTTTTATGTCCTACTTTTAATTTTATTACTAATGAAAATAAGTGTTTAAAGGAGTGGTCAACATGTGGAAAAAAAAAAAATGATGTGAAATATCAAAGTTTTATACATTTTGTACATGAGGCATTTTTCTTGAAATAAATTTATGTACAGAAAATCACCATGCAAATAATTGTAATAAATCAAGAAATATAAAACAGGGGACTCTAGGTGCAAAATATGGCAAACTCAAATCATAGACAATATGCATGGCAACTTTTTGCAGGTAACCAACCAGTAATGGCAGCCATGGTAACCACACATGGCAACAAGATGTCATTTCTGTATTCAGAGGCAAGACAGATCATGCTGCTCTGGTCCCCTGGGACTGAGGCTTCTCTGTGTTCACATCATGAGAGTGCCTTCACCAGAATAAAATGGGAACTGTATTGGAAATGTATAATTATATACTCAAGGACTTTAAGGGCATATGTGACAGTTTGCTACATTTTCTATATAGACATAGAAGGAAAATTTAAACTGTTCAATAGATATTTTTTTTAGAACTTTGCATGATTTAATATAGAGAATCATAAAAGAAACATTTTTATGGAAGAAATATTGGGGGTCACTGTTCTACTTTTTGAGTTATCTGCCCCTGAATGTGATATTTTAACACTCTTAGGACATATTCAAGGGCAGATAACTCAAATAATGGCAAACAACACCTCATAAGGTTTCAAAATTAATGTTCAGTACTTTATTCCCTGTCTCTTTATAGAAATTCTATGTGACATATTTGTACAATAATCATTCATGCAAATATATATCAATTTTCCTCACACCATCTCCCCTTAATAAAAAAATGCAATATTATTACAATTTTAAACATAACAGAACTTCTATAAGATAAATTGGTTTTAAATTTTGCATAATGATTTGAAATGAAATCACAAACATTAATAAGAAATAATATAAGGTATCAGTCAGATTTATTTTGAGTTATCTGCCCTTGAATATAGCCTAAAAGTGCTAAAATACTACATTCAGGGGCAGATAACACAAAAAGTAGAGCAGTGACCTCCATTTTTTTTCCATAAAAATGTTTCTTTTATGATTCTCTGTAATCATGCAAAGTTTAAAAAAATTCTATTGAACAGTTTAAATTTTCCTTCTTTGTCTATATAGAAAATGTAGCAAACTGTCACATACGCCCTTAAAAACGCCTCATCTTGTAGAATATCATCAAATAGTCATCAAAAAATATTGTTATGAAGCAATTAACTGAATACAATATGTTGTCCAATAACTATGTACAGTAACAGAACTTTCAATGCGTTGATGCCATTTTGATATATTTTTAAGATTTTTACTTTTTTTTTTAAATTTGAGTCTAAGTGTAGGCCCAGGCCTACAGGGCCCAATGGAGCTTAGAATGCCAGTGTCAGATGGGAAAACAAAATTATCTGAGAATTGCTTTTGGTCTGATGTGGCTTTTTTGCAATAAAACTCAACAGAAATTATATGACTTGACTATTTTAGTTTACCGTCGCATTGACAGTATTTCAGTCATATAGTGACGTCCAGCTAATTACAGGTGGAGGAAGACCCCGAATGCATGGAGGCATCCGGGTAGAACCACCGACCTACGGCAAGCCAGCTGGAAGGCTTCCTCACATGAAAATCCGAATGACCCTGCTGGGATTTGAACCCACACGGTGAGGGGCTGAGTGAATTTTAAAGTCAGCGGTTTTACCCTCTCGGCCACGGTGGCCCCACAGAAATTATATACTCAAAGGGATGGGAGCTTGTGATATTAGTCAAGTAAGATGGGACAGCATCAAAATTGAAGATTTCCAGATAAGAAGAGAGTAGCTAAACTTTCTGGTAATGGTCGGTCTACTGAACTGTTGATTCCTTTTTTAAGAAATTTATACGATTAAAATCCCAGTGTGCTTTAGCAGATAAATAACTTTTTAATCCCCGCCGCAAGCGGGAGGGGGGTTATAGTAATGGCCTTCGTCTGTCTGTCTGTCGTCTGTACATCCGTAACGTTTTCGTGTCCGCTCCATATCTCCTATACCCCTTGAAGGATTTTAATGAAACTTGCCTCAAATGTAAACCTAGTTGAGACGATGTGCAGAACACAGGTTGCAGCCATGTAGGCTCAAGGTCAAGGTCACACTAGAAGGTTATGTGTTTGAACCTTCAATTTTGTGTCTGCTCCATATCTCCTAAACCCCTTTTAGTTTTTTCATGAATCTTGCCTCAAATAAATATCTAATTGAGGCGATGTGCAGAACATAGGTTGCAGTCATGTCGGCTCAAGGTCAAGGTCACATTTGAGGGTCATGTGTTTCAACTTCTATTTCCTTACAATTTCATGTCCGCTCCATATCTCCTATACCATTTGAAGAATTTTAATGAAACTTGCCTCAAATCTAAACCTAGTTGCAGAGACGGTGTGCAGAACACAGGTGGCAGCCATGTAGGCTCAAGGTCAAGGTCACACTTAAAGGTCAAGTGTTTGAACCTTCAATTTCAATTTACAATTTTGTGTCTGCTCCATAACTCCTATACTCCTCGAAGGATTTTAATGAAACTTACCTCAATTATAAACCAAATTGAGACGATTTGCAGAACACAGGTGACAGTCATGTTGGCTCAAGTTCAAGGTCACGTTTGATGGTTCAGTGTTCATTCCTGTATATTTTTGTTTCCATGCTATATTTTCTGAACAACGGAAAGTTTTTCATAAGTCAACTACATCAAAATGTTGGCAGAAGCAGGGCATTTTCCATTAGAGGAAAAACATGACTCCTCTGTCAGCAGTGGGTGATATAGCTGTCCTTTGGACTGTCTTGTTGCATATTTTATTAGGTCAAAGCCTCAAATGATGCTTAATTAACTTCTTAAGTCAATACATTGAGGTATTTATTGATAGAAAAAGGGAAATTCACTAGAAGCCTTAGTTGTTCAGACAGGGTACGGTATGTTAATTTAGTGAGAAAAGTGGGTGGAGCCTGTTATGGAAAATTCTGTATGCAGTTATGGCACAGGTGTTGCAGCATATGTTTATTTCATGTTGACACTGTTGTGCACTAAATATAGTATAAACTTACGAAATCACTACTCTGAACTGGTGAAGAAGCCATGTTGTGGAACGTGTCCTTCAGGGATTTCATATCCTGAATGTTATCAATTTCATCAAAGTTACATTTATGAAAAGTGGCATACACTTTCTAAGCTTACTTGTCAGGAAACAAAGACTTCACCAACATTAACAAGGGAGAGTAGAACATTATTTTTTAGCTCACCTGAGCACTTGTGCTCAGGGTGAGCTTTTTTTTTGTCTGTGTGCGGCACGCGTCTCCGTCATCACAGTTTTGGCCAATCTTCATAAAATTGGTAGGTGTTTGTCTCATGTATCCGATGAGTTGAAATGGGTCAGTGGGTCAAAAACCAGGTCACCAGGTCAAATCTTAGAAAATCCTTGTGAACACTCTAAAGGAACAGTTTTAGCCCAATCTTCATTAGATTTGGTCAGGATGTTTGTCTGCATGGTATCTCAGATGAGTTTGAAATTGGGTCATGTTGGGTCAAAAACTAGGTCACCAGGTCAAATCTTAGAAAAACCTTGTGAACACTCTAGAGGCCACAGTTTTAGCCCAATCTTCATTAGATTTGGTCAGGATGTTTGTCTACATGATATCTTGAATGAGTTTGAAATTGGATCATGTTGGGTCAAAAACTAGGTCACCAGGTCAAATCTTAGAAAAAACTTGTGAACACTTTAGACGCCAGTTTTGACCCAATCTTCATTAGATATGGTTAGGATGTACGTCTTTATGCTACAATGTATAAGTTTGAAATTGGGTCAAAAACTAGGTCACCAGGTCAAATCTTAGAAAAACCTTGTGAACACTCTAGAGGCCAGTTTTGACCAAATCCTTATTAGATATGGTTAGGATGTTCGTCTTTATGCTATGACGTATGACTCTAGAGGCAACAGTTTTGGCCCAATCTTCATGAAATTTGGTCAGTGTGTTTGTCTACATGATATCTTGGATGAGTTTGAAATCGGGTCACATGGGGTCAAAAACTAGGTCGCCAGGTTCACCAGGTCAAATCTTAGAAAAACCTTGTGAACACTCTAGAGGCCAAGTTTCAGCCTAACCTTAATGTAACTTGGTCAGAATGTTTGTTTACATCAAATCTCGGATGAATTCAAAACTGGGGGGGAAAAAGGCCAATTTTAAAAGGGCCTACATTTTTGCCTAAACTTGATAAGAATGATGACTGCATGAATTCCAATCTGAGTACAAATTCAGGTAGGATCAAAATCTAGGTCACTTAGTTCAAATGTTAGAAAAACAATTTAGATGCCACATTTTTTGTCATCATGCCAAACACAGCAATCTTACTCAGGTGAGTGACACAGGGCCATCTTGGCCCTCTTGTTTTAAATTTCTGTTGATCATCTGTGAACAAGCTGCTTTAAGATGTAAACAGGGAAATATTAGTACATATTGAGTAGTGAGTAGCGTGCATGTGCAAACATGAAAATCTACATTCTTGTTAGTGACCTTTTGGCATGGGTGTATTTGATGTTAACTTTACATGAGTGTATTCCGAAAATGATCTGAATCTCTCATGCATAAAGTCAAACCTGTTTTAAGTGGTCAGTCGATAGAACAAGAGGAAGTGACCACTTAACCGGGGTGGTCGCTTAATGAAGGTTAAACAGATAGCAAAATGCTAATTTGGTAATACTAAATCTGACCGCTAAATGCAAGTTGACTGCTTAATACAGGTGACCGCTAAATGCAAGTTGACTGCTTAATACAGGTGGCCACTAAATGCAAGTTGACTGCTTAATACAGGTGGCCACTAAATGCAAGTTGACTGCTTAATACAGGTGACCGCTAAATGCAAGTTGACTGCTTAATACAGGTGACCGCTAAATGCAAGTTGACTGCTTAATACAGGTGGCCGCTAAATGCAAGTTGACTGCTTAATACAGGTGGCCGCTAAATGCAAGTTGACTGCTTAATACAGGTGGCCACTAAATGCAAGTTGACTGCTTAATACAGGTGGCCACTAAATGCAAGTTGACTGCTTAATACAGGTGGCCACTAAATGCAAGTTGACTGCTTAATACAGGTGGCCACTAAATGCAAGTTGACTGCTTAATACAGGTGGCCACTAAATGCAAGTTGACTGCTTAATACAGGTGGCCACTAAATGCAAGTTGACTGCTTAATACAGGTGGCCACTAAATGCAAGTTGACTGCTTAATACAGGTGGCCGCTAAATGCAAGTTGACTGCTTAATACAGGGGCCCTAAATGCAAGTTGACTGCTTAATACAGGTGGCCGCTAAATGCAAGTTGACTGCTTAATACAGGTGGCCACTAAATGCAAGTTGACTGCTTAATACAGGTGGCCACTAAATGCAAGTTGACTGCTTAATACAGGTGGCCACTAAATGCAAGTTGACTGCTTAATACAGGTGGCCGCTAAATGCAAGTTGACTGCTTAATACAGGTGACCACTAAAACAGGTTAAACTGTATTCATAAATTTATTATATGAACATAGGGTGAAATATTCATGTTCAAAAACAGGGACATTTCTAGTGTTACAGAGTATACATGAGAAGTACATTGAGAAACAAATTATGGAAATGATTATGTGTCTTGCTACAGTGGTCGTTAAATCAATCAAGAGACAAACATCTGTGTACAAGAAGAGAGAGAAAAACGATGTATGAAATGAGGAGAGTATTTTTGAACTCGATGATTAGATGAAAACGCTGAGGCCTTTAAAGTAGCAGACTGATCAATAACAGAAGGTGGGGAAGAAATTACGCATATAGGTACAAGACCTCAGTGAGTTCATAATCACAAATGTTTTCCATGATTTATCTTCAAGGAGTTTTAGTTAAAACTTATTTATTTTTACGTCGATTGGGAAACAAGTTCTTACAACTTATACTAATCCCTCTCGACGATTCCTGGGTTAGACCAGTACTTTGTGCTTGGAAGGACATGAAAGGTCCTCGCCCCAAGTGGAGTTCAAACTCACAATCTTTGGATCCGTAATCGGGTACGTTACCTCTGGACCATGGCGCCCTCAATGAGTTTAAATTTGTAAAAAAATTGGAATACGTTTAGTCAATATTATCATGGGTGAATTGACATTGTTTAGATGTAAAGACCTAAAGAAACAGTTTGTGAAGATATAAATTTAGAAAAAAATTTAATGGGACAACATTTCAACAGTGTTTAATTGAAAGGAATGAGAAAATAGATAATTTTTAATTCAGAAAACAATTTGACAATTGACTGTAAATTGTGAAAACGGAAATTTCAACGTGCAAAGAATTGAGTTAGACTCTAAAGAATTGAGATAAAAAAAAAAATGTTCACATTGTAAAGAACAAGTAAATCAGAGATAAACTTGAAGTGTATGTGCAAATAAGATAACCAGTTTATCCAATAGCTACCCTGGGATATCATGTGATCAGTGGTTGACCTAGTTTACACAAAAGAACACTTAGGTTTGTATACGATACTGTTTGCAAGCAGCTGACCTGATCACATTGTCGGAACCCATGTCCACTCAATATGTTTTGTTTCTTAATCAACCATGGGTTATTTGATTAGTAAAACATTGTACCCATGAATTTTCAATTAGGCATTTCATTTGATCTGTAGCGATTACTTACACTTGTTCAGATTTTGAAAGTCAGCTTTTGCATTTGTAACTTCAATGAAAAGTATTTGAAATACTCCGCATGGTTTCATTGGTCAGCAAGTAGCTGGTAAATATTCATGAAAAAGAAGTTTTGCATGTAGAAAATTCCAAGCTTTATATGGTATTTATCACGGAATAAAAACCAGGGTTCCGACAATTTATATATGGTATTAATAATGGAATATAAACCATGGGTATCGACAAAGTATATAGGGTATTAATAATGGAATATTAACCGTGGGTTCCAACTATGGTCATCGAAAGAAAATAATCCTTTAACAATAGGTAAAGGCAGAGTTGCTTGCATAGATTGGAAAGGTCCTTCAGGACACACACATTCCTTAACCCTTTACCTCATGAATATTCATGTACAAGTCTATATGAGGTAAAGAACCCTCTACCTCATGAATATTCATGTACGAGTCTATACGAGGTAAAGAACCCTGTACCTCATGAATATTCATATATGAGTCTATACGAGGTAAAGAACCCTTTACCTCATGAATATTAATATATGAGTCTATACGAGGTAAAGAACCCTTTACCTCATGAATATTCATGTACGAGTCTATAAAAGGTAAAGAACCCTTTATCTCATGAATATTCATGTATTAGTCTATACAAGGTAAAGAACCCTGTACCTCATGAATATTCATATATGAGTCAATATGAGGTAAAGAACCCTTTACCAAATGAATATTCATGTACGAATCTATACGAGGAAAAGAACCCTTTACCTCATGAATATTCATGTACGAGTCTATACGAGGTAAAGAACCCTTTATAAAATGAATATTCATGTATGAGTCTATACGAGGTAAAGAACCCTTTACCAAATGAATATTCATGTACGGGTCTATACAAGGTAAAGAACCCTTTACCAAATGAATATTCATATATGAGTCTATACGAGGTAAAGAACCCTTTACCTCATGAATATTCATGTACGAGTCTATACGAGGTAAAGGGTTAATTAATTGAAAAGAGCAACTTTCTATGTGACACCCAAAAAGAAGCCAACAAGAAAGAATACAAGTTTACAAGTTTTATTTGAAATCAGAAACTTCATAGAGGAAACAAGAATAATGTATTGATACAGCAAGAGTAGGAAACACTGATAAAATGTTGGTCAACCTAACAACACATGAAGATGCTTTGTACAGATGTTTTGCTAAACACATCTTTGCCATTTTTCTGCTCCGTTACATAAAAGAACCTTGGTGAGACTTGTGATCTGATACGGTCATCTTTAATAACAATACTTTTGTTGCGATATGTCAACCGTTGCATTGCAAATACGGCCCACACGTCTGATATTCAATCTTAATCTGACACTACAACATCGAACATTTTGTATATTCTGTGAATATATCGATCAAATCTCAAGCCAGTGGTCACTACGTTTTCTGTTAAACATCAGTCTATATTAAGTTTTTAATTGTTCAGCTATATAAGTGTGTCTACCTTAATATATAGGAGTGGAAAAACAAGATGCATTTAACAGTTCAAATATTAGGTGTCACCCAATAATTACGTAACAAGATAAAAAACAATATGAGCAAATGTAAGTATAACTACATAAACCATTTGCATTGTATTTCTAATGCTGCTTCAACACATTGTATTTTGATTTTTGTGTTCATTTTGTCTCGAACGCCTTGGAATTACACAACAGAGAAGCATTCAAAAAAGTTACAGTAAAACCTCATATAAAGACCACCTCAGTATAAAGACCAATGAATATACCACCATCAGACTTTTTTCTAAACGCTTGCATTTACAGTAAAAACACATATAAAGACCACCTCATATAAAGACCACCTCAATATAAAGACCACCTCACTATTAAGACCACTATTTTCAGGTCCCCTTTTTCACTATTTCCTGATAATTGAAACCTGATTATCAGACCACCTCATTATTAAGACCAGTTGACAGCAGTACGAAGGTGGTCTTATTATTGAGATTTTACTGTATATAATTAAAAAAAAACACAGATGTTTTGTGGTCAATTTATCGTTATCTCTTGCATCAAAATTTTGTTTGATGTTCAGGCAATTATCACCAGATTCTGTCATACAGTTATGAGAAGTAACTTTCATTAATATCCCTTTTTACACAAACAAAATGCATGATTGTCTTTTTTTTTTTTTGTAAGCTTCTAGTGATCATGATACTGTGTCTCTCAGCAGCTTTACATTGCTAATAGCCATATTTTTTTTAACCCTTTACCCCATTTAGACTCATTTTGATGCATTTACAAACAGAGCAAACCTTGATCAGACAGCTCCTTCCTGGAAGGAGCAGTCTGATCAGGGTCTACTCTGTTTGCTCATACAATATTATAGTTCAGATTCTGCAGAGCAAAGAAAAGAAAAAATTGTATCATATACCATTTAAAGTTCATTTAATATTCATCAATCATAAATGTTTACATGAATATTCATGAGGTAAAGGGATAAATCATTCTACAAAAAGCTAGGTGTATTAACAGATAATACATTGTATGTCTATTGTTTTGCTCCTCATAATTAGAGAGCAGTGCAATATACTCCTTCATAAAAGGAAACACAAAAAGGCTCTGGCATATAAATGTATTATGTGAGCATATGTACACTATGTGCTGATTACATGTTTTTGTTTCCTCAAAATAAAATTTAAAAAAAAAAATAAAAACAGGTTTCTGTTCAACTTTTCGTTTTTTAAAGTCGAGAAAGGTGCCAATATTTGATCTAGTGAACAAATAGCTTATGCACATATGTTAAAGGACTATCCCATTTTGATGGGCTCCATATTTTAATTGGAAACGCAGGTTCCCAGAGCATGTATGATGTAGTATATGTTATATAGTAGCGCAGGGAGCCAGTGAGGCAAGACAACATGCAATAATATAGGGAAGCTTGGAGCCAGCTGATAAATAATGTACACATACATGGAGCATCAAGGGAGTCTGGTACCCTGCCTTCAGATCAGCATGTCACCTGCATTATTGATAGCTCAAAATACTTGAGTGATACATCAATATATTTCTATAATGGTCAAAGCTTCATGCAAACAACAAAATGGCGTCCTTCCATGATTAAGACACTAAGATATCACTTGGACTTCACGTGTAATTTTGGTATTGATTAACCGTGAGATAGATCAGCGATGATTTACATCTTTGTGTATATTTCATCTCACCTAAACTAAATTGTCACTTTACACGTAACTTTCCGCACTGAAGAACAAATGGCATAAATTAACAGCTTCTGAAGTATACATTTACAGAGGCTTAAAAGGGAATGGAAGATTTTTTTTATTTCATGCACACAACGCGTAGCTATTCTCGTGCGCACGTGATATCTATAGTTACTGTTAGAACGCAATAACTTCTATGGGCGAAGGAGATATAAAATTGTCTTCCACGTCCCTTTTTTGCAAACGTAGACATTAGATCCACTGCCATATAAATATCTAATCAACCTTTACTTAAGTAATCCTAAACTAAATCATATCTTAGGAAAGTCTTTTTCTGACACTATATACTATATAAATTGAATTAAGTGATAACACATACTAGGCACTAAGTATAAGAAATATTTATCATGTAGGTGCAAAGAGAAGAAACAATCTATTTCATCATATGAGAACCCTTCTTAGAATGCTGAACAATAAATACAGATTCCAGCATTTTTTTTTTAGTAAAAAACTTATTAAAAAAAAAAAAAAAGAATGTTGCAAAAAAAAAAAATATATATATAAATATATGCAAAAAATAACGAGGCATGTCTTTATGCCAAAATATCAGACACGGAGAATTATATGTGTAATGAAACTGCCAGATTTGAGTTTAAATGTAAAAAACACACGGCAGCCTACTTTGCAGTGATATGTGCAAGTTGGTGATGAGTAGGACAGGCCGTGTAGCTACCTGTAGGCATTTCCTGGCACGACGACATACCAATACCTGCAGACGGAGTTAAAACGTATGCTGCAGGCTGTCTGCCAGCCTCACCCTGCCCAGTCCTGAGTGACGATACTCAAGTTTTTAACCATCCTAGGCCAAAAAGAAAAAGTTCCCAACTGACCCTCTTTTTTAAACACCGACCCTTAAATTTTTTGACCTTTCTGCCCTTAAAAAAATCTTACCCTTTCGTTTCATTGAAAAAAATCCCTACCTCTTTTTTTTTTTGCTGGGATCAGAAACGGAACTTTTATTTTTTTGGCCCTACCAACCTAGTCTTACATAGAAAGAAAAAAATATCACCACTTTGGACAATGAAACAGTATTTATTCACATTCAACTTATTTTTTTTCATGCTGATATGGAAATAAATCTAAGCAATTGTATGATTGCCTTTCAGCATTTCCTGAGTGGTACCAGCATCACAAGCCCAGATCTTCAATTCTTATTGCCCTCGAGAGGGTTGAAACTCTTAACTGTCTATTCTATAGACCTTTACCCTTCCTATCTAAATTAACATGACGCCAAAGCACCCCAAAATAAATATGCATATCGGTTTTACCAGTGATAAGCTGTTATAAACCTCTGACAAACAAATGCACGTGAATTTTGCTTTCAATAGTTGCCTTGGTTTAACAAGCTCCGACAAACATTTGGGACGGGGATATACCCGTTTTGGCGTTAATTTGTTAACTGTGACATGCTTTTTTCATTTGTTGCATTGTGTATTAAAGGCATATTATTTCAGTATTTAGCAAATAAAACTTTGTAAATCAGTTTTTGCAAAGCTTTGATTGATTTATCAGTTGAAGTGATTTATTCCTTGAAATACTATTTTCTGGTCCTGAAATCAATTTAAAAAAAAAAAATCGTATCCTTTTTATTCTGACCCTGAAACAATATCGAGAATTTCACTGACAGAATTTAGACGTTACTATGGAGATTACCTGAGAAGTATAACATGTAAATGTTCTAATATTGGTGAAAATGTCACCAACTGGCAATGTAAAAGTCTCGTATTTATAAATGATTGTTATTGTCTTATTTTACATACAATATGTATCAATAATATATAGGTGACTAGAAAATGCTAGAACTTGCTGGGTCACACATTTGTTAACCCTTTACCTCCTAAAGATGAGCTGTCTGATCAGGGTTTGCTCTGGGGTTTTTCAATACAATATTGTACTTGTAACCAGGTGAGAAAAGGGTTACTTATAGGCCGTTACGTGCTCCCCTGCCAAATAGTAATTCCCCCCGAATTTACAATACAGAGACCAAATTGCTGTGTTCCGGATGAACCCAAAGGCAGTATATACTGGAGAATTGTACTGTAACGATCCCACATTGGGCGCCAAATGTAACCAGGTGAGAAAAATGTGCAGCCTAAATGGGACTCGAACCCGGGGTCTTTCACTTACAGGGCTAATGCTCTACCAACTGAGCTACCAGACCACTTTAACACAAATCTTTCACCGATAAGGGTTACTTATAGGCTATTACATAGTAAAGATTCAGCAAAGAAATATGTGTTTTATATACCTTTTTAAGTTCAGTAAATTAATATTCATTAAGTCATAAATTTGAAAAAAGGGTTAAAATATATTAATAAAAGTACAGCTAAATACGTGATAATAACTTGCAAATGAAAAAAAAAATAGATCAAAGATTATTGAAAACTTTACTTTTTATAGTGTAGTTTATATTTCTTAGACAATGGGAGAATAAATAAACAAAGATGGCAGAATAAATAAACAAAGATGGCAGAATAAATAAACAAAGATGGCAGAATAAATAAACATAGATAATTGGTCATGATGCATGATGCAATAAATATAGGTGCAAGAGACAGATGTGTAAAAAGGCTATCATTATCATTATATAATGTATTTTCTATGTACAGAGTTACTAAAAAAAAGAAGAAAAAAAAAACACTCTATATGCTTGCATAATTTTCGGGTATCTGAATTGTATTTTGATCATAGGTTAGGTGGCTCAAGTTTCAAATAGCATGCCTGCTTAATTACTTAGAAACCTGAGTCTCCAAAACTTGAACACTGTAGATATATTACACATTTTTTTTTTTTTAAACTGTTCCATGTCAGCCCAGGGGGAGACTTGCTCAGGCAAAGAGTTGCAGCGTCATATATTCACGTTTTCTTAGTGCTCTATGCAAGAATTTTACTTTTTTGTTGGGATAACAAAGTTTTCAAGATGGCGTCTAATGTAGACAAAATTGATCTTCCATCAAAACAAATATTCTGATAGACTAAGCAGATGCTCCATGGATTTAATGCGTATAAATATTAGTTTTCGTAACTCCAAACAGTGATGACAAACAAAATATTTGTTTTTCCACATTTAAAAAGCATTTAGGAAATGTGCATTTAGAAACTGAAAATAAAAAAACAACATGGTGGGCCATGTTTGTTTATCATGTTTCTGCATGAGGCAGCTCTGACTGGAACCTTCTTCTGCCTTGAAACTGAAGCGGCAACAGCACGTTGCAAAGAAATCTAAAGAAAAACTTGTATTGCAACTGTTGAAACTCGTTTTTATCTGAGAAACGCATCCAAGTAGTCAATATACATGTATGTACTTACTTAAGTATCTGTCATGTGTAAAGGAACTACTTTTTAAACATTAACATTGTCTGCGTAAATAGGTCGAATCCTGCTCACAACAGGAAGTGTAGGAACTACTTTTCTTACATCCTATATTAATACCTCTGACAGTTTCTGTGATAAACCAGTACTTTGATATTGGAATGCCATGAAAATTCCTTGCCCCAAACGAGGTTTGAACCCACAATTTTCGTAACCATAGTCATGTATGTTACCTCTTTGAATATGTTTTGCCCAAAGGTGATTAGTTAAGACTTAAAGAAATAAGACTTAATATTATAATTTATTCAAGTTTGTAATACTTATTCTGCATTGTTGTTTCCTAGCTTTCAATGTGTTTTGAAAGACGTAACTTTGAGAGTTTTACCGTCTTATAAATTGTATTACATTTCAGTTTGCGTTTTTTGCAAAAATATGAAATTGTTTTAATTTAATGGTCTCTCTTGACAACACTTTTGTCAATCTTAAGAGTAAAAAAATTATATTGATTACCATTTAGAACATAATGATTCTAATCAGCTAACGACTTAAATATCATGTTACGAAACGGTGGCCACAAAGCATGCAGGCACTGTCTTTACATTGCATGGGAGACGAAGCTTAACACTCAGCAATGCTAAGGTTTTCCCTCCGCTACAACTTGAGCACAACACCTAGGCACAAGTTAGCGTCAGTAGACAGGACTATACAGCACGTTGGTGATGATACGGATACAACGATCACTACTGTACCAGAAGGCTACGACCAAGTAACCATGTCCAAGGCTTGACACAAGGCATTCTGGCCTTCTCATAATGGCTCCTATTGTCTTGAATTTTTAGCAAGAAATTATCTTCATCTATTTTCTTTATAGTTTTCTTTTGGTGTCTGCAAAAACTGAATGGTGTGGTGTGGAGAGGAGGCATGGACAAGTTCACGAGTTAACTATTGCGGGAGTCGCCTATAATGTACGTAATGCTTTGCTTGTGTGACTAGCTTTCCACAGGCTTGCTAGGGTCAATAGTACTTTTAACATGACGGCAGTTATCATTTTTTCCCTGGGAACATGCCTTAACTATTTTCTCTCAAGTTGGAAATTACAATTCTATTATTCATTTTCTGAACACACTATCCACTGTCAAAATGTCTAAAAATAGGAAGTCCCACAAAGCCTATCTCCATTTGTAAAGAGCTGCCATCTATTAATATTGCATTCTTCTTCAGTTAGGCCAGGTTGCCTGGTGAAAGGCAGTTCAAACATTCTTTCTTATGCAACTACATTCTTTTAAATCATTAATTTAAAATTTTTCAAGCTGTTCATTTAACAATCGTGTAGCTCCCATACGACTTTTTTAACATTCTTCTGCAGTTACCCATGATGCCCTAGTGATCGTGAAGACATGGTGAGAGTTAATCCATTATTTTAGTCGACCCGCCGTCAAAGAATATGCATAAAAACAAGTTTAGTACCTGTAACTGAACAAGCATATTGGGTTCCCTATTGGATGTCCATGCTTGGATATACATTGAGATAAATGAGTGTCAACTTGAAAAGGTCTCGAGTGCGAATGAAATTTATAATTATCTGAAGCTATAACCGACTGTGTGTGTGTCTTTGTATGGCTTTCCTATGTAAGTTTAAAAAAAAAAAATAATGATGATGAATGATTATCATACTGATAGAAATATATCAGGTTAACACATTTGTAAAAACGAAAAAAAAAAGAGAGTCAAAGCATTGACAGTCAGGTTTGAAAACAACTTCGAGGCAACGCAAAGACTGAATGTCTGATTGTTTCTGTTCAACCTGGTCACACAAGGTTTCATTTGTATTTCCTATTTTTTTGCTTGTTTTGGTGTTGCTGTTTAACCTCACTTTTGACCTATTCACTTTCTGGAAAATACATTTCAATAGCTTTGCTTTGCAGCATCAAATGATTCTAAGTGAAGGCCTACTATGCTGGAATAATTTCACAAACCTCGGTTATATCAAATCAATGTATACTGCCCCTACTGCAGTTGGACATTTGCTAACCTACATAGAGTTACAGACACATCACAAAGTGTGCAGTTTGATCTAGATTGCAAGCTGCGGTGGTGACATATGCATGCATACAGTGACCTAGACAGTTACGCTATCCCCATTTTCTCCCGGTTCGTCCTTTTTACCATTCGGCTATACGAGCAGAGAAGTGGCTCAGTGGTAATGCACTGGACTACAAATCCAGGGGTCCGGGGTTCAAATCCCAGTAGAACCTTGGAAAATTTCTGGGACACTTTATAGTGTTCCCCGCCTAACTAGTAGCTTAAGGCTGGTTCATCCTGACAGTGGTTAAGGGGCTTCGTGTGTATTGGTGCTATACACCAGGCACACTAAAGAACCAGGGGTCTATTCAAAATAAGCTAGGGTAGCGCACCCGGATCCCTTGTATCTGCATCTGTCTCTGTGTGTAGGTGCATCCGTCTAGAGGTGCTAGGGGAGGGCAACCCTGACAGAAAAAGGCCAAGAGAACCAGAGTCAGAGGTGCTTGGCCGTAAATGCATTCTCTGTAAGAAACTGCAGCACCATGCACAATACGCCTCAGTGTGAACGCAAACAACAAACCATTCCGCAATATTGCTAGACCATCTGAGATTAATTATTAAACTGATTAAACTGTTGGGGAATACGTTGAATGTATTTGATCACTGCAACGATACTGAGGAATCATTAACATTAGCAACCTTACCTGAGGCTAATCTTTGACATTACACCAAACAAAATGAATATTCCTGGTTAACCAATCCCAATATTACAAAATATATATGCACATACACCTTGAAGAAGATTCTGTTACAGTTGACATGATGGCCCTTGGCATCAGTACAGTAAAAGTCAACAACAGATGGAGATAGGCCAATGTTGGAGCAAGGGCCAACCCTGGACATGCTGGGAAGCAGCCTAAACAATATTGAATGACATATAAATAATGTCGATTTTGGCTTGACACCATTTACTTGCAGGTTTGTTTGATTTTTATATTGGTCATGGGTTCTTTCCTTGAAACAGGTAGCTCATGTGGTAAAGGTTTAACCGAAATATAATCTAAGAGTTTGAAGAATAGATTTATTAGTACTCAAAGAAGGAAATCTTCATATTGATTCTGTTTATTAAAAGGAATGATAATTCACACACCTTTTCCAGAATATACTGGTACTGCAATTTTCTGACTTGTATTATTCTTGCTTCCAGTCATAGATGAAAAGAGTTGTTTCCAAACCATTCTTCTATGGGCAAAAATATACAGCAAAACCTCGTTTTAAGACCACCTCAATATTAAGACCACTCATTTTTGGAACAAAGTAGTTTTTTAACCCTTTCCCTCATATAGACTCATTTTGACGCACTCAATAGGTACCACATAAAACCTGATCTGCAGAAAACCACAGTTAAACCTTACCAGATTTAATTACAAAATCCTCATTTCCAGACCACTGAGGAGCAGCGAACAGCATAAAACCTGATCAGCCTGCGAGTTACTCGCAGGCTGATCTGGTTTTATGCTGTTCGCATAGGTCTTTTCATGGTTCCTCTATGAGGGAAAGGGTTAACCTCTCCGCAGTATCTTTTTCATGAAAAACTGGGTCAAAAGGCTTGCTACATCAACAAGTCTTCTTCAAGTCTCAGAACTGTTCAACGCAGACAAGATTAAAGAGAAATTTACAGGCTGCGATTCCAGGTTTGGAAACTACTCTTTTTACCGATGCTATTTAGAACCAAATAAAAAACCATTAGGTTTTCCGGGAGCTGCGATGTGTCACAATGGACTGTGGGAAGCATCTACTCTCTGTGCCAATCTGTGTCTTCAATATCTGCTCTGATTGCAAACCTCTCCTGCTCACAAAATCAATTTTCAGGAGCTTCTGGATCTTGCGGAAGAGACTTCACACTTTGAAAATCAATTAATTTGACAGAAATCCAGGAAGGTTTCACAGTGCGAAATTTGGCAAGTATGTCTCCAAGTACAAAGCGATCAAATTGTGAAAATTTATTTCAAATGTGAAAACATTACGTACACAAGAGTGACTGAGTATAGCTCCTCTTGCGGGCTGACCATGGTTGACCATGGTCAATATCGCAAGTCTACAGTCATGAACCAAGATGTGTCTCATAAATATGTCAAATGTGGAGGAAAAAGGAGTTTTAACATATATATTACTATAAACTTAATGATGACGTACAACCAAAACCAGTTATAATATCACATGATGAGAGGGAAAAAATCACTGCTGACACTGTCTCTCTGTGAATAAATATTGTATGCTCTGAGACTCTCATACACATGTTTCAGAACAATATAATACTAAGGATGAAAGTCATATAGTAATATCAAATAAATAAAGAATCAGGTGTAAATTTCTGATGAGAAACATAAAAATTACATAAAAAAATAAGTCACCAATGAGAACTAAAGTTGAATGACTGGCTAAAACTACATACCTTTCTGATATTAAAACAAACAAACAAAAATCATGTAAAAATGAGATTCTGTACACAGACTGTAATGTAATATCAAGCAGGGACGCCTAACTGTAGCAAGAGTAGGCGGCCATTTTGAATTTCCTAGCATTCTGTCACATTTTCTACTAAATGAACTAAAATCTATAAAAAGATTATATACTGGTTTTCATTTTTTATATCTAAATTGCATTTTCTGTAAGACATATGTTTCAAAAGATTCATCTGTCCAATAACTTCTACTTGAGAAGAAATAACATTTTTTTTAAAAAATAAATTTCCACTTTATCTTTGATCCATTAACATAGAAAAGAATCAACAAACAGGGTCAGAAGACACAAACAATAAATGAAATTGGTGGTAACAAAAAGCCCGTAACAATCTCCACTGACCTGAACAAAATCTCATTAATAATCTCAATTTGATTTTTTTTCTCAACTTCACGTAACATTAAAATTTTAAAAAAAAAAGATAACCCCTCAAACAATAAAAATACAGCAATATTGTACATTTAAATAACTGTTAAAAATTATTTCAACATTGTCTTTATCAACCCTTTACCTCATACAGACTCATTTTGATGGATTGGCAAACAGAGCAGACCAAGATCAGACTGCCCCCTTCATTCTGCTTAGGCCCAAAAAAAAAAAAAAAAAAAAAGTTCCGTTTCTGGTCTCCTGACCGACCCTCTTTTTTTCACAGCCGACCCTAAAGTTTTTTTTACATTTCAGCCTTTAAAAAAATCTTTTTTACACTTTTTTTTACTCTTCGCATCATTCAAAGGGAAAAAAATCCTTATCTACCAACCCTATTTTTTTCTGGCTGGAGACCAGAAACGGATTTTTTTTTTTTTTTTTTTTTTGGCCTTAGGTCTCCCCTGTTTGCTCATACAATATTGCAGCTACACAGTCTGCAATGCAAAACAAATCTAGTTTTAAATACATTTTTAACTTCAGTGAATTAAAGTCATAAAATGTTTATGAATATTCATGAAGTAAAGGGTTAAAAATTTTAATAATTTGAGCTGAGAAAATGTTTCAAGTTGAAATACATAATGACAACCAAAGATATATATTTTTTAACCTTGATTATACGAAGTGTTTATGGCTAAATTCATCACATAAAAGACTCATTAAAAAACGTAACATTTGTGCAAAACATCTGTATATCGTCTGCTCCAGCATCACCTGAAAGGAATGGGGGGTTAGGTCAAGCCAAAAACTCCATACTGCTGGCTTTGACATGGGCATCAGTCACACAGCTGTCAGACTTTTTGTCTGAGGATGATTATTGTTTCAAACACCGCATACCAAATCATTCCCGACCTGTCCATATACATAGTCCATATACATAGTATATATACACGTATACACTAGTCTTAAATCCAGGGCCATACCAGACACAGGCAATTCTCCGATTTTTACCTCACAGTAAAGATTCTAGCCCAATTTTTAGCCATTGATGACTCCAAAATCAATGGGGAGTGTAAAAAATTAGTCATTTCACAATAAAGTTTTTTTTTTGGCTTTTAGACATCTGGATTAATATGTGCCCCTTTATACAGGGTGGCACCTTTACAATAGGAGTGTCTGGCAAGACTTCAGAAAATTTCAAAAAATGTTTTCAACATTTACCTTTACAAGTATGTAAAAAGAAAGTAATTGTGGATTGTTTGGCCATTTCGTGAAATAGGCAGCAAACTTTGAAAAAAATAAATAAAAATACAAATGAACCCCTAGGCTGCAGGTCCATAGTTGCACACAACAGATTAAAATATACAGTTGTCCAAGAATAGGCCAAGCAATGCTATGTCTTGACGCAAAAATTGTGGTTTCTTTGACTTAGAAACGAGTCCTTAAAAGTTTATACTTTAACCCTCTGGGGAGTTCCTGGGTTGGACCAGTACTTTGAGTCCTGGGGAGGAGGGGGAAGGATAATGAGGAAGTGAGGATTCCCCCAAGGTATCTGTGACTGTTTGGTCAACATGACTGCATGCTTGTAATAGCAATGTTGAGAACATCGCACACTATATCCCTTCCATCTAATGATTAAACACGTTTACCAATGCTGCCATCCCTAGATGAAAATAATTATCTTTTGATGTTTGTGTTTGCGTGAAGTTAACACACATTACCCTG
>CM037790.1:21770829-21820829 GCA_021229015.1 Solen grandis | reverse complement strand
GGAGATATCAGGCTAACAAATGCAAATAAGACATTTGGTTGTAACTGATACATTATGCGTGTTGTACCACAATTCCGCGAAATAATAACAAGCGGTGCTCGATTCCTGTCTCTGGTATGCCCCCATTCGGATTTTGCCCTTCTGCGAAGAGTTTTTGACCCATTCAGATCACCATACACCCCGTGTACTAAGACACGCCACATTTTTACAAATGTATAATCATTCTACAAGCACTGAAAAAACAGGGAAATGTACAAGTTATACCACCATATATATATATATAATATAGTACTTGCATTGAAAAAAGCTTTGTTGATAGAATATGTTTATGAAGAAATAACCTCACCAACCCATTTTTGTGGCACAAGATCAGGAATGTCACTCCTAGGCAATGATGGCTTGAATAATAATACACCTCTTTTTTGCTGTAATCTACGACAAAATTAACTAATTTATTCGGTTCTTCTCCGTGCCAGTGGACTTAAAACTAAAATTTTACACACAATCCAATAAAAAAGAAATGTTAAGCATTCCTTCTAACTGCCCTATAATCCGACAGGCAAAACATGAAGAAATAACTCCTTTTAACATTTATTATGAGGACAGTTTCATCCATTTCTGTTAAAAAATGTAAACCAAGATCCTCGCTGATTGTAACGCTCTGCCGTTTTATCCTTTCGTTACTTTTTTTCCCCCCTAGGTTATACACATTTCCTTCTATTAAACATTCTAACCGCATCCATGTATACACCGTCAGTGAATTTTCTCTTTTTTTTTTTAAAGTAGATTCAGAAGTGAAGAAAATGTTTAAAAGGCTGATTATAAACTCAGTTTGTACACTCATACACACAAATAAAAAACCATTGCTGATTAGTATACCGATAAAAGCACTTGTTCCAGGTTCAATCAGCCGAGTCATCGCTCTCATCACATCCACAAACATAACTTGGAAGAATGGTCATCAATTTCATTCACAGAAAAAAAAAAAAGAAAGAAAAAAGAAATAATTATAATATAGTATAACACAAGTTAATATACATATGACATCTTTACAGTCCTGGACACTGAAGAAATGGAATCCATGTTAGCAATTAATAGCACACCCTTCGTTTTCATCCTTGAAATCCACGTCTAAAATATTCCCTTTCACGTTCCTGTTTGTTTTTTTTCCATTACATTACGGACGATGAAGACAGATGACTACAGCTACTTTAAAAGTCTTTTTATTTTTTTTAAACCCAATCTTTTGTCATGGGTAAGTTTGGGATGGGCTGACATCGGTCGACGCCAACGCTCTATTTCTGTGATCTGGAGCTGTTCCTAAAGCTTCGGATGATGGTCATACCTCTGGAAATACATAAAAGAAAAAGTTACCTTCTAGGAACATAATCTTCAAAAGTCTTCAATCAATTCACACACAAATATGCAATACAATTAACCTTTTACCTCATGAATATTCATGTATAAATTTATGACTTGATGAATATTAATTTACTAAGCTTTAAATCTATATATTAAACAAAACATTTTTTTTTCTCTGTCTTGCAGACAGTAGAATCTGAGCTACACTGCTGTATGAGGACAACAGAGGGGACCCTGATCAGACTGCTCATTCCTTGAGGTAAAAGGTTAATAAAAGCAAACAACAGGACAAAACAAATTATATACAGGTCTCTGTCTCCAGTCGAGGGAGATCGATGCATATAATCGGAACCATTGTGAATATGCAGATGAGTTGCAGATATTGCCGTCTGAAATGAATGCAAATGTATAAATTAAAGATATAAAATATCAGAAAAACAACCAACCCAACAAACAATCAATGAAATTGCATACATGTGCATGCAAACATCAGGAGAGGTTTTGATGTTATGCTTATTTGCTTGATTGGATCTGTTTTGAGTTCATTTCCTTTATTGAATTTGTGAAGTAAATTATGTTTGGTTGTTTGTTTATTGCGTTTAACGTCCCACCGACAGTATTTAAGTCATTTGGAGATGATGTCTACTTGAGACAGATACAGCGCTGCCACAATGCCGTATCATGCTGTAGACACGTGGCATGATACCACACCCAGTCACATTATCCTGACACCGGACCAACCAGTCCTGTAACCACCCTTATATGCTGAGCGCCAAGCAAGGAAGCTATAACAGTACCTTTTTTTACAACAGCCGGATTCAATATTGTAACTCAGTTTCTACACAGTATGCACAATAAATAAAATTCATATTTATATCATTTTAACTCTGTCAATGAATATTCATCAAGTCATAATTTGACATAAATATTCATGAGGTAATGGGTCAAATCCAATACACATTCGCCATGTATATATACATATTAGGGCACACACTTCTCTGTAGTATCTACACACAATATATTTAATCACAAACCAATAATTGTAAATGGAGTGCTCCGCTGAGTGCTCAAAAAGCTCCCAATTTGAACAATAGTGTAGGTTTATGGTCAAAACATGAGGGTATTGACACTAGGTACTAGTCATCAAAGGGCGAATGCCAGCCCATTTAGGATTTAAGAGGACAAAAGATTCAGTAAACAAGCGCATTTTCAATACCATGTATTTAACTTAGGCATAGTATAATTTTGTATCTCTCTAATGAAATCCAACAGCTGAAATTAGAGTGGTTGATAAGACATATCTTTCCCTATAGAGATGATGAAAGTTCACAATCAATTAAAGCCAAATTGTCATAAATACCAGGTATCATTTTAACCCTTTACATCATACACACTCATTTTGACATATTGGCAAACAGAGTAGACCCTGATCAGACTGCATAGGAGCAGTCTGATCAGGGTCTCCTCTGTTTGCTTATACATTACTGTAGCTCAGATTCTACACAATCTGCAGAGCTAAGAAAAATCCACTGTGTCATATACCATTTAAAGTTCAGTTCATATATATTCATGAGTCATATATTTGTACATGAATATTCATGTGCAAAAGTATTGTAAATGCATGCTGTCTTTAGTCTCTTTAACCCTTTCCCTCATAGAGTACACCATTAAAAGACCTATGCAAACAACATAAAACCAGATCAGCCTGCAAGTAACTCACAGGCTGATCAGGTTTTATGCTGTTCGCTGCTCCTCAGTGGTCTGGAAATGAGGATTTTGTAATTAAATTTGGTAAGGTTTAACTGTGGTTTTCTGCAGATCAGGCTTTATGTGATACCTACTAAGTGCGTCAAAATGACTCTATATGAGGGAAAGGGTTAAATATACTGGGGTGCAAGCAGTATCCATAAAAGAGTGCTATCTGTGATTTGCTTTTAATTTCGTCAAATATCATACACGATGTTGGAAAAAATTTGGTTTCCACACTGATATAATGATGAACTTTGTGTAAATGGAACTTTTCCCAACATCGTGTAATATTAGACAAAATTATAAACAAATCACAGACAGTACTCTTCTATGGATACTGCTGGCACCCCAGTATATATAATTATATATCATGCACTCATCATGAAATTGTACCATTAACCCTTGTATTTTGTAGACTCAATCAGCCATAACCCTTTCCCTCATAGAGGACACCATGAAAAGACCTATGCGAACAGCATAAAACCAGATCAGCCTGCAAGTAACTCGCAGGCTGATCAGGTTTTATGCTGTTCGCTGCTCCTCAGTGGTCTGGAAATGAGGATTTTGTAACTGTGGTTTTCTGCAGATCAGGCTTTATGTGGTACCTATTGAGTGCGTCAAAATGAGTCTATATGAGGGAAAGGGTTAATGAGGATTATGCATTTAACAGTACCAATACCCTCCTATAGTGTAATAAACTCGAGGACTTTGATCCTCTGATTCTTCATGTCATTTTGTTTTTCAATGGAAAATCAGTAATCTGACTTGTTAAGCAGGATATAAAACATGCACCTGAATCTGTTGCTGATATGCCTCATTACATTTCTACATACTGAAATATTCACCATTTTTCCAAGGGGCGGCATTTTTCAAGTCCTCCAGTATATACGAAGAAGCAATCATGACCTTACTAAGGGGGACTTCAATCTCTACAGTATAAGACAACTAGACAGAAAAAAAAAAAGTCAGCAAATAATCCTCCAGTTTTTATTTAAAGCTGATCCTGCAATGTAAACAATTGTGTTTGCTTATCCCCTCTTCATTTTTATACAACTCTATACAAGTCTCAGAATCTCAGCAGCATTCATCCCCACCCCCCCAACCCCCCACGCCACTTGACAATGACAGATGAATTTACCTCACCCCCTCAGATAATTGCTTGTCTGTTACAATGTTCACACACCTACAAGGTGCAGGGCGCTGTGATTTCTCTTCAGCCGAAATAAAACGAGATATTGATTCTGAAACAATAGACGCACACTTGGCTTACGATAATAACGTGTCTCTGGAAGTCACAGTCATATTGAGCAGATGACACAGAACGTCTTCACAAGGAGCCGAATTACAGCCGAACAATCTTGGCTGAAAGTACTGTTACTGTAAAATCCATGATTCGTTGATTTCACAGAGGAATTTATCCACAAAATTAATAAATTAACACCCAACAAAACCTCTTCATTTCATAGTCAAAACGTTTTCTAAGACAAAAATCCAGTTGTGAAGTACATGTATACATGATAAAAAAAATTAAATGTCAACGAAAATTAATGATTTTCCAGTAGTACATTTTTTTTTTTCATTTTTTTTTTCATGGATATACTATTTGCTCATAGTTACATGTTATACCCAGCTGATATGGGATATACACTACTGATATTTCCTGAGCACCAGTTAAGTATACTCAGTAAAAAGAAATTTTCAGTCCTTTTATTAATACTTGAAAGTATTATTTTTGTACAAAATGGACATTTTTTTTGTAATTTAAAGGTAATGAATCTTTAGAGCATTTATTACAGCAGTTTTTCTTTTATTAATTGGGTCTTTTAACTACAATGCCACAATAACATTTAACCCTTTCCCTCATATAGACTCATTTTGACACACTCAATAGATACCACATAAAGCCTGATCTGTCTTAACCCTTTCCCTCATATAGACTCATTTTGACACACTCAATAGATACCACATAAAGCCTGATTTTGCAGAACCACAGTTAAACTACAAATTTAATTACAAAATCTCATTCCAGACAGGAGCAGCGAACAGCATAAAACCTGATCAGCCTGCTAGTTACTCGCAGGCTGACCTGGTTTTATGCTGTTTGCATAGGTCTTTTCATGGTGTCCTCTATGAGGGAAAAGGGTTAAGTTAAGTTTTGACTCTATATTTTAGATAATATTGAAATTTCATCAAGAAGAATCTGATGTAAATTGAAAATTTTGTGAATGATGTTACTTTTTTAGAAAAAAAACCCAAACAAATACATTTTGCTTTTTTGTTTGTTGTTGTTTAGAAATCTCAAAAATAAGATCTTATATTCTGAGATGTTAGCATGAAATCAAAAGTTAGGGTTTATAAAGGATAGTTGAGAAAAAATATTTAAGAAGTTATGGCTACTTCAATTTCATAGTGACACATGATATTTGTGGTGATTATAAGCATCCCTTGAGTGGTATATAAAAAATACTATATATATATATGTGTGTGTGTGTGTGTGTGTGTGACCAAACAGGTTCCACAAAATCCTGCTGTATGTATAATCAAACTTGCTCAAGTAAGAAAAGAAATATGAAATACAGGTGTTAATAATGCATCAGGGTCCTCACTAGCAGTTCTTGACACAGATTTACCAACAATTCCGGGAACCACCTAAACACTCTGGCTCATTAACCCTTTCCCTCATAGAGGACACCATGAAAAGACCTATGCGAACAGCATAAAACCAGATCAGCCTGCGAGTAACTGCAGGCTGATCAGGTTTTATGCTGTTCGCTGCTCCTCAGTGGTCTGGGGTTAATTAAATTTGGTAAGGTTTAACTGTAGTTTTCTGCAGATCAGGCTTTATGTGGTACCTACTGAGTGCGTCAAAATGAGTCAATATGAGGGTTAGGGTTAAGAAACTCCTATATATTTGTATAGAAGTTGTTCTTCTAAAACTGAAGTCCAGGACTCAAAATTTAGAGTTTTATCCCTATATTTCATAAAGACTCATTTGGACGCATTGGTAAACAGAGTAAACCCAGATCAGACTGTCAGCTCCTGTCAAATCAGGGTCTCCTGTGTTTGCTCATATTATAGTGTAGCTATAATTTGACACAATCTGCATGTCATAAAAAATCAACTCATTAATATTCATCAATTTGAAAAATAACAAATGAATATTCATGAAATTAAAGGGTTAAGTGATAACCCTGTGTTTTTTTTTAAATGCATATTTTTATGCTTCAAGAACATTTCTGATGCATGTATGAAGAAAAAAAAAGGCCTGAATATGCAGTGAAAAACCTCCTTATGAGCTGAGACAACTTTCTCTATTTTTTATTTTACATCGAATATGAAACAAGTTCTCACAACTTATATTAATTATTTTGGATGGCTTTGGTGGTCATTGTTGTGGGAGGAAACCAGAGAATCCGGAGAAAACCCACATGCCTAGACGGCAACCACTGTACCCTCTCATGTACATGACCAGGAATCGAACCCGAGACGCATTGGTGAGAAGTGAAGCGCTTTACCACTATGCTATCCAGGCTTCCCATCAACTATGATGGTGACCACAAAAATATTCATACATGAAAATGTATGCAACAATTTTTTTTTTTTTTTTTTTTTTCAGATAATGATGCGCACCAAACACCTGAGAATGAATTCTATAAATCCTTGACTTCATATTATGCTTCTAAGACAAGAACTAAAACCGCTGACAGATCAATATTTTCTGTTGCAGGACCAAAGTGATGGAATGCCCTACCAATTGAATTGAGGTATGTTGATAATGAAAACATCTTCAGAAAGAGACCGAAAATATACCCATATCAAATATTCTATCCATATCAAACTGACAGACTACTGTACAAAATAGCAATTTGAGTTTTAGTTTGAGTTACCTGGTAGACAGTGCACAAAGCAGAACTACATGTAAAGCGCAACAGAATGTTTTATATCTTTTTGCGCTACAAAAGTGTATTGTTTCTGTATTTTTCACCTTGCCAAACCAATCATAAACAAACAGGTCTTATTATGAAGTAGGGTTAGTAACAATGAAAACTTGGTAGATGCCCACTTTCAATGACAACCTTCTTATCTGCTTCACTCTGTCGAGTGGCGGATCCCCCCTACTTTTATGTATGGACACTACTAGCAGAATCATACAGATTTATCACCTAATCAGAAAAAAGACAAAGCAATCAGTTCCATATGGCCCCTGACCATTCTGTTAACCCTTTCCCTCATAGAGGAAACCATGAAAAGACTATGCGAACAGCATAAAACCAGATCAGCCTGCGAGTAACTCGCAGGCTGATCAGGTTTTATGCTGTTCCCTGCTCCTCAGTGGTCTGGAAATGAGGACTTTATAATTAAATTGGGTAAGGTTTAACTGTGGTTTTCTGCAGATCAGGCTTTATGTGGTACCTACTGAGTGCATCAAAATGAGTCTATATGAGGGAAAGGGTTAATACCGGTTCATGCCACCTAATTCCAGCCAGTGTTTACAGGCAGCCACTTGGAGAGATATGGATCAATATTCTGCTCCTATCTAGAGCACTGGAATTAGTTAGAGAAGAGCTGGTTACTCTCTCTCTCAGGATTATCGTCAGTCAATAGTAGCAGCGATATATAGGTAAGCGACCCTGATAAGGGAAATACATAGGTAATAAGGGTATATCCACTGTGCTCATGTCACCTGGGAGGCAGCGCGGGGCGAGGCCACACTGAGGTATCTACACATGCCGGTATATAGCGGGATGCTAGTTTACCGCATGTTCACGTTGCTGTCTCAGTAACTGTGCCAAAGAATGTTGGGATGATTGCCTTGTGATGTGTAGAGTGCTAGCAGTACTAATTACTTGCCAAGTCACAGAAAATATACCTGTAATCACCTCCTATGCGCACTGTGTAGAGACAGTGGAGTTATTCCAGCTATATAAAATGACTTACTGAATCCATAATCACAGGTACAAATCTTGGCGAGACTTTAGACTTCCCGAAGCCCTTAGGTTCATTTTCGCTTTCCAAAAATAACTCAAATCTGTTTCTGTGCTTGCATTCAGTACTTAGGCTACAGCTGCAAATACATCAAAAAGCTTCGACACAATTTTACCTCTAGGTGAACCCATGGGTAAAACATCTTCAGCAGAAGATAGAAAACCGCAAGGAAAGAATAGAATTCTGATTTTAAAAAACCCAAGAAATATGAATTCAACCTAGATTTAAGGTCGTAAAAAAAACCCCATCTCATCTGAAGATTCCAAATATATCATCTAACAAGAGAATACATTTGATCGGAGTCGTATCCATTGCATGTATCTCTACAAACCACAGACGAGATCAATATGACAATATACGATATATATATATAATATACATGTTGATAACAGCTGTCTAAATAAAAATGAACAGAGCCGTTGTAATATTGCAGCTGGTTCCATGAATATTTATAAGTACAAATTTATGACTTGATGAATACAAACTGACTGAATTTCAAAATATATATAATTGAGCAGCTAGAAATAAGAATTTTTTTAAAAAACCCACAGACTGTGTAGAATCTGAGCTACAATACTGTATGAGCAAACAAAGGAGACCCTGGATCAGACTGTAGAATCTGAGCTGCAATACTGTATGCGCAAACAGAGGAGACCCTGGACAGACTGTGTAGAATCTGAGCTACAATACTGTATGAGCAAACAAAGGAGACCCTGATCAGACTGTAGAATCTGAGCTGCAATACTGTATGAGCAATCAGAGGAGACCCTTGTCAGACTGTGTAGAATCTGAGCTACAATACTGTATGCACAAACAGGAGACCCTGACTAGACTGTGTAGAATCTGAGCTACAATACTGTATGAGCAAACAGAGGAGACTCTGGACAGATTGTGTAGAATCGGAGCTACAATATTGTATGAGCAAACAGAGGAGACCCAGGTCAGACTGTGTAGAATCTGAGTTACAATATTGTATGAGCAAACAGAGGAGACAAAGGTCAGACTGTGTAGAATCTGAGCTACAATATTGTATGAGCAAACAGAGGAGACCCTGACCAGACTGTGTAGAATCTAAGCTACAATACTGTATGAGCAAACAGAGGAGACTCTGGACAGATTGTGTAGAATTGGAGCTATAATATTGTATGAGCAAATAGAGGAGACCCAGGTCAGACTGTGTAGAATCTGAGCTACAATATTGTATGAGCAAACAGAGGAGACCCTGGACAGACTGTGTAGAATCTGAGCTACAATATTGTATGAGCAAATAGAGGAGACCCAGGTCAGACTGTGTAGAATCTGAGTTACAATATTGTATGAGCAAACAGAGGAGACAAAGGTCAGACTGTGTAGAATCTGAGCTACAATATTGTATGAGCAAACAGAGGAGACCCTGACCAGACTGTGTAGAATCTAAGCTACAATACTGTATGAGCAAACAGAGGAGACTCTGGACAGATTGTGTAGAATCGGAGCTACAATATTGTATGAGCAAATAGAGGAGACCCAGGTCAGACTGTGTAGAATCTGAGTTACAATATTGTATGAGCAAACAGAGGAGACCCTGACCAGACTGTGTAGAATCTAAGCTACAATACTGTATGAGCAAACAGAGGAGACTCTGGACAGATTGTGTAGAATCGGAGCTACAATATTGTATGAGCAAATAGAGGAGACCCAGGTCAGACTGTGTAGAATCTGAGTCACAATATTGTATGAGCAAACAGAGGAGACAAAGGTCAGACTGTGTAGAATCTGAGTTACAATATTGTATGAGCAAACAGGGGAGACCCTGGGATTGTTTCTTCCAGGCGCGATCTAATCAGGGTCTACATTTTTGTCTCTGTTTCAGCATGTCTCTGTTTGAGGTACTGGGTGAACAGAGGTCAGGCAGATGAGACATCATCCCCAGAACACGAAAACTCATTTTTGCCACCTTAAAACATAATCAAACTGAGCACTGATAATTTTTCCCAACAATGTCTATTTCAACAGGATGCCATTTTTTTTAAGCCTGTTGCAGACAACACACTCAATATTTCTGATGGATTTGATGTGACTTTTTTTTTTTTATATATTTTAACATCAATTTGCATTCTTAAACTATATAACTATATACAATTAAAACCAAAATCATGCTTTGGAACACATGTGTCACCTGCTGATGAATTACAGACAAGGTGTGACAGACAGAAAGACAGACAACAGAGAATTAATCACTATTTTGTCACCTCTGCTTACAGCAAGTGACACAAACATTGCCCAACAAGGATATCAAGATACAAGTCAACATTTTTAAACATTTTTCCGAGGTGAGGCATTTTTAAAGTCCTTGAGTTAATACACGAATTTGTAACTTATCTGAATAGATATCTATATACACTATATGCTAAACTAACAAACAGTTTCACATTATGTAAATAGATACAGAATAAAATTATCACAATTTTCTCGGGCAAATTTAAAGACTACCCTCAATTTGTAAAAGGTCATTTTAATCTAGGAGAGGGGAGAGATCAGCTGTATATTTATGGCCCTAAAAAGCCACCATGTGAAGCAGACGGAACAGAATGCCGTCTGCACTCCTGACCTAACTCCTGTATTTCAGACAACAGGGCTAAATCTGGTAGTCTGTAAGTATTAATTAGGGACGGAATGGTTCTAAACTGAGCAAAGCTAACAGTCCCTGGGATCCATCATCCTGATAGCAGACAAACCAGTCACCATCATGGTTTGGTAATGAAACCAGCCACAAAGAAAATAAACCCATGCAATAAAAATTCTCTTTTTTTCCTCATTCTGTAGAACAATGTGTCAATATAATCCAGTTATAGGATATATAAGTTTCTACATCATGCCAGGTGTTGTGATTAGTAAAAAAGCCAGGCTGGTATTTAAAAGCATGATTTTATCCGGTAGGTGCGATTCGGAAAATAGAACTATTATTATCTCTGTGAGGCAATTCACAGACGTAATCGTAGCTAGGATCACCTGGGAAGTATATCAATATTTCACCAGTTTGGAGTCGGTTGGAAGCTGGCTTGCGGAGTTTCTGAAACGCCAATTATTGATCTTACGCAGACTGTCACCATTCATTCTCCGGAAAATGGCAGGGTTAGGCAAAACCTTCCTGCTATTGTGATAGGAGGAACAAAAAGAGAAAATATGTAGACCCACTTATTTTTGGCAGAATAACTATCGTCTGGGTAACAACAACGCCTTTTCTATTCCGGAACAACAATTCTTAAGCTATTTACCACTTTTTTTAGAATGTCTATCAACCCAATTCGAGGTGTAACTTTCACATTTAAATTGTTTTGTTTTGCCGGTAAAACATTAAGAACAATATCAAGCAATCTACTGAAGAGACCAAAACCACGTGAAGAACTATTTTGTCAAAGTCTCTCTTCATGAATCAGGTCCAAAACTATGGAATTCTATACCTGCAAATATTTGTACAGCTTCCTTTATTCATCAATTTAAAGTCTTATATTCAATGGAAATTCCCAGAAAGTGGCTTTTAATTGTATATGTATTCAATGTGTGTTTTTAATTAATTATTCTTAGATACAGCTATATTTTAAGGGCCTATTGTTTTTTTGGATGCTGTTAAATCAATGTTTATACATGTTATAATGATTTTGTTATAACTGTAATATGTTGTATGTCCCTTTCCCTCATAGAGGAAACGATGAAAAGACCTATGCGAACAACATAAAACCAGATCAGCCTGCGAGTAACTCGCAGTCTGATCAGGTTTTATGTTGTTCGCTGCTCCTCAGTGGTCTGGAAATGAGGATTTTATAATTAAATTCGGTAAGGTTTAACTGTGGTTTTCTGCAGATCAGGCTTTATGTGGTACTTATTGAGTGCGCCAAAATGAGTCTGTATGAGGGAAAGGGTTAATCATACTGTTTCCTTTATGAGGACCATATGGAAGATGGGTTCTAACCAATTATGTTATCCATCCTAAATAAAGACTTTACTTACTTACTTAGCTTAAAAAAAAAAAAAAAAAAAAAGAAGAAGAAGAAAGTACATGTCCTTTAAGCAAAATGCACTATGAATATTGATTTTTTTTTAAGATATTATGTAAGCATATTTCACATGCAATGTGATAGCATGTCTAGAATAATTCGGTTAATAACATATTTTTTTTTCCTCCCCTAACTTTAAAAGTACAATGTAGTGTCCTACTTGGAAATTGCTGTAAAATGAAGTGTATGACACTTGAGGTTTGCCATTAAATTTTTTATCTGAAACCATTTCGAGGAATAATTTATGTGAAATGTAATAAAACAAATTTATTACTTTCAGCAAGTATTCTGAAAACAAATCTGGGAGTTCAGAATGTTTCTATTTTTAATACCAAATTAATTATTCATAAAGTTCCTTCCCTATTTGAAACGCTCATTATTCAGATTTTAAAAATGGAAAGCAAAATCAAATTTCATATCAATAAAATGGAAATCTCAATCTATTAAAATGAATGAATTGGGAGCACAAAGGTTCTGTTATTCCTGCAAGCCCTATTGTTTGTGATTTTAATTCTAACAGCTCGGTGAATTTAAAGACTCGACATAAACATTTATTACAACAATACGACCCTATAGCCAGCATTTAAAAGCTCTGTTGACTGATCAAACAAGCTGAGCCGTAAGCAATACACAAAACCTTCACACGGTTTACTTCAATATTCAATATCATTCAATTCAAACTTGCTTATTAAAAGTGAAGGGCAGACTTAATGCAACTTACAATATTGCAGGTAACATTTAGCAAACATTACTTCTGTATATATATATATATATATATATATATATATATCAGAATGAATATTTCTACATACAGCAGCTGTTTTCTGCGTATTTATTTTGAACACTTTCCTATGAAGGACCTCAATAGAACCTCTATCTCATAATTATATAGACACGTTTTAACAGAGCAGACCAGGCTCAGTTCAAGAGCTGTCTCAAAAGGGTCTGTTAAGGTTTGCTTAACCCTTTCCCTCATTATAGACTCATTTTGACGCACTCAATAGGTATCACATAAAGCCTGATCTGCAGAAAACCACAGTTAAACCTTACCAAATTTAATTACAAAATCCTCATTTCCAGACCACTGAGGAGCAGCGAACAGCATAAAACCTGATCAGCCTGCGAGTTACTCGCAGGCTGATCTGGTTTTATGTTGTTCGCATAGGTCTTTTCATGGTGTCCTCTATGAGGGAAAGGGTTAAGGGTTTGCTTAATGCAATATTGTATCTCAGATTTTACACAGTCTGCATAGCAATGAAAAAGGCATTGTTTCATATACCATTTTAAGTTAAGTAAATTCCAACAACCTTTGATAAACTGTTTTGGCGTAGATACGCCTGTTTTGGTGTTTTTCAACCCCATGGCAAAAAATCTAATTATTCAGCTAATTAAAGTCAAGAAGATATGCCAAAGAGCATTTAAACAAAAAATATTTCACTCAGCGAAAACATCTTTAGTATTTTCCAACTGATTTCAGCGCTGTCTTATTTGCAAAGTTGTTCCTATGAATTTGTACATGAATATTTCATGAGCTTAAGGGTTAAATGCACTAATGCAAGGGTAGCTTATTAGCAAATTGCCCAATGTAGTTATGTATAGGTCAAAAAGGTCATCTTTGTAGTATGAGGCTGTTTGTACTGGCATACCTCCCTTCAAGCAATTAAGGCCAGGACCTGCACATATTTTCAAGAAAAGGTATTTTCAAAAAGTCCAATAATGCCTTAAAAAAATCCAAGAGGATCATGCCATTAGCTTGGCCCTGCACATGAATGTCAGCCAAGCTATGTCCATGGTTTTTTAAATTCTTCCTGGGATTTAGTTATACCAAAGACTGATCGCAAATATATTTCTAATGCCTATCTGAGGTGGCCCCCCTCTTCTGGCCGATAACTGTATACCCTAATAAACAACTGGCAAGGAGCCACCTCCAGTTATTTTACTCCTGAGAGCAACAATCTTTGTAAAAGCTTTTCAATAAGGTTGACACTAAAACACTATTTTACATTATACTGTTGTAAAATCTGACCTGAAGCAATTCATGTGACACAAAACTGTCTTAAAATGAATATGCATATCAGTTTAACCGATAAAAAGCTGTACGAGGACCTGACAAATGCATGCAAACCTTGCTTTCAATAGTTACCTTTGTTCCAACAACCTTCAACAAACTGTTCTGGCATCTTGTTAATTCTTGAGTATTCAACCCCATGGCAAGAAATCTAATTATTTAGCTGATTTAAAGTGAAGAAGACATGCCAAAGAGCATTAAACAAAAAATATTTCACTCAGCGAAAACAACTTTGGTATTTTCAAACCTATTTCAGTGCCGTCTTTTTTGCAAAGTTGTTCCAAACGCTTAATGCAATGTTTGCATGCTGGACAAGAAATTGTGTTGCGGAGCACAGTATTATCAGGAAATATTGATCACACATCAGAACCTTGTTATCGGAGGCCTCCTGTGTTGTTCTACGAATATCATCTAAAAATAAACTGACATCTGCAATACATGGCTTGTCAAAAACGTTTCTGTGCCTAGCAAAGAAAATTTCCCTCAATGGATTCACTCTTTCTTGAACATTCCTTTCAAGAATGAAAGATGAAGCGGTTTGAGTAAAATTTTAACGTAGGCTTTTAGGCTTGCGCATTAAAAGTTTATTTTCGTCAGAACCTTGGTGAAATAAGACCTCATAAAAGACAATACAGGAGAGGTAGAATTGGGTTTCACTGCTTTAATTTGCGCTCAGTTACATTTCAGATTGCAAACTTCCAACAGGAAAAGTATGTCGTTTTGCAGAGGGAAATAATACAGTTAACAATTGAATTCCTTCTTTTTCAATATTTCGGCAAAAATCTGCCTCTCTCAAGAAAAACATGAATTTTTGAGCAACTACATGTTGGACGATTATGTAGTTGCCATATTGTTATTCAATACAATAACAATATAGTGATTGTATAAATGTCCATAATATAGTTGCTCAAAACTTTTTATTTTGCAGAAATATTGAAAAAGAGTGAACTTCAATGTTTACAAGGGGAAAAAGTTGAGAAATCTGGATTTCCTGTACTCACACCTACAGCCCCTCACCGCTGTGGTTCGAATCCCGGCAGGGTCATTCGGATTTTTCATGTGAGGAAGCCTTCCAGCTGGCTTGCGGTAGGTCGGTGGTTCTACCCGGGTACCTCTGTGTTCTCGGGGTCTTCCCCCACCTGTAATTAGCTGGACATCGCTATATGATTGAAATACTATCGCAGCGACGGTAAACCCAAATACAACAACAACAACAACAACTCACACCCATGGAATCAATTAAAACCATAAAGATAATTGACAAGGATTATCACCATATTCAGATGATAAATACTGACTCTGGAAGTCAATGAATAAATAATATAGAGTGTTTACTGGTGTTAAATACGCAAATGTTTATCGGATATTAGATGAACAAGCACAATTATGTCCACATGAAAACTATGTTACAGAGAGAATCAATGAAGCACGTATCCTGACCGTTTTTCTCTCTCTACAGGGACTGAAAACAGTGACTATATTTCTCTCACCATGTATAAGTGATGGGCTTGAAACCGGTTTTTCAAGTTCTGTTTGTTTGTATTAATGGCTTGGGATGGAAAGTTTCGTATATCATGCCGAAATTAACCTTGCAGAAAATGACATCTGGCCCTGGTGCCCATCCAAACAATCTAGTAGTAATGCTAGAAGGGAAGGCCAAAAAATGCTCTGGCAGGAAGAAAAGGTAAAATTCTTTGGTTTCCTGAGGGGAGTGGAGTCGGAGACTACCGCGGAAATGTCTGATGCAAATAATAGCATGCAGAAAATGAAACATGTTAATTCAAATAATGCAATGATGATACAATGCTCACAAGGACCTGTTATGAATCATAATAAGCATCAGCGGCAAAGGATTTCAAGGTATCTTGGGAGGAGTATTTCGTTATCTTCATGAGAGTAGTTCGCTAGGAACATGCTCTAATCTACAGCGAGCATTCCCTTGGTACTGTCTCCAGCAATCACATTAGGGCCTGGGTTAGGATCATCATTTTTATTACACATGCTTTACTAACCATTATTGCTGGTACCGTTACGACTGCTGGTTCTCATGAAAAATTCATGATATTTTTATGAGGGTGATTGCCAAGGGGGAGGATAACTTGCATCCAGTCATATTCACCCTACCTGCACCCAGGCATACTTTTCAGATATTGTGGAAGGGACCTTAATATCATATTTTGGGGAAAATATCATCTTTTTTATTGGGGAAATAAAGCGCAAATTAGGAGAAAGGTGAATATGAATGGCCCCTAATAAAAAAGAAAAAAAAAAGCCTCGGTACTATATATGTTTATCTTTAGTGATGCTTGCATCTGCACTGAAATCTTTTTAAAAGCTTCTGAAGGACCATGATTATCATTCAGTGATGGATAATTTTATTGGATTACCTAATAAATAAATATTTTCCGTGGGGACATTTACTCGTGGGAAGAGCCATTGACCAAATCAATGAAATTAGTCTCAACAAAAATGAATGATCCACAGCAAATGCTTTCTTAAGTTGGTGTGTTAACCAGAAAATCAATAATATCAATCAACTAATCATTACAACCTCCTATAGATGTGATATTGCATATACAAAGGCCATAAAACTCATTCAATCATCAACGTCACCTTTATAGTTCTACTGTTATTTAAACATACATTTGTATACCGATCTGAATTCTACAATAGGAACGTTTGGATTTCTGACGATCCAGATTAGGCCGGATTAGTACGAGGGTTGTTCAAATGCTTTCCTACACCGTTTTTATGCCTACACATTCTGATATTGAAGTGCCTTTCAAAGAGTTTAAGTGACAAGTTCAAAACTGAAGAGGACAGGAACTTCAAGCTGCAGAAAACTACAGTAACTTTAAGCTGCAGAAAACTACAGGAACTTCAAGCTGCAGAAAACTACAAGAACTTTAAGCTGCAGAAAACTACAGTAACTTCAAGCTGCAGAAAACTACAGGCACTTTAAGGTGCAGAAAACTACAGGAACTTCAAGCTGCAGAAAACTACAGGAACTTCAAGCTGCAGAAAACTACAGGAACTTCAAGCTGCAGAAAACTACAGGAACTTCAAGCTGCAGAAAACTACAGGAACTTTAAGCTGCAGAAAACTACAGGAACTTTAAGCTGCAGAAAACTACAGGAACTTCAAGCTGCAGAAAACTACAGGAACTTCAAGCTGCAGAAAACTACAGGAACTTCAAGCTGCAGAAAACTACAACCTTGCTTTAACCAAGGCCAGATTTAAGTACGAGGGTTGTTCAAATGATTTCCTACACCGTTTTTATGCCTACACATTCTGATATTGAAGTGCCTTTCAAAGAGTTTTAGCGACAAGTTCAAGAGGACAGGAACTTCAAGCTGCAGAAAACTACAGTAACTTCAAGCTGCAGAAAACTACAGGAACTTTAAGCTGCAGAAAACTACAGGAATTTCAAGCTGCAGAAAACTACAACCTTGCTTTTACCATATGGAGTCATAACTCAGGAAATTACCTATGCAATTAGCATTACTCTACATCAACCTGCAAGTAATTCTCAGGCTCGAAAATATCGAAATCGTCCTCACGCTCAAACTCGGACCAAAGTATACAGTCAAACCTGCCTTAAGCAGTCAGTCAAGGGATGACGGCTGACTGCTAAATGACAGATGGCTGCTAATAAAAGTTCAACTATAATTTTCATGCTCAACTTAGTTTGATCATTGAGTGGTGTTTTCACAATGTTTTTGAACACTGCCACTTCAATATTTAAGGTGACTGTGTATATTTCAATTGTAATTCACAAGAGGCCAAGTTGCATTAATGATTTCCAAGGCTAACATACCTATTTCAGTTTCTTTTATCAAGTCAGTGAAATAACTGGAGATGAAAAACGTGAATTAAGTCTCGCAGCATGTGTTGCATTGTATATGTATATCCCCAGATGAAAATGACATGTGTGTCTGAGGCATATGTAACTGGAGACACACGGTGTACAGGCACTTCCTTCGATCAATAACCTCAAATAATTGCCTCCTCTTGTTACATCATCAGTCTAACGCACCTAATATAGGAGGCATTCCCCCCTGCCTGGAATATATAATTTTCCCCATTTTTTCTTATTTTCCCCCTCTATAATCATGAGTGTACATATATTGTGTATTTGGATTCCCTGTCTTGATAAAATTGTTCAGATATGTTATATCATAGTTCTTATTATTCTCTGAAGCAATAAAACATTACTAAATAAGAGAAAAATACAATAAAATGCCTCCATTATACATAGTAGAAAAATTCCCCTTTTAGTTCCTTTGCGCTAATTTTCCCCCCTCCTATGGACCTGGACCCCTTTCCCTCCAAAGTGAAAAGATACACTGCCATACCAAGCCTTTACTGAGAGCAGAGCATATTTTCAGTTTTATTACCAATTATCTTGAAAAGATAAAATAATTTTTTTTTTTGTAAAATACTGTTTATCCTGGTTTCCAAGCTTATAGTGGGTCACAATGACCTCTCCTCTCCAAGTCATGTGACCAAACTATGTCATGTGACCAACCATAGCAGTACAACGGTGAGATATACGTGAAAATTACACAAAGGTAAACTTAACTCAGAGTTTTGAAATTCTTCCTTTGATCATTTCAATCATTTAACCCGTTTTAAGGCACATCTGTGTTATAGACTGCAACCTGTTTAAAGCAATCCCAAAATGACACTATTTCCAACGAATTCCACTTAACATCCGCCTTGGCTCTTCTTGTACAACTCTTGACTATTATTTACAGTATGGAACTCAGGTGTGTGTGTTTTGTTTATCACCTTGACATAAACCCCTGATACTGCATCAAGCTTACTTGTATAGTAAGACAGCACTATAACAAACAATTGCCAAGAGGTATAACCATTCTGTATTCTCCGAGTTTAGGCAATCTTTCACTTCCGTCACCTAGCGGCAGATCAAAAACAGTTTTCTGAATGCTCCAGGATGAGTCCATCACTAGAACATCAAACACAATGAGCGAAAAAAGCAACCCTGTTTAGACCATTTTTTTCAGATATGGAAAAAGGGGCCGAAATACCATATCTTTTCCAGTTTCTTGTGTTTGGGAAAATGAAAATCGTTGGGTAAATAGTAATTCTGGGGAAAACTATGTGAATTTAACCCTTCCCCTCATATAGACTCATTTTGACGCACTCAGTAGGTACCACATAAAGCCTGATCTGCAGAAAACCACAGTTAAACCTTACCAAATTTAATTACAAAATCCTCATTTCCAGACCACTGAGGAACAGCGAACAACATAAAACCTGATCAGCCTGCGAGTTACTCGCAGGCTGATCTGATTTTATGTTGTCGCATAGGTCTTTTCATGGTTTCCTCTATGAGGGAAAGGGTTAAACAAACGTTCAGAGGGGAAGATCGCCATGAACGGCCCCTGATATGGAAAAAAAAAGCCCCACAAGTGATTCAATAAGTGAGCGTATTATACACCATGCAGCAAATATCAAATGAGACCCCCATGAAAAACTGACTCGTCCAATAAAATAGAACCATAATTTGGCCTATCCAGAAATGCTTGTTTCATACACCATTTCAAGTTCAGTAAATTAATTTTTTCTTTAGGAAAGTAAAAATATAAACTAAGCTATTACTAAGCCAATACTTAAACCAGAACTCATTAAGTTTACAAATGAACCATTTTTGGAATATATAAACAAAGCTAGAGTTTTGTTTGGCCAGAAGTAGAGAGCAAGGAAGATTAACTAACAAACAAGAGGGCCATGATGGCCCTGAATCGCTCACCTGAGTACCATTGCTTCAACTGATGTCAAGGTTTTTAAACAGACAAGGATTCTGATATAACTTAATCTAAAACATTTTACCCCTGACAATACTACACACCAAATATCTAAGCAATGGGCCATATGGTTTCAGAGAAGACTTGGGCGCAGGGTCATTTATCACCCTAGGGCCAAGACTTTGAAAATCTTTGTAATGAACCATTAGATGCTACTACATACCAAAAATCTTAGCTCTAGGCCTTATTGATTCATAGAAGAAGATTTTTTTAAGATTTTCCTATTTAACTCTATTAAAACAAGTGACCCCAGGTGTGGGGTCATTTATCACCATTGGGCTATGATTTGTACAATCTTGGTAGTGGCCCATAAGATGATGCTACATACCAAATATCTAAGCTCTAGGCCTAATGGATTCATAGAAGAAGATTTTTTAAGATTTTCCTATATAACTCTATGTAAAACAAGTGACCCCTGATGCGGGGTCATTTATCACCATAGGGCTATGATTTGTACAATCTTGGTAGTGGCCCATAAGATGATGCTTCATACCAAATATCTAAGCTCTAGGCCTTATGCATTCATGGAAGAAGATTTTTTAAGATTTTCCTATATAACTCTATGTAAAACAAGTGACCCCTGGTGCGGGGTCATTTATCACCATAGGGCTATGATTTGTACAATCTTGGTAGTGGCCCATAAGATGATGCTTCATACCAAATATCTAAGCTCTAGGCCTTATGGATTCATAGAAGAAGATTTTTTAAGATTTTCCTATATAACTCTATGTAAAACAAGTGACCCCTGGTGCGGGGTCATTTATCACCATAGGGCTATGATTTGTACAATCTTGGTAGTGGCCCATAAGATGATGCTTCATACCAAATATCTAAGCTCTAGGCCTTATGGATTCATAGAAGAAGATTTTTTAAGATTTTCCTATATAACTCTATGTAAAACAAGTGACCCCTGGTGCGGGGTCATTTATCACCATAGGGCTATGATTTGTACAATCTTGGTAGTGGCCCATAAGATGATGCTACATACCAAATATCTAAGCTCTAGGCCTTATGGTTTCGGAGAAGAAGATTTTTTCAAGTTTTTCCTATATTAACTCTTATGTAAAACAAGTGACCCCTGGTGCGGGGTCATTTATCACCATAGGGCTATGATTTGTACAATCTTGGTAGTGGCCCATAAGATGATGCTACATACCAAAAATCAAAAGGTTAGGCCTTGTGGTTTCGGAGAAGAAGATTTTTTCAAGTTTTTCCTATATTAGCCTATGTGAAATCAAGTGACCCCTGGGGCGGGGCCAATTTTGACCCCAGGGTCATAATTTGTACAATCCTGGTAGAGAGTCATAAGATCATGCTACATACCAAAAATCAAAAGGCTAGGCCTTGTGGTTTCAGAGAAGAAGATTTTTTAAATTTTCATTTTTAAAATCTATTTTTAGCTCCTGTGACCTAATTATGCGATGGACCAGAACCATTTATACAACTTTAGTAGAGCTTCATCCAAGGAACATTCCTGCAAAATATTTTTTCAAATTGGCCAAGCCGTTTAGGAGGAGATGTTGTTTGAAGCAATTGTTGACGCCGGACGCACGGACGCACGGACGGACGCACGCACGCACGCACGCACGCACGGACGACGGACGACGGACGCCGGACAAAAGGCGATCAGAAAAGCTCACCTTGAGCACGTTGTGCTCATGTGAGCTAAAAACAGGTTGTTTGTTGTGAGATCATTTTGAGCTGTACCAGAACAACAAATCTATGTAATTAACATGGTTGTTGAACGATTAAAGTAGGAATTTGGATCTAAATAAAGCGCACCATTCTGTCTGTATGGAAGGAAAGGCTGGAGGGACATTATCAGGAAACACATGGTTTATTTGAATCCGTCTGCAGAAGATGAGTTTCAGTACCAGAGGGGAAGATAAGAAATGTACATTACGAGATGAAGTTGGCATGTGCAGCAGACGACCCTGATGCTTAGACATAGCTGTCGAGGAAATGGACCATGCAACTAGCGTAAAACCAGATCAGCCTGCAGTGACTCACTACCTTACCATGTTTTGTGTTCACGACTTCACAGTGCCTCTGGAGATGAGAAAGGCTTCGATCAGATTTTATACTCATTGCTACTCTTCGGTGTTTTAGTACAGAAGGTAAAGCTAGTTCTGAAAACTGCTTCTGTCATCTGTTTTTTCAATGGTATTATAAGCGACACCATTATAACTATTGTCTACTAGAGAAAAAGGGTTTTTGTATACACTGAATTGGTTTAAGGGATTTGAAAGTCTGCAAAACCGCTGATCAAAACCTTAAGCTTAACAAAAGGTTTAATAGGATTAGGCTTTCCTGTTAAATACTGTGAAGTAATTTAATTCTATACTTCATTTTGGAATTCAGATTAGTTCATAATGCTTTAAATTAAACAGACAATTACCAAAAGAAAGTCATTTCAATGAGGTATTGAAAAAGAACAAAATCCTATTGATGATATAATACCCGGAAATTTGATTACTTGAAAAAAATGTATCCCTAAGTTATACATAATATTTCTATTTGGACACTTCAAAATAAAATTTTTTGACCCAACTCAAGTGACTGAAAGTTGGAGTCCTTTACAAAGATTTGCCAAAAAGTTGAAATCCTTTACAAAGATTTGCCAAAAAGTTGAAATCCTTTACAAAGTTTTGCCAAAAAGTTACAAGATTCAGTTTGGCAGGGGAGCATGTCAAAGTACCCATTATTCACAATAGGGGATCAAGAACTGTGTGTAAAGGGCTGGGTAGCGCATACACTAGAGCATTTGACCGTAAGAGTGAGGCCACAGGTTTGAGTACCAGTCAAGCTGCACATTTTTCTCACTCAATGATTTTTTACAAAAGCTTTAACTATGGACTGAAAATTAGGAGTGTGTGTGAACCCTGCTTAACCCTTTCCCTCATAGAGGAAACCATGAAAAGACCTATGCGAACAGCATAAAACCAGATCAGCCTGCGAGTAACTCGCAGGCTGATCAGGTTTTATGTTGTTCGCTGCTCCTCAGTGGTCTGGAAATGAGGATTTTGTAATTAAATTTGGTAAGGTTTAACTGTGGTTTTCTGCAGATCAGGCTTTATGTGGTACCTATTGAGTGCATCAAAATGAGTCTATATGAGGGAAAGGGATAACTCTTGACCTTATAAATGTCTTTATATATGACCTCATGGCTGATGTTCTTACTTGTTAAAAGTATCTCATTCAATACAGATTCATTAACGATACATCTGCTGGAAAAAATGAAAACTTCTTAATTGAAAGCGTCAAATTGGTTGACCCATGTATAACTTAACGGAAATCAACTTACTGGTACTTCAAATGATTTATGAAACAATGGATTTTCTTTGCCATGCAGACTGTTTTAGATCTAAGCTACAAGCTCTTTATTAAATCTGGCAGCCCTTCTCTGATCATAAGTCAAAATCTACATCAAAACAAAAAGTACAGACTGGCACCTTCAGATGCCTCATTAATTCTGCAGCTTCCAGCAAAATGAAATGTAAATCAGTGAATCGAATCTGTATAATACCTTGAAACCGAGATTTCATTTTCAGCCTTCTGTGAGATACCAACAGATAAACAATCCAAAACAACCCAGAGTATTTCAAAAACAACTTTTTATACCGTATGGTGTTTTACAGTTCAGATGCACTCTACTGAGCTGGTCTAGAACTTTGAAAGACTTTCTGCAGTCTTCAATATGTATCTTGATTCTCTCGGTTTCATTGTTCGCATAAGATATAAAATGTCAGCTAATCGAACAGATATTGCTTTTTATTCCTCTGGATAATTAAAATCAAGGAAATGACGGAGAATATCCGGATAACTGTTTACCTGCAAAACATTTTTCTGTTTACATACAACTTTTCCCTTACAATAAATGTTTAATTTAGACAGACTTTAAGAGCTGTAATAACAAATGTTTAACATTTATTTTATGGTCGATTTAGGAGCAAAAAAACTTGATGATGGTAATGTTGTTGTTGTAGTAATGAGATTTTAACCAACTCTGCAACAGTACTCAGTCCTAAAGCAATGCCCAACTAATTACAGGTGGAGAATACCATTAGTGAATTATGAGGCAACCGGGTAGACCCATTGACCTACCACAAGACATTTGGATAGCTGGAAAAATTCGGTTTACAATGCCAAGATTTTAAGCCACATTGGTAAGGGCTAAGTGATGCCTTTTTTTTCATTGTTTTTCAAAGATTATTTAGCTTTTAGTAGGTATTCTGCAAGATTCTGCGAACTATTGCTTTTTTTTTTCTTGACAAAATTAATTGGGTACTGCAGCAATATTGGGTACTGTAGAAATCATTAATTTTCATGGAGGACAAATTTTTGTTGACTTCATGAATGGCTTTGTCCACAAATATTAATCCCCTTGAAGTCTCTTATTTAATCGACCTCATGTTTTCTACCACAAATTGTCTTTATGTAACAGATTCCACAGTATTTAAAGTCAACAAAAATTATCTGTTACTCTGATAAATAAGTACATGAAGAGAGAAGCCTCTCTGCCACACATCCCCCCCCACCACCCTGTCTCTGGTTCCAGATGTATTCCCTTATGAGTGACCATGACATTATAAATGGTGATAATCACCAGAATTAAAGCACACCCTGAGAGAGAAGGCAGCCTGGTTATTATAGCGCTACTTAATGGTTTTCTTAACACCTCTGAGACTGACCTTCACCAAACTTACTAGGGTATCGTCAACTATGTTTTGGACGCTTTCCAGCCAGTTTGGTACTCCAGGAATGCCAATGCAGACTTTGGAGAAGTCAAATAACACTAACTGTCAATAACGCTAAGAATGTACAGAGTTTATCTGAAGGTTTTTTTTTCTGTTTAACCTTAACATATTGAATACTTTGTTTTACCATAAAATAAACATTCTCTGTTTTGTAAAACAGGAGATTTGTTACAAAGACATTAAAAATGTGTTAATGGCAAAGCTTTTTTTTTTTTTCACTTCTATATCACGAAGATGTTCCATGAAATCCCTTTACAGTTGAACCTGTATTAGCGGCCACCTGTATTAAGTGGTCAATTTGTATGTAGCGGTCAGTTTTATTTAGAGTCAACCTCTGTTAAGTGGTCACTTTCTCTTGTTCTCTTAACTGGTCGCCTAAGACAGGTTTGACTGTATTTGAGAGAATGATGCTTTTACTCCCCAAAATATGATATTCAGGGCCGTATATAAACTTTTAATTTTTATGCTTTTTTCAATGATGACTTTAAAATGATTGGCGATTGGTTATTAATGAAGCCTCTGATAGATATAGTATGTTTACAGCCTAATAATTAACCCTTTCCCTCACAGAGGACACCATGAAAAGACCTATGCGAACAACATAAAACCAGATCAGCCTGCAAATTTGGTAAGGTTTAACTGTGGTTTTCTGCAGATCAGGCTTTATGTGGTACCTATTGAGTGCGTCAAAATGAGTCTATATGAGGGAAAGGGTTAATGAAACCTCTGATAGATATAGTATGTTTACAGCCTCATAATTAAGAAAGCTAAAGGTAGCCATTGTGTGCAGCTGCTAAACAAGATGGCTGAAATCAGCAGATTCCATGAAGTTAGCCGACTCCAAGAAGTAACCCTATACCGATTGACCAGTAATAATCGGGAGTGGTCAGAAAGAAGATGAAGATGGCAGTTGTAGATGACCACTCCTGACGGCCAGATAATGGGTTCTCTAATTTAGCCGCCAATAAACACTGGAATCAATGTACATCGGAACACATCTTCCAGAGCTTCTGTCGACTGGTAAAGGTCTTCATCAAATTAACACCGCCCCTGGTTGTTTAGATGAACATCAATACGGACAGTTCTTTTTAAATAAATACAGAAAAAGGAATAAATCAAACATGATCAAAGATGGAAAATTCCCTGAACTACCTTTACCGCAATACTAGTGTCTGTAATGCCTTCCTGTAATAGATTAGAATAGAGTGTAACTCGTCGTAATCAAAGCGAGAAATGCGTCTGGTGAGGACCACAACCGACTGCTATGCACTGCAGATTTAAATAATAAAACCCCGACCTGTCTGGGGGGCAATGAATGCTCCTTCAACCAATATCGTAACTTGCACTTGAAACAAATTGGAAACTCAAGGATAAGTAAATAGATCCTTTTCTATAATTGCATTACTTGTAAAACTGAAGTTTTTGCGGTTAGATCTGTAAGTGTAATCCAGAAATGCAATATATATAACCTTCAAGGAATTGTACCAGCAGTGTTTCTGTCTACAGGTAGCATAACATCTAACATTTTTCTTTCCGCTGTTTGTCTTAACCCTTTCCCTCATAGAGGAAACCATGAAAAGACCTATGCGAACAACATAAAACCAGAACAGCCTGCGAGTTACTGGCTGTTCGCTGCTCCTCAGTGGTCTGGAAATGAGGACTTTATAATTTAATTTGGTAAGGTTTAACTGTGGTTTTCTGCAGATCAGGCTTTATGTGGTACCTATTGAGTGTGTCAAAATGAGTCTATATGAGGAGAAAGGGTTAATGAATATTGCTTGCTATCATAACTTTAAGGGGGCTGCACACAGTGGGATCTGCCATCACCTACCAATCAGAATGACTCACAAATACTAAAATGACACCTACTGCTTTGAGCATATATGTTTTCCTTATATCCTTTAGTCATTGAAGTCTGTCAGAAAGCATCCTAGCATGAAAGTCAGAGGGAACCATAGACTTCTACTGTTCGAGCCACCACTTGGCACGTTGCCCTGGTCTCGCTGGCTAGATAATGTGGATCTAATCAACACAGATATCCCATGGCAAGGCACACACTAACAGCTGCTGGTTGCTCTGTTGTGTACCCACTGCCTGTTTTCCCTTCCTCCCTCCCTCCCCCACCAACCCACCCCTCCCATGTTGCTCATTATCAATCCATCATATAAATGTATACACGCAGATATGACTAACAACGGTAAAGATGTGCTAGCAACTGTCAACCATTAACTCCCATCTACGTGTGCAGAATCTCTCAGACAAAAGACAATGCATTATGTGTGCAGACTCGATTGACATCATCAGCATTTATCAGGAAGACTGTAAACAGATAATTGACTTGATGCCTTCTTTCTCCAAGATGATCTTCATACACATGGGACTGAGTGCATTCCATTTGCACACATGTGTACATGTACGCATTCCTTTACGCTTTTTCTCTCCCAGCATCCAAGTGATGTAAGCAACTTGGAGCACTAATGCTAGAAGGTGCGAAATTCTCTGATGGGCCATTTAGAAGTCTAAATGGAGGTGGTAAAACACCTCAAATAATATCAAAGGGAACATCTTTGTCAAATGCTGATAGACTCTGACAGTTTACAGAACCACAGCAGGAGCGTCTTATTCAGTTATTTCTCAGCCGTTGACAATAATGTATCTATACAGTTTACATGTTTTTTGCAGCAATTCTGTATGACATAAACGTCCAACAATCACATCTAATACAAGATTCAAACTTAACCTATCAAGGTCATCATGTCTCTCTCCTTTAATTGACTGATCAGGCGTCAGGGTTTTGACCCTTGGAAATTTCCAAAATGATGCCTTTTGACCCATGAAAATTAATGGACATCAGGGGGTCAAATTTATGTTATCATAAAAAAGGAATAGTTCCACAAAATTCTCAAGATATTATTCTTTTTACAATTATCAAACATTTTGACTCTTTAGTTTCGCTGACTTTGCAGAAAATGGTGATTAAAACCCCAAAATGATACTTGACACAGATGAAAAAATCTCTCTGAAACTCAACGAATACAACAAGCTTTCCCTATATATAATATTATGTGTTTAGAAATTTCAAAGTTTAAAAAGCAGTCAAAAGAAAGCTCCACTTATACGCCAATTACAACCACCCATCATGGTAAATTACACACGCGCCAAGTTTCATTGAGATCACTCTAAAACTTTAAGATGCTGGCGCACTACACTAACCAACCAACCGAATAATTTCAGAATATTTCTAAGTTTGATACGCGTTCAAAAGCATGCTCCACTTATAGGTAATTTACAACTGCACGTGCCAAGTTTCATTGAAATATCTCTAAAACTGAAGACGTTCGTGCCACAAACTACAGACTGCATGCATATAAGGGTAGTTCCAGGACAGGTTGGCCTGGTGACAGGTTAATGTGACTGGGAGTGGTATCATGCTACATGTCAGATAGTCTACAGCTTGATACTGCAGTGTGGCAGCACTATATCTGTCTCAAGTAGACATTGCCTCAAAATGACTGAAACACTGTCGGTGGGACGTTAAACCCAACAAACAAACAAACAGACAGACTGTCTGACGAACAGACAGATTCCGGAGTACCTGGTAAACCATGCCAGCTTGATCAGAATTTGGTGTCACGTATAATCATATTTCAGTCTTTACATTTGTGGGTTTCAATAAAATGTATGTGCATACATGGATGCATGAAGCAAACTTTAAATGGACTATTCACCTATGTTTACTCATAATGACTGAAAATCGATAATATGTCAAATATGCCATCCATTTTTGATGAAGTAAATACGTACATAATTATATAAAGTATTTCTTATTCAGATCCACTGTTACTACTTTTCAAAATGGGAAAATATCATTTAACCCCTTCCCTCATAGAGGACACCATGAAAAGACCTATGCGAACAGCATAAAACCAGATCAGCCTGCAAGTAACTCGCAGGCTGATCAGGTTTTATGCTGTTCGCTGCTCCTCAGTGGTCTGGAAATGAGGATTTTGTAATTAAATTTGGTAAGGTTTAACTGTGGTTTTCTGCAGATCAGGCTTTATGTGGTACCTATTGAGTGCGTCAAAATGAATCTATATGAGGGAAAGGGTTAAAATCATTTGTGATCAATTCTTATTTTTTTCCTAATCTGGAAGATGATTCTTTATCATTGTTGTTAAGTCCTTTTTCAAATTTCCCTTGTTGCAAAAACGCACTTAATTCTAAGCAAAATCTTTCCATTTAAAACTTAAATGCTGCATACCATAGAATGATTAATTTCTGCATGGGACCAACTTTGTCAATTTTGTGGGTGGCTTAATCCATAAATATAAAATTCCGTAAAAAATATTCCTTTAAGGTAATCCATCCATCATTAAACAGTGATCGTGGTCCATCAAGTGATCATGGGAATGTTATAGTAAATGCAAGCCGTTATAAACTTTGAGCAAAAGAGCCTATTATTCCAAGTCCATGGATGCTTGCATCTGCACTTAAGTATATAACCCTTTCCCTCATAGAGGACACCATGAAAAGACATATGCGAACAGCATAAAACCAGATCAGCCTGCGAGTAACTCGCAGGCTGATCAGGTTTTATGCTGTTCGCTGCTCCTCAGTGGTCTGGAAACGAGGATTTTGTAATTAAATTTGGTAAGGTTTAACTGTGGATTTCTGCAGATAAGGCTTTATGTGGTACCTATTGAGTGCGTCAAAATGAGTCTATATGAGGGAAAGGGTTAAAGACCGAACGATTATAACTGCGTGATGGATGGATAATAATATCACGGGATCCCCTGCATTGAGAAATGAAAATAATAACACTGATTTATGCACTGGTCACGAGATAACAAAATCCATGAAATTTCATGTCAATGAAAATTAATGATTACAGTTATCAGCTCAGGTTCCCCTGCATTGAGAAATGAAATATAATAGCTAACTTAAGTTGCATAAATTTTATGGTACAAAAATAGATTCCATTAACTAAACTGCCATCAACAGATTGTAAAGGGTCCAGAATTATGTAACAAATTTGCTCATGTTTTACGGTAAAATTTCATAGAGACCCCATTAACTTAATGGCCATTGACAGATTGTGAAAAGTTCAGTGTCAATTTGTCTTTTCACAAACAACATGAATCTACGTTGCATAAGACGATCTGATTAAGTCGTATGTGACATCTGTTATGTGGGTGGGGAGTTAATTGTCTTGCATCAACTCCCACCCTCTCCCCGACAGACAAGATGAGTTAGGCCCTACTCTGGGGTGTAAAATTCAACTCGCCCGCTGGCCTTGGCCAATGAAAATTCGGTCAGGGGGAGGGAAAATTCAGAACATTTCTTTGTAATTTTCCTAATTTTACTATTCAAATTTTGAAAGGACTATGCAGGGTGAGTGATAATTTTAGAAAATATACACCCCTGACTTTATCTTAACCCTTTACCTTATATTGACGTATTTTGACACATTGGCAAACAGAGTAGACCCAGATCAGTCAGTTGCCTGATCAGGCTCCCCTCTGTTTGCTCTTACAATATTGTCATGGGCGGATTTAGGGGGTGGGGTGGGGGGTGGAGGTTGGCTCCACCCAACATCCTGTATCCGCACCAGAGTGTAACTCAGTTCCTATACAGTCTGCTATGCAAAGAAAATTCCCAGTTTAGAAAAATCCAATCAATATTCATCAAACCATAGATTTGCACATGGATATTTACGAGGTAAAGGGTTAACAAGCAGGAGATGAAGATTTAAATTCACCTGATAAAAACAAAGCAGCAGCCGGTACAAAACCTGGTGAGCCTGTGAAAATCAAACATTTTGTGAGCTGTGGTATTTATTTTGGTCAGTATAGTATGATTATAAATGTTATAGTAAAAGACAGAGGTAACTAGTTTTCAAGGCAGATGGTTTGCGAGAGAGACTGATCATGGAGAGAGGGATGCCAGTGTGTCGCAACAGACAACAGGTAACGGTGGAAGATGCCTCATAACTCACACATGTTATTGTATAACACATATATGATACATCACATATCTTTTGTCTGCCATACAGGCAACTCACAGCTGCTGCTGCCGCCTGGTTTAGTGATCAAAAAGACTTTGGTAAACAAATAGGTCAAGTACATGTACAAATGTAGATAACATAATAACTGTTCTGTTTTGCCTAAAGACCTTTGAAGAAATTGAGTTCCCTTATTCATGATGATTTCAATGAATACTAACAAATAATACAAGGAAAGAGCTACCCCTCTCCCTCTATCTTTATGGGTGTCTTCCCCTCTGAAAAAGGTAATTCATCCATCATTGAATTATAATCATGGTCCTTCAAATGCTTAAAAAGACTTCAGGAGATGCAAGCATCCAGACTTGGATTAACCCTTTCCCTCATAGAGGATACCATGAAAAGACCTATGCGAACAGCATAAAACCAGATCAGCCTGCGAGTTACTTGCAGGCTGATCAGGTTTTATGCTGTTCGCTGCTCCTCAGTGGTCTGGTAATGAGGATTTTACAATTAAATTTGGTAAGGATTGAGTTTGGCTTTCTGCAGATCAGGCTATATGTGGTACCTATTGAGTGCGTCAAAATGAGTCTATATGAGGGAAAGGGTTAAGCTTCTCCGTTCATCCAAAACATGAATATTTATGACTGGTTCAAGATAAGGAATTGCCGGGCAATGGTACAATTTTGTCCCATGAGTAATAGGACAATTGATAGCCAATCCTTTCTTATCCCAAAGAGACCTTGCATTGCAGGGATGCAAATTTAGAATTCCTAGAATTTTTTAGTGCGGAAAAAACCCTGGAAAATTTCATCCTGTAAATCCCTGCTTTATGTATCTGAATATTTTGTTTGTGGACCCCACTGGAACTCTATATTGTTACTGTATATGTATGCATGCCAAATACAATGCATCCATGAAGTCTGCGACTAAATATTATGAAATCCAATATATGACTTCATAATTGTGTTCATTTCCAATATCAATAACTGTTCAAAATATCATATGCCTTTCGGCTCTTGTTTTTACACAGTTATTTTCATTACTGTCATGGAAACACGATGCCCTTTTTACGTCATCGTTTTCAAATACTGTGGAAAAACATCACCTAGCTGATAGTTGTTCAATATCACTGTAAGCAATAAAAGTGTGTATTGGGGGTGAAACCTGGTACAGCATGGGGCAGGTGGACAATTTAGATAAACACTGCCAACCATGTTACAGTAGCCATTTTGTATACAGTAGCCATTTTATACCAAAAGCGTCAACCCTGTTACAGCAGCCATTTTGTACCATAAGCGTCAACCCTGTTACAGTAGCCATTTTATACCAAAAGCGTCAACCCTGTTACCGTAGTCATTTTGTACCATAAGCGTCAACCCTGTTACCGTAGTCATTTTGTACCATAAGCGTCCACCCTGTTACAGTAGCCATTTTGTACCATAAGCGTCCACCCTGTTACAGTAGCCATTTTGTACCATAAGCAAACCTAGCTGTAACACTGTGATGCTAGGGCACTAATTTACTAATTTAAGATAAACGTAACTTCCAAACAATTAACACTCTCTCCTTATATATTAGGGGACTTTAAAAATGTTTCATGTATAAAACTTTGATATTTCATATAATTTTTTTTTTCTTTTTTCATGGGAAAATCAGTAATCTTACTGGATAACTTGCACTTAATGATTAATAAATCTATTGTTGAAATTTCTTAGTAATCTAAAGTTGTAAGTAACTTTAAAGTAGTTTAAAAAAACATGAAATAAAATATTCAAAATTTTCCTGTGGTGAGGGCAGAGGACGTTTTTAGAGTCCTTGAGTATTCAGCCTACTAATCAACTTTACGACTGGAATATACCTGTATACACCTGCTTAAACAACCATTATAAAATGGCCAATTTATTACGGACTTCGAAAACATAACTTTTATCTGGACGTCATACCTATATAAATTATGGCAAAATATTTATCTATGGCGAGTAGGTCAAGTTTTAACTTGACTTTCTATTGAAATCATAATACTCAGGTATGTCACAGGTTTGGGTCAATACTGTTAAAACAACCACGTTTCACTTTCTATAAACTTAACAAAAGACAGCTCTTTAAAAGCCATTATTCATTCAAATGTAAGCAATTTGCCTTTTTGGAAATATTCATTCCATACTGCTTATACATGGTTCATACAAATTTTCTTAAGCAAAGTTTCAGGGTTTTTCAAGTTTTTTTTTTGTTTTTTTTAAAGGACTTAAAATTTCAAAATTATAAGGACTTGCATAAACTGCAACTTATAATCCGCTTATAATGCTATAATTTTAAGGCATGGAAGGGATGAACCTCAATTTTTTAACAGCTTGATAAACACTTTTTTATGATCAATATTGTAATTTCAAGTTCAAGGGTTTTTTCAAGACCTTTCAGTTAATTTTTTTTTTTTTTTTCAAGGGTTTATAAGGCAGATGTGATTTTCAAGGGTTTTTTAAGACAGACATCAAAATTCAAGGGTTTTTCAAGACCTGTGTGAACCATGTTAAATAAACATTGTCTTCTTTTATAAAATCCATAGATATATAATGTAAACAAATATGCAAATGACCCTTTCTTTACCTCATGAATATTCATGTGCAGTAAAATCTCAATGAAAAGACCACCCTTCGGACTGCTGTCAACTGGTCTTAACCCTTTCCCTCAAAGAAGAAACCATGAAAAGACCTATGTGAACAGCATAAAACCAGATCAGCTAACTCGCAGGCTGATCAGGTTTTATGCTGTTCGCTGCTCCTCAGTGGTCTGGAAATGAGGATTTTATAATTAAATTTGGTAAGGTTTAACTGTGGTTTTCTGCAGATCAGGCTTTATGTGGTACCTATTGAGTGCGTCAAAATAAGTCTATATGAGGGAAAGGGTTTTAAGATAACCAAGTTTCAACTAATAGGAAATAGAGAAAGGGGGCCTGAAAAAACTGGTCTTAATAGTGAGATGGTCTTTATACTGAGGTGGTCTTTATTTTTTTATGCCATTTAATAAGTGATTAGATATTGGCCCCGTTATTTGTCTGAGAACCAATACGACTGTCCAGAGGACAAATAACACAGCTAATATCAAATCACTTATTTAATGACAATTTTATTACATAATGCTTTAGCCAATCAAATTGCAGGAAAAGCAGGGCCAATAAATAATATCAGTTTCAGCCCCGTACCGATAATGATATTTTTTGATTGGCTTGTTGGGATTGTCAGTGTATTATTGAAAGGGCCTCTTTAAATGTTACAGGGCTCATAAATAATAGTTAATGTGATAAAAGGTTTTATTGTACAAATATATGACTTGATGAATATCAATTTTCTCAACTACAAATAGTTAACAATGATCATTTCTTTGCCAAGGCAAATGTGTAGAATCTGAGCTACAATATAATGTACAGTGTTCTTTTTTTTTATGGTCAAAATATTCAGAGAATATAGGAGGCATTCCCCCCTGCCTGAAATATATATATTTTTCCCCCCAATTTTTTTCATTTTTCCCCCTCCATGATTGTGACAGTTTACATACCATATTGCGTGGTTGCAGTGTCTTTTTTAAATGTTATATTCTTGATGAAAACTGTTCAAACATGTTATATTATTATCCTTATTATTTAAAATCATTAAATAAGAGTAAAATACAATAAAATGCCTACATTATACATAGAAAAATTCCCCTGTTAGCCTGTTTGCACACTTTTTTTCCCCTGCTATGGGCCTGGACCCCTTTCCCCCAAAGTGGAAAAAAAAACACTGCTGTAAAAGAAAATAGGGGAGACCCTCAAAAGAGCTGTCTGATCTGGGTCTACTCTGTTTGCCAATTTAGACATCAAAATGTGCGTCTATATAAAGTTAGTAAAGGGTTAACCCCCCACCCGACCCCAACACAAAAAAAAAAGAAAAAAAAAAGATGAAAACAGGTGACAAAAAAAACCCCACTGTTCTATAGATCAGATATTATTGTTCCAATAATACGCTACTTTAAACGTAATTTGACCTTGTGTAGGTAATGAAGTGTATTAATTTGATGCCTTATTTTGGGATATTCTGGCATCACTCCAATGTTCTGCTGCTTTGATTATTACCATTTGACCTTTTTAACTCTGTCAGGTAAGCGCACTACCATGATAGAGTATTAAACTACAAAAGCCGAAAGAACGGAGATCACTGTGAGCTCTCTCGTACTGTAATACTACGACTGATAGGGTTTTAGACAACTGAGCATTATAATGAGCTTTAAAAACACCAAGTTGGCATCTCGTCAAATGTGGATTTATACTAATCTATGGATTGTCTTCAGAAGTTGAAACAAATGACTTTGCACAGATTCCCAGGCATATGACGTAAACTGGTGAAATAAACCGTTGCAATTAAGCTAAAATTTTAATTCTTAAATAAAGGAAATCAAAATGCTTTTGGTCCCTATACGTTATATGTATAATGCACTGATTTTAATACTAATGAGGAATGACTGTTATTGACAGGTAATCCTATAGGTATGAATAAATAATAGATTTAAATGGTTATGAATATAAAGAGGTTAATCTTGTTAAATTGAATATAATTTGTAAATTATATATAAATGATTTATCCATGCCATTAAAGCAGTTTTAATATAAAACCGGGTCAACTATTTTTTGGGGGGTATTATTAAAATAAAATCACGAGAGCTATGAACTTTTATGCCCAAGTTTGGGATGGCGGGCATACACAGGAATTTTGAGAAGAATACCCTTCCCAACAAGCGGAAATTTGAAAGATAGAATGGTAGTGGGTCCTGGGAAATAAGACTTTGGTAAGCATATATATATATGGGCATTTTGATGAATTGTCAATACCCAAAGGTGGGGCGTTTAGAGTTCAAAAAATGAAAAATGTCAAATTCTCGTATGTCAGCCCGTTGTTCCACCACTAGGTCTAAACACTGATAGATGCATAGCTGCTGCAATAAAATAAAGCATTTGACCATAAGCTGAAACAAAACGAAATGTAGAAACTGCATTGTTGTAACGAAATAACATTCACATAATAATCTGATCTATAGACAAACAAACAAATGTACGTGTTTAAACCCTTTCCCTCATATAGACTCATTTTTATGCACTCAATAGGTACCACATAAAGCCTGATCTGCAGAAAACCCCAGTTAAACCTTACCAAATTTAATTACAAAATCCTCATTTCCAGACCACTGAGGAGCAGCGAACAGCATAAAACCTGATCAGCCTGCGAGTTACTCGCAGGCTGATCTGGTTTTATGCTGTTCGCATAGGTCTTTTCATGGTTTCCTCTATGAGGGAAAGGGTTAAAGACCTTAAAGAAATGTCCTACTCATAGCAAACACACACACACACACACACAGATTTCAACTAAACCCAAAATAATGATTTTCTAAAGTTTTGCAAAGTCCGAAAAAATTCCAAACCTGCAAAATGAAAATCCTTTGACGAAAACAAAAACGTAAAATACTTCTGACTTAAAATACTTTTAACATAAGATGCGAGAATCTAAAAATACTGCGCTGAAAACGATGAAAGTTTATATCCTAGAAATACAGAGGCAAAAGTATATAGAGGTCAATTAATACTCTTCAGATATTTTTCAATCCCAATAAAAACATGCAATTATTTTAATTTTAGTACAAATGAATGGCGGTTTTAATTAGTTTCTGATATACAGGTATATACATTTAATAGGATCTGTGCCATATGCCTGTTGTAATCTGGCTAGACTATGTACATGAAATGCTAAGAAAGATTAATTAAAAGCTTCCAGTTTAGCATTTGTCATTTGTCACTATATAACAAAAAATTAACATGTGAAACCATCAGCACGTCAATGACATAGCTGGGCCTACACTGATGTGCTAGGGCTAGGAGAGTTCCTGGAATTTTTTTTCTAGGATGCATGAATGTACATTTTCCAGCATATCTTTGGGCAAAAAAATCAACATTGCAAATTTTTTTTAAATGCATTCGTTTTTTTACTTTTTGATAATATTGTTTCTTGAAAAGATGTGCTGGCCCGAATCTAAATTTATAAAAAAAAAATCCAGCCTTTTTTCTGATGATCAGGTAGGATTGCAGTAATACCATATATCAGGGGCAAAGTGCCATTTTCTTTACATTAGGGAAGAAAAAATCATTTGGTAAATAGCAAAACTTGGGGATCAAAAATTAAAAATAGAATTTAAAGGGGAAGGTCCCAAAGAACTGCCCTTGATAAAAGAAAGGAAAAAAAAAATCCTGCCCATGTATCTCAAATCAAGTCTAAATCTTTGTTAGCTATAGTATACTCTGATAATTATCCATATTTTTTTTTTATTTTGTGAGCACTGAAAAAATACTGATAAATAAAATAACTGCTAAAAAAAACAAGAAAAGGAATATTTTTTGTGATATCTAAAGTTCTACTTTGCTTTTTTGTGTTTGCAAAGTCCTTCAAACTTACCTCAAATATTATCAGAATTTAAAACTTATTTAACTCATATATGGTGTTTATCATACAAGGCTATAAAGATCAACAAAACGGTACTTACCTAGGTCGGATATTTCCCTGGGTGGAATTCGCACCATTCCTGGCTTGCGAGCAGGGACCGGAATTCTGTTCACATTAATCCGCTGGTGTGTTTTCTTATATGTTCCCAAGTACCATCACTGAATTAAGTGTTCACAGAGTTTTGTTCACAAATGGATATAGTATCAGCCATTCCTCCCAAATAATCGTTCAAATGTTCGTGTTACAATACAAGTGCAAAATTTTTGAACTGCATAGTGTTAAAAGTGATCATAATACGTTCAAGAAAGCTTTCAAACTACTATATAAAGCCTCCTGGCATTTCCTTCGTATAAACCTAATGATGAATGGATTAGTAGATAGATATAAATTGCCATGTCACACCAAAACGAGTTGTCATTTTGGGTATCGTGAGTCACAATCTTGCGTTTCGTTACGTTTTTTTTTTATAATAATTTTCTCGCAATCAGGCGTTGGGGGGGTCCAGAGAAGGGATCTGTTACATTCGGAAGCTTGTTGATCATTTGGACATTAAACAGGCGGTAATCACGACTTTGAAATGAGGTAGAAATTTGTCTATTGTAATAACAACAATGGCTAGGGTGACCTTCTATCAAGTTATGAGTATAACAAACACAAAGTAACTGGATATTTACTGGATACAATAACCTCTCGCCTACATAACCACGATACTGTACATGTAGGTATACAGTAGCAGAGATATTTCAACTCCGTGGAAATTAAGTTCAAAACGTCATGGGTAAAGATATATCTAGAAAGACATGGATTGGAAATTATTTCCAAATTGCAGCCAATTGCACATATATATTATATACAATTCGTATCACAGCAGGTTAACTTTCAGTTTTTGGAAAAATAAAACGATTAAAACACCCATTGGTTGTAAAAATGTCATGAATTTGAACTGCTCCACCTTTTTTAAATCTCCTTCCATCCGTATTAAGTGTATTAGGCTAACTTACTCCGTATCAATGCAACTGTCAGATATTGCAGGGAATCAAGGTTCAAACTTGGTAAAAGTTCATCTCCTGTTATTTAATTGTGAATACCAGTGACTGCAGGTAGTCAAAATGGAGCATTGAGCACAAGGCTTTCTGGGTCCGAATCCTTTCTTTCGGCATTTCTTGAACTGAAATCCAAAACCAGTGTTGCACCAACATCAAACGTAACTGGCTCATGCTGATAACCAAAGTTTTCTAGTGTATACATGGTTGTTTTTATGGGTTACAGTAAACAGGTCTCCATAGTACTGAATATAGTTAGCTTTGTTTTTTTCTCAGCCATAACAAAAACATTAACAAAACTGGAAAGGTACCGGTATGCACTACACATCAGTTTCAATGCTCAAATTATTCACACTGGAAGGGTTGTTGTTTTTATTGGTGTGGTTTTCATTTGTCTTTTCCATGATATTATAGCTACTTCCTTCGCCCATTTCCAGTATGTCTGAGCCACTGTCAGACATGAGAGAATCTTTCTTCTTTGGAAAGTCAGGACAAGACTGTACATGCTGGTACGACTGGCGGTCATCGTATTCAGTCTCTCGATGGTAAAAGTAGTTAAAATTGGAAACTATTACAGGCACGGGCAGCGCAATTGTCAACACACCAGCTATGGCACACAAAGATCCTACCAACTTTCCCCAGACTCCGATTGGCCGCATATCACCATATCCGACTGTCGTCATTGTCACGACAGCCCACCAAAATGCATCGGGTATACTCTTAAAATGTGACGCCTCTGCGTCGGCCTCAGCAAAATAAACTGCACTAGAAAATAAAATAACTCCAATGAAAAGGAAAAATATGAGCAATCCTAGTTCTCGCATACTAGCTTTTAATGTCTGACCCAAAATTTGAAGTCCTTTTGAGTGTCTGGACAACTTGAATATTCGAAACACACGAACCAATCTGATCACCCTTAGAATGGCTAAGGACATTGCCTGGTTGTTGCTCCTACTTTCGTCTGCAATAACTGTCCCTAGGGTGATAAAATATGGAATGATTGCAACAATATCTATAACATTCATAATATTTTTGAAGAAGCCTAATTTTCCAGGACATGATGCATATCTAACAAGCAGTTCTGAGGTGAACCATATTATACAGCAAGTCTCAATTATGAAGAATGGCTCACTAAACTTTGGAATATCATCCTCTTCAATGGAACCAGTTCCGTTCCTTGATTCGTTCACAACTCTGTAATGCTTGAACTCAGGCAATGTTTCTAAGCAAAATATCACAATTGAAAGTAAAATAATTAGCACTGAGAAGATGGCAATGATTCTTGCCGCAGTTGAGCTTTCAGGGTATTCAAACAGCAACCATACCCTTCTTTGAAATTCGTTTTGTGGAAGAGGTTTTTCTTCTTCTTTAATAAATCCTTCATCCTCTCTGTATTTTTCAATTGCCTGAGCCCCTAAATCATAAAACTTTATTTCCTCTGCAAATACGTCCAACGGCACATTTACAGGTCGTCTCAACCTTCCACCACTTTGGTAGTAATAGAGAATTGCATCAAAACAGGGTCTGTTTCTGTCAAAGAAATATTCATTTCGAAGAGGATCATAGAAGCGGTTACGTTTTGAAGGACATCCAAGTAAAGTTTCTGGAAACTGATTGAGCGTTTTTAGCTGTGTTTCAAAACGGAGACCGCTCACGTTTATTACCACCCTCTCGCAGCATTCGTAATCAACCCCTTGCTGGCCCATCCCATCATTTGGGTGAACATGGTCGTCTTCAGTGAGCTTTGGGAAAGACCTGGAATTTGGAAGATTTGAACGGTGAGGACGTTGACTTAAAGGTATATATCCGGCAGGGCCACCATTTCCTTGCCCAACCTCACAGCTAAGCATTGCAGCCTCCATGCTTATTTTTTTTCTTTAATAATAATAAAATGCAAATTAAATAAAAATTCTAAACTTAAATCTAGTATAGTGTCTATGCTACATGATACTGTTTGTTGGTTTTATTGACTTTTTTTCACTTTTAGCAATATCCTCTACCTTGTTTATGAAACTTTTTTCCATGCCAATGTTTTCCAGTGAAAGTAATTCTTTCATTTTCACCTCCTAATTCCACAGTATCTGTTAGCATATATTCCACCTTTAAACTAAGTAACTGAAAGCAAGCAAATGCAAACTATCCAACATGCATTTCTTACTGAACCAAAATACGTTTCTATACAAGCGCTCTACTCCACAGAACAATTCGTTATTTCAACAAATGACGGCGAATACACAGTCAAATACACACACAACCACTTTATGCTGAAGCAAAGCTGTTATTCGATCGACATGCTGACGTCACAAACTGAGCAAAAGCGGCCACACTACGAGCATTCACCGTTACTGTTAAACGATTAAACCTGTTAAGCAAACGAAGACAACAACTTAAATGAAATGAAACTTAACCCCTTGACCATTTAAAGTTGTTCTGGTGAAAGAACTTCCATACGTCAGTTATTTTTTAGAGTTACAAAATGTGCACTTTAAGCGTATCCTCGATGGTGCGCCAGCCTCAGCAGCTCACAACCGATGTCAGTAAAGCCATGCAAACAAAACAAATCGTGGTGTTCTGGTGCAGTTTCAGTCTAAAATGTTCATGCTGTTAGTTAAACGCAGCAATATACATACAATAAAAGTCACAAACCCTCTGCTTTAGCTTTTATTCTACGTTATGAAGTTGACAAAGCCGAACGAGAGCGTTCAATCTACACAAATCAGTTCTACACTGTAGTTCAGTTCTAACCAATCAGATACTGCAAAAAGTTACACATCGTAACTAAATATAGAACATAAATAAAAAAAAGAATATGTAACCTTCGGACTAAATTGGGTCTATAAAATCATATTTTATTTTTTAAATGATATTCATGTATAAGTTAAAACGATAGGCAATTGTTTATATTTTGTTTTAAACTAGTTAAATCGACTTAAGTTTTCACTGCGGATGAATATCTTTCCTCAGTCGTAGGTATACGTAGCTCAACTTGCCATAGAGCACTGCTAGAGAATTTACGCTGAAAACACAGGCTTCAGGTACGAGGTAGTCAGCGTGTAATCGATAAGCATAGTGCGAGGTTTAGCCAGTAGAAAAAAGTCGATAAAACCAACTAGAAAGTAATACAGCACATTGTTTTCCAAGTTGAAATATAGTAAAGACACAGGAGAAAGATGACGGCGTTCTTACCGCCAAACTTACTCGCGTTGTTCGCCGCAAGGGACCCGATCCCTTACCATCCACCGGTGGATAAACTAAGCCACGAAAAGAAAAGAAATGGATACGGAGGGGTAGCGCAATACTTGAAGGATTTTGAGGTTTGTAACTTACGTATTCATAATTATCGTTCAAATTTATCTACTTTAAGCATGTTATAATAAGTTGTCATGTACAAAAATATGTGTTATTCTCAATAAACCTCACTTACAATGTTTCCAAAATGGCCGATACTAGCGTAGCCATCGTTTCATACTCGGCGTTTGCAATCAGTCCAAGGCGATCAATTTTGAACAGTGTATTTAAATCCTCACTAGCACCCAGAAAAATTAACCAATATTATCCTAGAAAAACATTTTATCCGTCTGGTGGCAAACTATTCTCCTAAATGCACAAATATTGTCTCAGATTGCACAAAAACGGCTACAGACCACATAAGTAATGTATCGCATGATCGTGCGACTCCACATCAATTGCTGCATTGCCATAAATTATTCACACAGTGCTAGTTATGTTCGCATAATTTGAGCTTCCAAGCAAACTGGCATGCCAGAACAAATATCATGGCTAGCGAAGTAAATGTGTATAAGCCCAGTTCCAGAAACATGCTCTAATGAACATACACACTACAAAAATCTGCCAAACAACACTCTCCAGCTGTTAGTACGAAGCAGTTACCACATCGAGGATTCTATGGTAAAGCTAATAATAATATCCAATTCAGATAAAAATCAATAAAGCTGTGTAGCTTGAGTTCCAGTGATACAAGATCAATGCTAATAAAATCACTTCAACCTCTTTACAAAGCACAGAAGTATTGACTTGAGAATATACGAAAAGATCTTGTTTATGGTTAATTTCTCAGAATTCTGCAGCAAATACAGGATGCTCGGAATAATGTTCAGACCAGTTCTATCCTCCGAGATGGATTTGACCCAAAATTTGGATTTTTTTTTTAAATTCAAATATTTCAGATATTTTTAATATGAGTACAAATATTTATTATATTATGTAAATTTTTTTTAAGATGAATTTTAAACGTATAGATGGTAAATATTTACAAAAAATAAATATGTATGACCTCCTACTCAAGAAGCAGAAATTTTAATTGTCATAATTCATAATTATTCTTACCTTCTTGTTGGCTCACATATACCCAGCAGAGGAGCAGTTGATTCATCCCTGAGTTCATTACTATCGTCTTGATAATTTTTGTATGTTGTTAAACTTCCTCGTGCATTTTCATTGTGATCATTTCCCACTGAGTCATAAGGGGGTGGATCTGAAGTGGGAGAAGGAATGTCAGCACATGATTCTTCTTTCTCTTTGTCTTTCTGTTTATCCGACTTCTGTTGCATTTTGAAAATATTTGGAAGGCATGTTGTTGTAGGTTCGTCGTCGTTTTCGTTAGCAGCAGTTACACCTCCTGATACAGACCTAGCACTGGTTGGTGCAGATTTACTCCTACGTATTCTTTTAGCAGCCTGAATACGTTCAAGTCGTTGAGATTCACTGGCATCTAGGTCCTTTGGCTGAAAAAGATATACGTATATATATAGAATTGTGTTTAAAATCCTGTTTTAGCGCGATGAGTGTTGTTCTGATCGGCAAGTTCTGTTAATGAAGGAAGCTGTATTGATTGTGAGCTCAATAAATTGGATTTTGGATTGATAAGTTCCCATGAACAGCAGTTCAAAGGTAGTAATTACCAGCAGTGGGGAACTTCAAATATGATGTTCTGAAGATTATTTGATCTTTATTCGTGTCTTTTATTGGTGCTGATCAGATTTCTGAATTGTCTCAGAAAAGAAACATGCTATCCTTTGATTGAAGAGTTTGTGTATTTGTAGCTCAGGTGCCTTCATAAACTTCCACTGTATTTTCATATGTTAATTTTTTTATTAGCAAGAACAAGTGTCTTTGAATGTCATTATTTGAAGCAAAAACTTAAAAGGTTTTATTTTTAATTCATAGTGCATAAAAAAATGTTGTTTTTTTCGTCATGCAAGTAGTCACAATGATTCATATAAAAATCTATATTCACACGGAATGCCTGCTAATAAACGATCCTGGATTGATAGCACTAAAATCAGTAATACATACGTTTGTAAATATTTGCTAAAACATCCATCCCTCATTTTTTGACAACATAATCCAATTGTGAAAACTTATAAATCATGAATATTCTGCAAGATTAAGACATTGATGTTAACTCCACTCAAGGTAATATCCGTATGTCATTCCAAACAGCATCTGCTACCCTCATGTCTGACTGTGCCCGGCTTCTGATAGGGAAGTGATGGAATTTCGAATTCTGTGGGCACATTGTTTCTAATGATGCCTTTACTTTCTCACACCATTGTTTTCAGTTAGGGAACCTGTCAGTCTTTTGTTGAGATGATCAATAATGTATAGTTAATTAATAATGTGCAGTAGCTATACAATAAAATTAATTAATCGTCTCTCTCCTATGATCCCCCTTCAGCACCCTTTTATGCTGATTAAAGGAAATTTTATCAGGAATGGGGATCGCATGTCCCAGAAGGGGGTGTGGTATAAAATTTCGTCAAAAGAACAGAAATCGCAATTAGAGTTTTTATCTTAACACTATGCTTTTTTTTTTCTTTTCAAAGAAAAGGAATGCTTATTTTTTTAAGACTAATTCTGTCACAGGACAGGAGGAAGTGAATTAGCTTAACAAGCTTCTGCAAGTTAACTGCATGTTGAGTGGGAAACACAATTTGTTGCTTGAAATTGTTGATATGCAATATGTTGCGTTTGAGAAATTCTAACTCATTAAACCTGGAGTCATTCATCCCATGCATTTCAATACCTTTGGAAGCAATGTTTCTGTTTTGTTGAGCACTTAGTTTAGATATGTTGAAATACGGCTAAAGAGTGAATTTTTTGACATGAGGATTTTTTTTTTCAATACTGACATCAGCTTTTTGTTATAGATAAAAAAGGAAGCATTCAATTCCAGGCAAGGAAGTATTATGTGAGTGATTGCTGTGTGAGTGTATTTAGATAATGCTGACTTTGAAATGGCCGTTGAAGTGGCAATACAGTAATAGTTTTGTTTTTACGTTCAGGACCCCAAGGATACCCCACCCCCAACCAGAGTGGAAACGAAGGAAGAACGCAAGGAAAGGAAGGTAAAGTAAAGCCCACTCATATATCATAGAATCAAAGTTGCATATTGTATGGTTTTGTACAGTTTAACTCTTTTTAACCTTTTTAGGCAGGTATCCCTTCTGAAAACTAGGAGTCCCTGTCGTGTCATTCAGATATATATGACAGCTTTTTTCTTTTTTTTTTTTAATGTAACCAATGGTCAAAAAGTTTGTGAAAAGTTAAGTGAGTTACAAATAAGGATGTTTCAGGGTAATGACATCAGTTTGCAACAAAAGCGGCAGTTTTAATCGTGAAAGTAAGCATCACAACGAAACTCCTGGCATTTCAATTCTGGAGTCCCTTCACAATTTTTGTATACTAGTGTTTCAAATTTAGATTTAACAGAACTGGTGAAAAATCTGAAAACAACTGAACATGTTACCCAGTTGGGTCCAATATATATACTGTTATATCTTCATCCAGTTGGACCATGAATTGAACAAATTTCCACATATTTTCTTACTGAGAACACTAAAACACAGAACTAACCACCTGTTGACGGAAATAGTAGATGATTCCCTGTCTCTTGTAATGGCGACAGATGCTGTCGAAACTCAGTTTTTTTTTAAAAGTAAACTTCATGATAATGTCAAATGAATGATCTATTCACTTTGGATTTACCTACCAAGTGAACAGTTACAAGGATAACCCATGAGATGTGAAAGACAGGGTCACACACTGTGGGAATTATGTTTTATATGTCTTCTGCTTGTTTCCGGTTCTTGTTTAGGAATATCTTCCAATGGAACATCAGAAATGTCCCCCCCCCCCCGATAGTTGTTGAGGAATTAGTGAGATTTAAGATTTTTAGCTCGTCTGTTTTCCAAAGAAAGAAATTGAGTTAATGTCAGCCTTTAAATCCTTCAGTCATTAAACTTCACTTTCTTGTTCACTGTCACAAAGGCTATATAAGGTCCATTTTGACCAAATTTATCTCCCCTTAAAAAAAACAACAACAAAGAACAAAAAAACAACAGACAGGCGTTGGCATCCACATGTTGTCTCTTGTTCAAAAATAGTGTTACTAGACCTCTTTGAATGAATTGAATAATTTCGACATGCTTTTTATCTTTTTCACAGAGTGTCAATAAAGCAAAACTTCAATCTCAGTTTCAGGTCCAATAGAGAATGCTTCAATAAAAATACTTCAAAACGAAAGGGTAGAAAACATGAGTGTTGTAATATGATTACAATGCCGTCAAATCAAATGTTAAAGTTTCAAGTATAATAAAACAACACAGAGAGCCTCGTTAGTAATGAATAGTAACGAACAATGATCAACATGAGTAGTATGCAAACAAGATTTGACCTTACCGATCTGTAGGCATAAAGTGACGACGCCCTGTGAGCATAGGGTCTCCTCGACATCATGAAAAGTGAATATGTTAAAAGCCAAACAAGTTTTCCAACCTGTCCTAATCTTGTTGAGTAAGATCACAACTTATAATGACTTCTTTTTTATGTAGGATATTTAAATAGCTTCAACCATTTATATACTCCAGTAATCTTATTCCTCAAATAATTCATTTTTGACTCAATTTACACGTCCTCTCACTCTCCTGTTTTTTCTTCTTTTTTTTTTTCCTACTTGATTTTCTGGTTTAAAGGATAGGACACAGTATCCTTCATTTGAATACCAGTGTGTTTATTTAAATGAAAAGACTTTTAATATACAATAAGTGTTATCAAATTTTGGGCTAGCAGAGTTCCGGTTCTTAATTTTAGTTTGAAGTCACTGGTGCAAATAATGCATGCATAATGAGATGGAAACGTAGATATGATAAATTAGGGGTTTAGATGTCATGTTTTTGTTGTGATATGAACAAAAGATATTCATGTTACGCTATTATTATTTTGTTTAGTATACTTTGCTTCAATCATGCTTAGCCCATATCATGCTAAATTTCTTAAATGGACTTGTCCTTTCCTTATTTTGGACTGTATCATTGGTTGTTTATAGGGGTGCTTGCTGAATAGTGATTGACCGAAAAACGAACAGTGCAGACCATGATCAGACTGCACTGATGTGCAGGCTGATCTTGGTCTGCACTGGTCACAAAGGCAGTCACGAGTGCCAGCAGCATTGTAAGGGTTAAATGTGGCAAAAATTTGCCATCTTGATGGAATTCTCAATGCTGATTTTAATCAATGACATATCAGATAAATACCACCTATTTTAACTGCACTGAACAATAAACATCTAATTCCCCCCCCCCCCCCCCGTAAACATTTACCTCATATAAGCAGGGTACCAACTCCCAGACAATTGCGAGTGTTCATTTAACTAATCGCAAGGTAGGAACTGTCTGATCAGGGTCTCCACTGTTTGCTTTATACATTAATTTAGCTCAGCTTTTTTACAGTCTGTGTTGCAAATTCAAATCCACTGTTTCATATACCATTTGTACTTCAATATCGTGATATTCATAGAGTCATAAAATTTGAACATGAATATTCATGATGTATTGGTATATTCGCATTAAAATGTTCTTTGTATAAACATAGCTCTGACATACAGTTTTATGTTATAATCAATTCTAAGAATGTCACTGATCAACTTTCACTGTATATGGAATAACAGCTTTCGTCATCTTCACATTTCAGAGGAAGGAGAGAGCAGAACAGATTGCCTATAAGTTGGAGCAGGACCTAGCCCTTTGTAAGTTGGAGGGGCTGATACAAGCCCCGTAATTACCCTTGTTGGACATGGCTAGTTTGGGAGTCAGGGACTCAGGAAATTCCGAACGAATGCTGATCTATAATGTTTTGTTCTTTAAAATCACTCCTAAGATACCTTTTAGAATACCAAGCAGTTAGATAAATACTTAATTAAGGGACTGAATCCTGACTTTTAAAATTTCAGATCTATAAATTAAATAGTCAATATCCCATTAAATAATTGTTATAAAAACTTGTGTTGTATCAGAATCAGGAAGCTGGAAGCTGTTGTTGATGATGTCATGATAATGATGATGATGTCATAATATTGATGATGATGTCATTATGATGTCATTAATGATGATGTCATTATGATGTCATTAATGATGATAATATTATGATGATGTCATAATATTGATGATGATGTATTATGATGCATTAATGATGATAAAGATATAAATGCTGTTCACAGATCATGATAGATTTTAGAATTGTAAATAGATTGTACTTTTGGAGAAATGGCACTGACAGAATAACAAGGAGACTGGCAGCCATGTTGATCATATCTCTCTTATGAACTTTCATAACTCCACTTGGTTGGGGGCCATATATAGGAATTTCACTTGTCACGTCCCGTCCCATCCTGTCCTAACATGACATGGAGACAAGGTGGGATGGGGGGTATTAATCACCTTTAGTGAGAGTTCTCGTTTAGCATAATTCTATAACTTTATATCCGCATCATTTTCCATCTACCATGACAGGAATAACTTGAACTGAAAAGAAGAGTTTTGCGTTTCTGTCAATTTCAGGGGACCCACATTCTACGATCACATCGACAGATCCGTACAAGACCCTGTTTGTTGCCAGAATTGTAAGTATCTAGACTTGATCGATGGGCTTTGCGAAAAGCTCACGTTAATGAGCTTAGTGCAAAGCTCATTATAGGTAAGCGAGCTTTTCCCTCATCATTCTCTCATTATAGGGTTCTCAGAAAACTGATTTTGAAGAAAATACATTTTCTTTGGTAAAAAATGGTGCAAGAAAAATCCAAAGAAAGAGTGCTGGATTCTTGATTATAAAGAGTCAAAGTTCTTGTTTTCTGGTACAATGAGCGCCCTATAAATGAAAGACAAAGTAGTTCTCTTGTTTTCTCAAGAGCTTTAGTTTTCTCAGTGAGACCTGGCAGCTTCCATTTCCATTGTACATCATGGTCTTCAGTTCAATACATACAAGTGTAGATATCTAAAAAGTTCATTGTTTTCAAAATATACTCAATGACTTTAAAATCCCCTCACTTCGGAAAAATGCTGAATATTTCAAATGATTTTAGATTATTAAGAAATGTAATTAGGCATATTTCAGCTGATTTTTGTCTTGCTTTTGATTTATCACTTAAGTAAATACAAGTTTTAGTTGGGGGTCAACGTGTGAAAAAAACACAAATAATGTGAAATATCGGAGTTTTATACGTAAAGTCCTCGAGTATATTTGAAAGTATAAGTGGAGAGAAAGCCCTGTCGGGAACCCCATTACCCAGAAAGTGGGGATGGGCGAAAAATAAAAAGGGTGGCTATTCCCAGACGTTGCATGAAATATTCAGTACTGGGTATTAAAATTTGATGCAATGATTAGATTGTTTGATCAATAATTAATCATTAAAGAAATAAAGATGGCCACATATGTTAATATTCAAATCTGCAGCAGGTTTCAAACTGACAGGCCCTTCCTTCGCTCGGGGTTGGATTTAAGTAAATTTGGCTGTGCCACAGTTTCTTTTTCTTGAAGTTAGCAAGTGCATTTACATTTAAGCGATCAAATATATGAAGTCTCGATGCTAAAGAGGAAACAGAAAATTTAAAGTCTGTAAGTTATAGTCACTATGAAAAGAAATCTTAAATTTTTCTTCTTTTTTTTATGGTATGATCAAATTGAAAATTTATTCAGGATTTAAGAAGAGTCTAAATAGAGTGTTTTCTTTGACAGTGGACATATTTTAATGGAATTTATTTGATCCAGATATGCTAATATTGCTATTATAGTTGGGGGTTTTTTGCACTCAGTAGGCTGTGCCAAGTGATCTGGGTGATTGGTTAAGAAGGGCTTAATCTGAGATAAATAAGCATTGGTATCAGTCTAAACATAGCTGGCGGCACACACTGGTTAATTTTGATACAGGGGTGTCTTGTGGTTAACCAGTCTGGTAGAGCACAGAGGGGGCGGAGCTATTGTCTCATAATGCTAATTTATGACTTTGTGGACCATCGAGGGGTTAAGGACTGCATGACCTTACATTGTTGGGGGCAGTGGAAAACAACTGCACCAAAGAGACAAGATCTGGACATTTAATTACAGGATAAAAGGTAATTAATATCAGACATTGCTTTTTTATGAGCTTGGCAAATTTTGAGGAACACTATATCGAATGATAATATTAATGGCTTTTTAAGTTTTCAAGATAAATAGCTCGATAGACATTTATGTTCATGTTGTTATGCCAAGATTCTCTTACAGGGATTACGTAGGTTTTTCTACATAATCTATTTACTGTTCTTGATTTTCTTGTCATGTCATTACCTCATGTCAGTGTCATATTG
>CM037790.1:21720729-21770729 GCA_021229015.1 Solen grandis | reverse complement strand
AGGTTTAACTGAATGTTTCAACTAGTTGCCATCTCAACAAACAATGGTGCGTAACTTTTTCTCTGTGAGTATAGGAATATCTACCAATGAAAAGCGCAGAATACTCATTCACCACAGTCGTATGTCATCATCTCTAAGTAGGTCAAAAGTTAGATTAGACAGCTACGCCAAAAAAAAATGTTCAAGATCTGAGTAAAACCTAGTACATGCAGGTATTTGAATTTCCAAGTACATTAATATAAAGCAGTAAGAAATATGTCATAAAAAATATGTCTTAGGCCGTGTGTCCCGTGTGTCCCAAAGGCCTAACAGCCTCTATCTGGTGCCAAACACAAGGTGAGATCTTGTTACAAATGGCATTCAGCTGTTTATACCAGCAGACTTATTGAGCTCCTCTCTGTTACTAGTCCCTTGTGGTTCACATGAAACTTTCCAGAAACAGGACAGCTAGGAATTAACCCTTAACCTGCTGAATTTCTCAAATGGACTTAGCTGGCATCTTTTTTGGAAATGTCCATTATCAATTTTAGGGATAACAAGATGAAAACTTGTAGTTGGTCAGCCAACAGTAAAAAGCCAGGCCAGCCTGCATGGATAGTTGGTCAGCCACCAGTAAAGAGCCAGGCCAGCCTGCACGGATAGTTGGTCAGCCACCAGTAAAGAGCCAGGCCAGCCTGCACGGATAGTTGGTCAGCCACCAGTAAAGAGCCAGGCCAGCCTGCACGGATAGTTGGTCAGCCACCAGTAAAGAGCCAGGCCAGCCTGCATGGATAGCTCTTACGGTTCCAACAGGGTAAGGGTTAAGTGGAACTTTTTGTTCCAGGAAGATGAGTTTGGTTTCCTGGTGAAAATACATTGCTTGATAATGTCAGGGGATGAGGTATGTTGAAATATGATTGTGCACATGTATATGTGATATGACTTTGTTTTAAATAGTGATGTGAACTTAAAGCAGCTTGTTCACAGAAGGTCATTCACTAAGAATTTAATTTTAAACTATCTGTGTCTATTAAATCTATCAATACCCATCTACAGATGCATGATCAACCAATGTAACATTCCGTAATTGTAAAAAAAATGAGTGGTTTCTCCATCACAGGCAATAGAGTTACAAACAGTATTGAACCTATATTTAGAATTATAAAACCTATATTTAGAATTTCTATTTTTATGTGCTGTCAAATGACTGATTACATTCACTCTTCGTGCATGTGCTCACTTCAATGACTGAACTTACAAATTTGCTTTCCGGAACTAGTGAAGACACCATGTTGCAGAAAGTATCATTTGATTCTACAAAAACCTGCGTCCGGGATACCTTATTCTAAATTTAGCCGATTTCCAAGAGTAAGCATTTACGAAAAAAGAGTTTTCTTGTGCAATGTGACCTACACTTGTTAAGTTAATATGTCATGCAACAAACACTTAAGCAACACAAACAAGGAAGAGCAGAAAAAACTTTTCCTTATATCTGCCAATCATCTGTGAAGGATCTGCTTTAACCCTTTCCCTCATATAGACTCATTTTGATGCACTCAGTAGGTACCACTTAAAGTCTGATCTGCAGAAAACCACAGTTAAATCTTATCAAATTTAATTACAAAATCCTCATTTCCAGACCACTGAGGAGCAGCGAATAGCATAAAACCTGATCAGCCTGCGAGTTACTCGCAGGCTGATCTGGTTTTATGCTGTTCACATAGGTCTTTTCATGGTGTCCTCTATGAGGGAAAGGGTTAAGCTGATCATTTCTGATGAATCTGATTTTATTTTGTTACGGCAGGTCTTCCCTGCTGCATTGGAATCTATACCAAAATTTAGACCTATGACACTTTCCTAGAATGCATTAGAATGTTTCCACCAAACAAACATGATGTGCTATTGCACTTAAGAAATAGAGAACACTGATCCATACTGATATAAATTACAAAATCACTGTATGATTTAAAAATTGGACTGAAGCTTAGAGCATCCATGTTTTTTACTGTTGAATGAGTCTAAAAGGAGTTGCCACTGTACGTCTTCTGCTGCACCCGCCACCATGCATGTGACTTATACTGCTGAAACTGGTACCAGCAGGTCGGGTAGAAAATTGCTGGTATCCGGGTATGAAGATTATTGCCTGTTACCTAATGTCGGCCATTTCTATTATGATAAAATCAATACAGATTTTTAATAACATTGCTTACGTTACAGATATAATAATTATAATAATTGGCCATGTTTTTTCAACTATGATGAAAAAAAAAAAGAAAGTTAATCTCCCAATTGCTCACAAACAGCATTACAAACAAAACCTTGTGTTCTTTGTGTAAACCAAGCCAACCATTGACTACCTTATCATAGTGTAAGTATTGAATAGCCTGTCTGAATACATCTGTAAATACTGGAAGGTTCCATTATATTGATGCACTGTAACATATTACACATATTTTTTAAATTGCTTTCTCTAAGAAAGTAAAATGGTGTCTCATATTTGTACCATCTTTTTCAGGCTTTGTCTGGCCTCCTCTGTAAGGCTGGAAATTCAAGACTTCAAACCTCATACTGCTGCAAGGTATTGGCTTTTAAGATTACAGTATCATAAGGGGAGCAATGGTCCAGTGGTACCACAGCTACAGGAAGATTAAGAGGTCCTGGGTTCGAGTCCTTTCTAGGACACTACTTATTGGTGTAAATGGGTACCTCAGAGGGCAGTATAATTCCATGGCACCATAAATTGGGCTGCCATAAGCGGAGTGAAAGAATCCCCAGGGAGATAAATAGATGGGTACTAGCAACCCAATGACCAGGGGTAAAAGCTGTAATGGCGTTCCAGTCATTAATTAATTAAATCATAAATAAAAAAAAATCGGAGGTTTGTTTTGCAAATTCAGATAAATGAGGGAAAATTGCAAATCATCATTTTTCCCCTAATTTTCAACATTTTCTGGGTAGCCGAAACTTTTCTGCACAAGCTCGAAGCATACTCACAAACAACTTGCGCACAATTCAAAATTGGCACCCCCGTAGTAGCATTGTCAATGCTGACACTTAATCCATACCATACCCTGTGCTTTAATATTTTTGTTAATTACACTGAGATGATTTTAACTATTTTTATAATGAGAGAGATGAAATTTCATGATATCTTTCTGCGCAAATAAATTACCGTAATAGTTGCATCAGCAAATCTTTGTACAGAATCCACATCAAAACACCATAATCATTATCATTACTGCAACTGTTATAATAACATTGATCGTCGGAACTGACATTTCAATGATTTCCGGGTTTTAAAGATAAAAATTCAGTAACCGAATAACCATTTATAATAGATAATTAAATGTGACAGATTTGTAGTCATAAGATACTCTTCTATTTAATGATTGATTGATTTATAGAATATGCTGACATGTTTATTTTGGTAAACTTCGGAAATAACTTTTACGCAATCATTTAATACCTTAAATAAATAATGAATTTACTTTAATTCCAGAATTCAGTTATTATATAGTAGTATTTTTGTGATTTTTTTTTTTTGTCACAAAAAGAATTTTTTTTTAAAAAGGCCCAAAAGCTTGAATTAAAAAGGCAATTGGTGGACCCTATATAGAACAACATACCTATGGCTAGGATTAACAAAAGCTGTCAGAGGACAGCACGCTCGACTATTCAAAATGCTTGTTGTTAAATCAAATGAAATCTATTTCAATTCTTGCCCTTCATATACCCTGTATATATTAATAGTAAAAATTGATATACCTTGATAGTCTAATACTCCTAAATAGGTTTATGAAGTCTAAAATCAATCCCATGCCTAGTTACTGAGACATAAGCATAATAACACTGTGCATGCAAAACTTAAACCAAGTATCCAAGTTAGAAAAGGGCCATAATTTGTATAAAAATCAGTCCACGACTTATCCTTCTTGGTTTTCTGATGCCCCTGAACACACTCCTTAACTTTCTAGTCAATACCATAAACAATTTCTGAGATATAAACTGGATAGTAGCTTGCATGCCAAACTTTAACCAAAAGTCTAAGTCAAAAAGTGACCCTAATCTACATTAAATTCAGTCAAAAACTTATAATCTGCCACTTAGTATGATACCATTGAACATATTAAAGATATTTCAAATCAAACCCAGGTCTGGTTACTGAAATATAAGCATGAAAGTACCTTGCAAAAATTAAACCAACATCTCTAAGGTAAAAAGGGGCCATAATTTGTAATAATTCCATCAAGTGTTATCTTCCTTGATAGTATGATACCCCTAAACATATTAAAGATGTTTCAAATCAATTGCATGCCTGGACTCTGAGATATAAGCATGAAAGTACCTTGCATGCAAAACTTTAACCAAAATTTCTAAGTTAAAAAGGGGCCATAACAATCACATGCCTGGATACTGAGATATAAATATAAAAGAACCTTGCATGCAAAACTTTAACCAAATTTTTTTTAGTTAAAAAAGGGGCCATAATTTGTAATATATTCCATCAAGAGTTATCTACCTTGGTTGTCTGATGCCCCTGAACATATTCATAAACTTTCAAGTCAATACCATGAATGGTTATTGAGATATAAGGTTGATAGTAACTTGCATGCAAAACTTTAACCAAAAGCTGCAACGCCAACGCCGACGCAAGGGTGACTACAATAGCTCTCATATTCTTCGAATAGTCAAGCTAAAAATGTTTGTACGAACTTAAATGAATCGGGCCCCTGTAATACAGTCACTTGTAATTTAGTTGGAATATATGGAGGATTCATGGTCTAGAAAATGTGACGTCTGCTAAATGTACAGTTTTTATGGGGATCAAGTCTGCTAAATGTACAGTTTTTATGGGGATCAAGTCTGCTAAATAAACAGTTTTTATGGGGATCAATGCTAAATGAACAGTTTTTATGGGGATCAAGTCTGCTAAATGTACAGTTTTTATGGGGATCAAGTCTTCTAAATGAACAGTTTTTATGGGGATCAAGTCTGCTAAATGTACAGTTTTTATGGGGATCAAGTCTGCTAAATGTGCAGTTTTTATGGGGATCAAGTCTGCTAAATGAACAGTTTTTATGGGGATCAAGTCTGCTAAATGAACAGTTTTTATGGGGATCAAGTCTGCTAAATGTACAGTTTTTATGGGGATCAAGTCTGCTAAATGAACAGTTTTTATGGGGATCAAGTCTGCTAAATGAACAGTTTTTATGGGGATCAAGTCTGCTAAATGTACAGTTTTTATGGGGATCAAGTCTGCTAAATGAACAGTTTTTATGGGGATCAAGTCTGCTAAATGAACAGTTTTTATGGGGATCAAGTCTGCTAAATGAACAGTTTTTATGGGGATCAAGTCTGCTAAATGTACAGTTTTTCGTAGGGATTAATTTTCATTGAAAAAGGAAAAAAGTAGTCCCCAATGAAAATCATTGATTATAATGTATCATGCCACTCGTGTACTGCATGGGATTTTGAACCAAGCAAGCAAACAAACAAACAAGCAGTACAGTGGTTTGGCAGTTGTCTTGACCTTTGACCTTCACTGAATACTCCCATGACAAATTCCGCATGACGATATTGGATGATAGACCAAAATTTAGAATTCAATTCGGCCATATCCTTTGTCAAAATCTGTTTGCTGATTAAGGTGATCCAGTTTCGCCCAGATGTTTTTGGTGCCAAATGTGGGGCACTGGACCTTGTAAGGGGGATCAGATGTCTTCCTTTTATTGCCTTTTGTCTCTCTGTAGTCACTAATAGGTCTATACTACTGTCATCTTTGATATTTTGCCTGTTTTTTTTCATGAAAGAAATAAGCCACAAACATTTTTTTTTTGCTGATGTAAACATATGATCAAACATATTCATATCATTATGGCATAAAACTTGGTCAGCATTGGCTGAGAATCAGAAGTATCGGCACTGAAGTATGCCACTAGAAAACAAATAGGTCGACCGTGAGTCCATATCTAGAACTGAAGCGGATGACTGATTGGGTCTTGTTTGTCGGGCGACACATTCATCAGGAAATGATATCATTCTGCTTATATAAATTTAATCTTATCTGATTCAAAAGAGTGGCATCAAATTTGATAAAAATACAAATAAATGATCTGTACATGATACTTAACAGATGTCTTGGTCAAATAGGGGTTTAACCTATTTTTGTCCAATCTTTATGATATGCTGTTATTGTAAATATGTATTTGCCAAAAACAGCTGTGCTGTCAACTTTGCCAATAAACTATTTGATTTGAGTTGAGTTGTATGTCTATATATGGCACATAGTTGCTTGTGCATCCATACAATGTTGCCCTTGTTTGTCCTTCAAAATTACAATATCAGTTGTGTTTCGGACCTTTTTGCTTCATACTTTGAGGAAAAAAAATATGACAGTATTACATTTTGATGAATTGCATTCCTTGGACTTTATTTTTAATAATGTACCATTAGTTGTTTGTTTTTTTATTTAACTTAATTTTTACATGCATGCAGATATGAGAAAATAATCATGAAATTAATTGTGGGCTGGGCCATTCATGCCACATGGACATAGTAAAGTTTTTTATTATATACTTATAAATTTTCTGGCTCAAATACAAGCAGAAAACCCTAACCCTAACCAACAATTCAACAGATTAAATTCCGTATTATATCAGTGACAAATATGGTGGTAGCATGACATCACTTCGACTTTCGTAACGTCACTTTCTTGAGAAAACTTGATAAAACTCATTAAAACCTTATTGTGTCTTGAATATTTCCCTCAGTCTTGCGAGATATCATTTTTCCCATACTGCTTGTAGCAAAATACAAAGCCAGGAAAAGCTTCTGCAACATAGTATTCTCTATATATACTTTTCTTTTACACAGAAATATACCATGTTAATAAAACTAATTGAGGCAAATGCCTATTCCCTTTATAAAAGCAGTTGATCTGAGACAAATTCCTATTCCCCTTATGTAAGTAGAGTTCAATTTTTTTTTTCTCACTTGCAAAAAAATGCAAGTGCCTTTAATATCAACTCAGAAATTCTCAGACTTTAGTCTTACTATGTTTAAACCAAAATTTTCACTCGCAAAAGATGTTAGTGGTTTAAAACGTTACTCGCAAACTTCATTTTCTACTCGCATTTTGCCGAAATGTGAGTGTTAATTTTGAGCCCTGCAAAAACTGAAATATACCAATTTAGTCCTCCTCTCCCTACAACTGATTAAATCTTATTTCACTGTTAGAATGTAAAAATGTATGTATAAATTATATATAGTATAATGGAAGAATAGTTTATGCCACATATTTTATTTACTTACCTGCTTTGTAGCAAATAATGTAAACTTAATATTGACTAGAAAATTATTTTTAACCAATTTTTAAGGAAAAAAATTAATCTTTTCTTTTTATTTCAATGAATGATGCGAAAAATAAAACAAGAGGGCCAGAGAGGCCCTGAATCACTCACCTGAGTATAGGGTTACCCAAGGAACATCTGTACTAAAACATTTTGAAATCTGTCTAGTAGTTTTGAAGGAGAAGATTTTTAGATTTTTCAAGTTTTCATTTTCATTCTTTTTCTTTCTGTTGCCATGGCAACCAGAATTCTACATGGATCAAATTTATTTTAGCACTTTTGTGAAGGTTTACTCAAGGATCATCCCTGCTAAGTTTGATCAAATTCTGGCCAGCAGTTTCAGAGGAGATGGTGTTTAAAGCAAATTGTTGACGACACACAACAACAAACGCAGGGTGATCCTAATAGCTAAAAAAAGTAAAAGAAAGATTTTTCAAATGCAGAAATTTTAAAATAACTTTAGGGTCTCCAGTGAAAAAAGAGGGTCGGTTGGGAGGCCAGAAATGGAACTATTTATCATTTGCCTTAACCCTTTCCCTCATATAGAGTCATTTTGACGCACTCAATAGGTATCACATACAGCCTGATCTGCAGAAAACCACAGTTAAACCTTACCAAATTTAATTACAAAATACTCATTTCCAGACCACTGAGGAGCAGCGAACAAGGGTTAAAAATGAAGGGCACAGTGGTCCAGTGGTAACATTTCCAATTGCGAATCCAAAGAGTGAATAAACTTCATGTGTATGCAGCCTTGCGGAAGGGTTTTAGATGTGGGAGATGGGTCAGGGTTGTAATTAGGTAACGGTAAAGGTTTAGCAATTATAAGACACTTTTCAAACTACTAGATATGCCATGATGTAAGTTCCCTATGAATGAGGAACATGCGCATGCCCCCTCGGGGAAGACGTTTTTTGATTTCTAGATACATATTAACCCTTTCCCTCATAGAGGACACCATGAAAAGACCTATGCGAACAGCATAAAACCAGATCAGCCTGCGAGTAACTCGCAGGCTGATCAGGTTTTATGCTGTTCGCTGCTCCTCAGTGGTCTGGAAATGAGGATTTTGTCATTAAATTTGGTAAGGTATAATTGTGGTTTTCTGCAGATCAGGCTTTATGTGGTGCCTATTGAGGGCGTCAAAATGAGTCTATATGAGGGAAAGGGTTAATTTAAAAAAAATCTGCGGTAATTTTCATCACAGAGTTACTTTCATAACCGGATACAATCCCTGATAAAATTTATATTTCCATCGCTGCACCTATGTAGCAACTAAAGACATTTTTCAAGCTTCTAGTTTGTTTTTTTTAAATCTAAAAAATAATAGCTATTTATGTTAAAAAAATCTGAGGTAATTTTAAACACAGCATAAAGTAGAACCTCGCCAACCGAACATCATTAAACCGAATTCCTCGCCATTTCGAAGTTTATTTTTGGTACCGATTTCTTCCCTTCTTATTTTAACTAAAAATAAAATGTTTAATCCGAATTTCGCTATTTCGATTTTTTAACTATTTCAAGGTAAAAATCCGGTCCCAAGGTCTCGATTCATGTACATTTTTCAAATTTTATTTCGAAGTCAAATTTCATAAATTTTCGTGAACTAAATATCGTCCTTTAATCGATCGTATCCGGGTGAGTAACCTAGTTTATTTTGCGGAGGCACCTGGAGTGATGGCTCAGGCACGTTTTTCACACCTTTTTTCGAGATTGGGTTGGGCAACGGAAATGTTGATTATTGCTTATCAATGTCTGACAGGTTGCATAATATGCACCTGCCAGCAGATAAACCCAGGTGTCATATCTTTAGTACATTCCATATCATCGCGTTCGTCACTGGCATGCGGTGCTACCCGAAGTAGCAGATCGACGGTAAAAAATTATGTACCATTGTTTGACATGATAGAATGATTATGTTCATCAGAAGCATCTAAGTAGATCATGATATATTTTCATTACTTTTCATAACTTGCAAATAGTATATATGTACACCTAATAGGTGGTTTTCACGGCATAACAATTTTCACAATATGCACCGGTAATGAAAATGCAGACATGCACGCTCACAAACTAAAATTTCCATCGGATTTTTAATCCGAATAATCGTTATTTTGAAGTTTTCAGCTTGGTCCCAAGGACATCGATTTAATGAGGTTCTACTATATTTTTCATAACATAAAATGGACTGTGATTAAATATAGATTTCTATTGACGTGTCTAACAGTGTATACAATATAAAACATTTTTTGAGCTTCTAGTTGTGTAAAAAAAATCTGAGGTATTTCTAATCACAGCGTAATTTTCATAACGTGACACGGTCCCTGATTAAAATTTAAATTTCTATTGCTGTGCCGATGTGTATGAATGATGATGATGTTGGTAAAATGACACTGGTGTCTGGTGTCAGTGTTAGAATGACTTGTAACACCATTGATCTAACAACATATATACCTTACCTGTCATTAACTATATTAATGAAACTCTGATTACTGCCGTGTCCAACAGTAAGCTATCACAGTTTCAGCTCTCTCTTTACCCTGATAAATTAAAACAATCGGTATTTCTAGGAATTCATTAATACTCATTTTTTATTTTTCTAAGAATTCTACTAGCTGTTTTAGGTCACCTGAGTGTAAAATGGTAAAGTACAATCTTCTAAATAGAAAATTGTTTCGCGAATTTTCAGAAATCAATTTTCTTCAAATTTATGGTATACAGTCAAACCTGTCTTTAACGGTAAGTCAAAGGAACAAAAGAATGTGACCACTTAACAGAGGTGGTCGTTAAATAAAAGTTAAACAAATAACAAAATGCTAGTTTGGTAAATTAAAACTGACCGCTAAATACAGGTCGACCGCTTAATACTGGTGGCGGCTAATACAAGTTCAACTGCATTGCAATACATGTCTTTGGAAATACGGGTAGTATATCAGAATAACTTGTGTTGTTTATTCAAGAAAGAATAACTTTTTGAACAAATCATGGTGCAAATAAAAAAAAACAACATTAAAGGTCTCAACAGCTATGAAAGATATATCTCTTTCTTTCTCTTTTGGTTCCTATATAATTATGTTGCTTCTTTCTCTGCATGTCAATTGTAGATGTTCATTAAAACTGAAACAAGAAATATCTTTTTAAAAAAGATATGTGGTATTAATAGGATTAAGTAAAGGAAAATATAAAATGGTTATATGATGTAAAAATTATCATTTGTGAATCACTTCTTTCTAACTAAAGTTTAGATAAATATTCTGCAAAGTGTCCCCTCCACCGCAATCGGCGAGTAAACATCATTGTAATAAAGCGCGCCATTTTTTTTTTTTTTTTTTTAAATATATTACTATTTTGTGTTAAAACGAAGCATGCTGTAATGAATCCAAACTATATATAATATCCTACAATATGCAAGAAAACTATCAATCCTATGTTTGCAGGATGGACAGAAAGTATCCCATGGGCAGTACTGTGTGCACCTGCTTACTGGTAGTACCTTTGGACACAAGCTTATGGGTAGTACCTTAGGCACTAGCTTTCCAGTAGCACCTTGGACACAAGCTTTTGAGTAGTGCCTCAGGCACCAACTTATTTGACTTAAAGGCAGTCGCTTGGGAACCAGTTTATGGGTAGTAGCCCTAACATCAGTTTATGGGTAGTGCCTTGGACACTAGCATATGGGTAGTAGCTTGGGCACCAGTTGACGGGTAGTAGCTCTGACATCAGTTTATGGGTTGTGCCTTAGGTACTAGTTTACGGGTAGTAGCTCTGACATCAGCTTATGGGTAGTAGCTTTAGCACCAACCTAAGTGATGGAACATCCATATTTTGGGCACCACAAAACATTGAGCTGTGGAGGTAGTGCCACTCAACACCCACACAAGATTACATATACATCAGTTATTGCACGGCAGATCACCGTCGGGCATACTGTATTTGTTTCGTATGTTGTCAATGGACCCGGATCTAAAGGTTTAAAATCCTTTTGGTTGCAATTATGGCATATTTTCATTATAAAACATGAACTTTTTGTCTAGAATTGAGGGAGCATGAATGAAATAAAAAAACAAAAGGATAAAATGTGAACAAATTCAGAAATGAATAGCACTCAATGCTGGACATGAAGACAAAATATGTAGCAATTCAGAATTGATCCACCACGGCTGTTACTGTGTTGACAAAATTAAGACGGCCAAAATGTCATATTTGTACAAGAATCAGCAAACAATGTCACATCAGCAGATTGTATAGTTACTCATTAATCAAGTAATTACTTGAATGGTCAGTGATGTTTGCCCACTTAATTAGGATGTCATAGTGTTTGTTTCGTTGTGTTTAACGTCACATCAAAGTATTTCAGTCATTTGGAGACGATGTCTACTTGAGACAGATATAGTGCTGCCACACTGAAGTATCACTTCATAGACATGTGTGTAACCTGATCCTGGGCTAATCAGTCCTGGAACTACCCTTATATGCCGGGAACTAAGCAAGGGAGCTAATACCAGTACCTTTTTCCATGACTGTGGTATGTCATTGCCGGGGATTGAACTCACAACCCCATTTCTGGGACAAATGCTCTAACCACATGGCCACTGGGACCAGTCAGGATGTCACAGTGACATCTTCATATGACATAGACTAGCGGAGCGGTATCCAAGGTGATTCACGTCTAGGAGAAATTATCTACAAGGGCGGTTTCATTATTCAATTAACCCTTTACCTCAAGAATATTCATGTATATGAATACATGTATGAAACAAATGATTTTTCTTTGCCATATGCAGACTGTGCAGAATCTGAGATTTAATTTTGTATGAGCAATCAGAGGAGTCTCTTTGCCTATGCATCAAAATGAGTCTGTATAAAGTAAAAAAAAATTCAGTTGATTCAGCAATGAAAAGAAAATAGAAAGAAAACACAGGCTTAAATTAGAAAAGGATTTTTTTGTTCACAGTAAAAGATGTGTTGATTGGCTCCATTATAACGCTATAATAATTTGGTGTCCAAGTTTAGATATGACATTATATTGGACAAGATAAAAGCTGTGAAAATACACCTTCTGCAACTAAATAAAGCTATAAAGTCCTAAAATGGATCATGTTTGGTATCATGCTCAAATGGAGTGTATTATAATAGGGCAGGAGTGTGTTATAATGGAGTGTGTTATAATGGAGCAGGAGTATGTTATAATGGAGCAGGATTGTGTTATAATGGAGTGTGTTATAATTGAATGTGTTATAATGATGTATGGTATTCTGGAGTGTGCTAGAGTGGAGTGTGTAATAATGGAGTTTGTGATAATGGAGTGTATTATAATGGATTATGCTACAGTGGAGTGTGTTATAATGGAGTGTGCTACAGTGGAGTGTGTTATAATGGAGTGTGTAATGGAGTGTGTTAAAATGGAATGTGTTTTAATGGAGTGTGTTATAATGGAGTGTGTTATAATGGAGCTACACTGTATGATGTTTTTGTGCTGAACTGCTGAAATAATTCAAAGTCTCTTTCAGGGAACCAGCAAAACTGAGTACATTTCTGGTACCCAGTACTTTGCAGTTCATATACAGGTCAGGTAAAGTACCTCATCTATTTCTAACTTTGTCAATTGTCATGTGAAACCAGTCATTTCTCTAACTGATATGTCTGGCTATATTATCAATTCCAAGAACAAATACATGTACAGAAACATAACTGTAAGGCATGCACATTTCCAGTTATTTGCAGTTATTTCCAGTTTTTCCTCTGATTTTACCTATTTTTACCAAATGATGTCAGTAAAATCACCAGTTTACTAAATGACTGCAGGAAATCCCCTTTCATTATAATTTTCCAAGATTAACATGAAGATTCTCAGAATTAAGATTTGACAGAAACACCTGAATCATTGGCCAATGAGTGGTCCCAGCTTGGGCACCTTCCTCTGGTGAATGCATAAAAAACTGGAACCAGAAGCACCATTGCCTGGTACTCAGCAATATTGGGTTGCTATGGAAATATGGAGTACTCAGTACTGGTTCTACCCAGGAACTTGTCTCTCATGTATTGGTGCAATACACCGGGAATATAAAAGAACCAAAGGGTCTATTTGCAAAACAAGCCAGACTCCCTTTAGCAAAGACACGACCCTTCTAGAGAGTTATCCTTTACCGCAAGGTCTGAATCTGGCCATGATGATACGTAAATGATTGCTTGCCATTACTATAGAAGTAGAAGATGAACTTCATACCATTTGATTCATTTGCAGATAATTCATAGGTCATGTAAAAATACATGCATCAAGCTAAAAACTTTTTTGTAATATTACATATTTAGATTTACAATCCTGAGGAAACGCTTTCATTAACGACTGACTTCTACAGTGAGAAACACTTCCAGTTTGATCAGGATTTTCACTGATCCAAACTGGCCGAAAATGGTTTATTGGAGACGTGAAGAGTTTTCATTATTCAAGAAGGGAAGACGGCCTGGGATCCGCCTCACACGGTGAACAATAACCCCTCATCATTAAGGCAGAAGCTTCAGTTTCCGTTCAAGCAGAAAACAAGTCTGACAGTATTGGTAAACTTAATGCATTGTTTTGACTTTCTAAGATTCCTAAACCCGCCAATCAATAGGCCTGGGTAGATAACGGCTTTCCGTTCTGACTGGTCCCCAGACAGGTTTCAGATTTATGACTTTCATTTAAATATTGAAATAAAACCCGCCTAGAAAATATAAGTGTATTTGTTACCAGCTTACTAAGTTTGTTGACTTAACACAAGTGCATTTGTTACCAGCTTACTGAGTTTGATAACTATTTATAAAAATGGGTTGCATACAGAAGGGGTGACAGTAAGTAGGAGGTAATGGTATTTAAATAGAGGGAAGAAAAATATCAATATATAAATATTGCCCTTTAAAAAACAACTGTTGAATACAAGGACATATTCTGAAATAACTAATACAGTAAAACCTTGCTAAAAGACCGCCTTGGAATTAAGAACATCTTATATTAAGGCCACTCTTTTTTTGAAACCAAGTAATTAAATAATAAGTTCTATTCTGACTAGATTAGTAAATTCACTATTAAGACCATCTCAGTATTAAGACTTTTTGCTGGAACAGGTTTTACTTCACTGTAACTAGCCCCTCATCTCTATAGGTTTGACCCTGGTTTCATTTATCTAGATTTTTTTCATGTTATGAACCTTCCTTGTCTAACCATGCCGTTGAGCACTTTTCGTCTTCTACTACCTGTAATTAGCTGGACTGAAACACTGTCACAGCGACAACAAAATCCCAGTTGGAGATAATTTAACAACCTATTTTGGTGTTAATGATAAACAACAGCGAAGACTCAATGTGAGGTCTTCATTGAAAGCTTGTGGGAGATCTCTGCCATCACCCAAAGGGTTATATACATCAAAGAAATACAAATCAAAAACATCTTTTGATTATCTGCAATTTCCCACAGATGCTATGGTTTGACCTATAGGACTCTCTCAGTATCTCTAAAGTCAAGGCTTTTAACCCTTTCCCTCATAGAGGAAACCATGAAAATACCTATGCGAACAACATAAAACCAGATCAGCCTGCGAGTAACTCGCAGGCTGATCAGGTTTTATGCTGTTCGCTGCTCCTCATTGGTCTGGAAATGAGGACTTTATAATTAAATTTGGTAAGGTTTAACTGTGGTTTTCTGCAGATCAGGCTTTATGTGGTACCTATTGAGTGCGCCAAACTAAGTCTATATGAGGGAAAGGGTTAAAGTCTTGAATATTCAAAGTCTGTAATATACATCGGCATCAAAACATCGCAAAACCCAATGGATGAGTGGCTAGATTGTCTGATAAGGGAGCAGAAGGTCGTGGGTTCAATCCTTTGCGGCAACATACCAAAGTTGTAAAAAACAATACTGGTATAGCTCCCTTGCTTGTTGCTCACCAGATAAGGGTAGTTCCAGGACTGGTTGGCCCAGTGTCAGGATAATGTGATTGGGTGGGGTATCATGCCACATCTGCAGCGTGATACTGCAGTGTGGCAGCACTATATCTGTCTCAAGCAGACATAGTCTCCAAATGGCTGTAATAATGTTGGTGGAACGTTAAACCCAACAAACAAACAGATAATGCAAATAGAATCATATGTGAGAAATCGTTCCACACTTGCTCAGACAATTTGTTTTTAGACCTCAAGCATGTTGCAACATTTTTGACTCAGAATACTTGAGAGTCATTTTTCGCTATTTTGAAATTGGTCTGCGTCATATAGTAGAACTTGAAAGATTTATTTTCTTTTTTGTTATGAATGAGACAAGATGTCGTGGCTTTCCAAGATGGATGTCATAATATTTCATATGTTTGGTTCTTTTCTGACATTGAGGCTAGACTGAACTGACTCTGGTGTCACATCATTTAACACTTTGTGTTTATGTCGATCTTATTCTCATTGGTTTTTGGGCTCGACCAGTATTTTACATTTTACAAGGTGATGGGAGACCCTTTACCCCATTTAGGTTTGAACTTTCTACCATTTGGTCGACATTCATGGAATCAACATCTGGATATGGGCACTCTTAAACACTAATTGCAAATTCAAAGTGTTTGTGATTGTTTAAATTTACAAAAGCATTTTAGTAAATATGAAGAAATATCTTTAGAAAAAGATATGCAGCATTGATGTGGATTTAAGTATTTATACTGTAGAATTGCTATCTGATGTAGTTCACAAATTATTACCAATAAAGCATTTCACTCTGGGAAGTCAAAATAAGCATAGGTAAAGACACCATGAAAAGACCTATGCGAACAGCATAAAACCAGATCAGCCTGCGAGTAACTCGCAGGCTGATCAGGTTTTAAGCTGTTCGCTGCTCCTCATTGGTCTGGAAATAAGGAATTTATAATTAAATTTGGTAAGGTTTAACTGTGGTTTTCTGCAGATCAGACTTTATGTGGTACCTATTGAGTGCGTCAAAATGAGTCTATATGATGCTAATATGCCCTGAAATTAATATGCATATTGGTTTCACCAGTGAAAAGCTGTACAAACCTTTGACAAACAAATACATGTGAATCTTGCTTTCAAAAATTATCTTAGTTCAACCTGCAAACATTTAGGGCAGGGTTATACCTGTTTTGGCAGAGTTAACTGGCAGAGTAAACACCATTGTAATGAATTAGATAATAGCCGTCTTTCAGTCATACAGGATGGTGAATCAGACTATATGATATACTTTTGGACCGTGCAGATATTTATAATGTTTGGCCATAACTGCTATATATTCATGTAAAAATGTATGACTTGATGAAGATTGACCCTTTACCTCATGAATATTCATGTACAAATGTATGACTTGATGGATATATTGACTATTTATCTGATGAATATTCATGTACAAATGTATGACTTGATGAATTTTGACCCTTTACCTGCTGAATATTCATGTACAAATGTATGACTTGATGAAGATTGACCCTTTACCTCATGAATATTCATGTACAAATGTATGACTTGATGGATATATTGACCATTTATCTGATGAATATTCATGTACAAATGTATGACTTGATGAAGATTGACCCTTTACCTCATGAATATTCATGTACAAATGTATGACTTGATGGATATATTGACTCTTTACCTGCTGAATATTCATGTACAAATGTATGACTTGATGAAGATTGACCCTTTACCTCATGAATATTCATGTACAAATGTATTACTTGATGAATATTGACCTTTACCTCATGAATATTCATTTACTAATGTATGACTTGATGATATTGACCCTTTACCTCATGAATATTCATGTACTAATGTATGACTTGATGCATATTGACCATTTACCTCATGAATATTCATGTACAAATTTATGACTTGATGAATATTGACCCTTTCCCTCATGAATATTCATGTACAAATGTATGACTTGATGAATATCGACCATATACTTCATATAGTCTTATTCTGGCACAGTGGCAAACAGAACAGACCTAGATCAGACAGCACCAGGAGTCTGTTTGCTCATAGGATATTGTAGCTCAGATACTATACAGCCTAGAAAAAATCCATTTTTTTTTTCATTTACCATTTAAAGTTCTTAAAATTAATATTCATCTAGGAATAAAATGGGTGCTTTGATTCCACTGGTGTTTCTTCTAGATTACTTTGAAAAGCTGTATTTTACAATTAAATTTGTGCAACTCAGCTTAAAACATATATAATTTAACATATAATAACATATATATAATATAAATGTTGAGTTTCCTTATTAGCTGTCAATTCTTTTTCTCTAGGCTCGTTTTGATGCTTTGGCAAAGAGAGGCGACCTAGATCAGAAAGCTCCTAGAAGGGTCATGGCTCTATTTACTCATACAATATTGTAGCTCAAACTTTACAGTCTAAAAATATTCATTGTTTAATAAACCATTTACAATCCAGTTAATAAATATTCATCAAGTCATAAATTTGTACATGAAGATTCATGAGATAAAGGGAAAACATAAGTATTCACTCATATTCACCCTAAACTTTAAGGTAAAATTCACAACTAATATTGTCATAGAGTAACATAATGTACATAATCATTATACAATATTGATAGCCAAATTTGGCGGCAAATGGTGAGCATGCATGTTTCGTTAACCTCAGTGTATCCAGGCATCTGTCTCCCAAGGGTCCCAAGTAATGGCTTCCGTAATGGACCACAATTGGCAACCAGGAATGAAGGAATAACCGCACAAGTTTTATGTCTTGCCGTATTATATGGGTTTTTGTAAGACAGGACATATAAATCAATGGAAATATAACCACATGGGGTTCTCCTCCCTCTTTCTCCTCAATTTACTGGCAATATGTGGTCAGACAGGATATTTTAGTCTCAACAGGGGCAGAGCAGAATGGAAACCTGACCAAGTGTATGACCTCTGGTGGGGTAGAATTTGACCTTACATATGACCTTGACACTAGCAGGGCACACTGGAAATGTAGTGAGACCTGTACCCATGACACTGGCAGGCACACTGGAAATGTAGCAAAGCCTGTGACCTTGACATTGGAAATTAGTGAGCCTGTCCTTGACATGGCAGGGCAACTGGAAATAGAAGCCTGTGACCTTGACATTGGCAGGGAAGACTGGAAATGTAGCAAGCCTGTGACCTTGACATTGGCAGGGAAGACTGGAAATGTAGCAAGACCTGTGACCTTGACATTGGCAGGGAAGACTGGAAATGTAGTAAGGCCTGTGACCTTGACATTGGCAGGACACACTGGAAATGTAGTGAGGCCTGTGACCTTGACATTGGCAGTGAAGACTGGAAATGTAGCAAGACCTGTGACCTTGACATTGGCAGGGCAGACTTGAAAGTAGTGAAACCTGTGATCTTAACATTGGCAGGGCAGACTGGAAATGAGACAAAAGTGCAGACTTGAAATGTGACCAACTTCGACTTGTGACCTAGACAATGGCAAGGCAGACTGGAAATGCAACTGTCATGTGACTTAACACTGTAAGACTAGACATGCAACAAGACATGTGACTTCAGAAATGACAGTTACAGGAGGGCAGACAGGGAAAAGTGACCATTTAGTTTGGGGTGAAGGTATTAAAAGACAGTCACCTACAGTGTAATACAACCATGGTCTTGATGCAGCTGTATTGATATAGCACAGTTATAAATTCCTTCCCTGATGAATAAGACCTCTTGATGTCACAGCTGGTATTCAGACCACCATGTTTCACTTGTATCCCACTTTCCTCTAGGTAAGCCTGGCCTGTTTGAAACCGCTTAAGTTGAGATATTTCTAAACTCTTTAATCTGATCTTCTGTATTTTCAGATCCTAAGAATTTTAATTTAGTGTTGTGAAGAAATTGAAGATCATATACTGTATGAACATGCTTTAACCTTTACAATGCTGTGGGCACTTGTGACTGCCTTTGCAATGAAAGCAGACCAAGATCAGCCTGCACATCCTTGCAGTCTTATCATGGTCGCCACTCTTGCTTTTTCAGCAGGTAGCTCCATAAAAAACTTATGGTACTGTCTCAAATGAAGAAAGGACAAGTCCAATTAAGAAATTTGCATAGTAATGGTTAAATTGTTTTTGTGAAATGTCCTTTCTTCTAGTAAATAAGAAAGATTCAGAGGTTTGAGTTGAAGAATTTAAACTCAATTTCAGTTGATGGCTTTGTGAACTACGCGAAAGCTGCTGACACTGCAAAACTTATGAAAGATTTAATGGCAATAGCTTTATTAGCCATTGTGGTTATTTTATGGGCTTAAACATGAATTATCAAGATTATTGTAAGAAGTTATAGCTAGATGAATAAGGAAACTGCGTATTACAAGCTGTTGAGCTTTACCACTGGATACTAATATGTAACAATAAACTGTGATACACAGTAACAATAAACTGTGATACACAGTAACAATAAACTGTGATACAAAGTAACAATAAACTGTGATACAAAGTAACAATAAACTGTGATACACAGTAACAATAAACTGTATACACAGTAACATAACTGTGATACACAGTAACAAACTGTGATACAAGTAACATAACGTGATACACAGTAACAATAAACTGTGATACACAGTAACAATAAACTGTGATACACAGTAACAATAAACTGTGATACACAGTAACAATAATCTGTGATACAAAGTAACAATAAACTGTGATACACAGTAACAATAAACTGTGATACACAGTAACAATAAACTGTGATACACAGTAACAATAAACTGTGATACACAGTAACAATAAACTGTGATACACAGTAACAATAAACTGTGATACACAGTAACAATAAACTGTGATACACAGTAACAATAAACTGTGATACACAGTAACAATAAACAACATGGAGAAAGGCCATTGTTGGACATCCTGGAAAGCAGCAGTATGATGATGATGATGATGATGATGATGGTGATGATGATGGTGATGGTGATGGTAATGATGATGATGATGATGAGAATGATGATGATGATGATGATGATGATGATGATGATGGTGATGATGATGATGATGATGATGATGATGATGATGATGATGTGGTGGTGATGATAATGATGGTGGTGATGATGATGTTGATGATGATAGAAGTTTACCACTTTTATCATGTTTTATGATAAACATACAGTCAAACCTGTCTTGGGAACAGCAAGATCTATTCAAGCCTTTCGTATGTGTAGAGCAGATTGTTGCAACTCATGGAAAAAAAAGGCTTGTTCTCAATCAATATTCAAAAAAAGTTTAAATTTAGGAGATAAAAAAGGCATGAAAGGTAAAATATAAATATATATGAAGAGGTATATATTTGTGTGTGTTACTGGCTTAATAGGTGTATGATGAAGTTAACAGGCTCAATTGGATAACAGAAATTAATGATCAATTCTAGCGGATGGATGGCACAGATAAATAGGAGCAACTTGTAGATTGTTAATAACCATTGATCAATATAGCTCCTCCTCGGGGACCAGGATCGTTTGTTGCAATAGGACTACCCCCACGATAACCATGGCGATCTATAATTCACTATTTATTTAAGACCCCGGGGACAACAGTTTTGCCTGGGATTCTCCTGGCTACTCTATCAAATTTGAAAGGTTGTTAATTTGTTACAGTATAAAGTGCAACAAGGATAGCTGATTCACGTCAGCGATGCAGAAAATGATAGGAAAATTATTGGCTTAATATTCTATATTGTTGTCGTATAAATTGTCCATTTAGGGACCCATCAAATAAAGCAAATAGATAATGCATGTTTTAAAATGTTGCGGATTCCCCCGTGTTACAACAAGCAGGTTCCAGCTAATGTGGTATGTGTGTACGGAGAGATTATGCTGTTGATCCGGTGGCTGTGTTGTTAGAGCGTCCGCCTCGAAATCGGGAGGTCTAATGATTTCAATCCTTGACTGCAACGTCACCAAAGTAATGAAAAATGGTACTGTTATAGCTCCCTTGCTTGGCGCTCAGCATATAAGGGTAGTTGCAGGACTGTTTGGCTCGGTGTCAGGATAATGTGACTGGGTGTGGTATCATGCCACATGCCTATGGCGTGATTCTGCAGTGTGGCAACACTTAAACCTGTCCTTGGTAGACATACTAACCTCCAAATAACTGAAATTGGCAGGACGCTTTAAACCCTTTCCCTCATATTGACTCATTTTGATGCACTCAATAGGTACCACATACAGCCTGATCTGCAGAAAGCCAAACTCAAACCTTACCAAATTTAATTGTAAAATCCTCATTTCCAGACCACTGAGGAGCAGCGAACAGCATAAAACTACACAGCAGAATTCAGTTATATGGCTTTAATTTTTAAAATTTGGCATAAATTGGGAAACAAACATGGAAGACCAAGTTGAAGGAAATCATGAAAAATATAGCCTTAAATTTTATCTGAAAAATATGTGTTCCATAGAGACCCTGCATAATGCTTAGACCAGTGTTATTCTTGGGAACATTTTAGTGGAGTTACAATAGATTTTGTATAAAAAATCTTTGTTTGTAAGCTTCTTTATAATTATCATTTGTATTATTTATAATCTTTTGTAGGGGCCGCCGTGGCCAAGCGGTTACAGTCGTGGACTACAAATCTCTCAGCCCCTCACCACTGTGAGTTCGAATCCCGGGAGAGACTTCGGATTTTTCATGTGAGGAAGCCTTCCAGCTGGTTTGCGGTAGGTCGGTGGTTCTACCCGGGTACCTCTGCGTACTCGGGGTCTTCCCCCACCTGTAATTAGCTGCACGTCGCTATATGATTGAAATACTATCGCAGCAACAGTAAACCCCGATACAATACAAATATATAATCTTTTTTACTTATTCTGTGCATATTGAAATATTCCACATTGAAATACATGCAGTCATTATACACTAATACACTGAGGTAAAATTGCATGTCATTTTTTAAAATGGAGAAAAAAAGATAACATTTGATGTATGAAATAGGAAAATTTGCACAAATACAATAATTTCCATGAGTATAAATAGAAAAAAACAAACTGGTTTTCCTTTTTTGTGTCTAACGCTTTTACAAATATAATTAACCACTGTTAAAAATTCATCATTTTATTTTTTCAATAATATATATTGCAAATGGTAACCAGACCAGCAATTGCCAGGCATCATTGACTTATTAAATAATCTGGAAAATGGTAGTACATTTATTACATTAAAAATCACTGTGTGTGTTTTCATGATTCTGCATAATGAGGCCTCAAATCATTTCATAATCTATGAGTGTATTCTGATTTATTTTAGTGTTTGTAATCTGATAATTTATTTATTCTAAATTATATCATTTCATTTGTGTGTGTGTGTGTTTTCATAATCCAGCATAATGAGGACTTATTTAACTGTTTGTGTGTGTGTGTGTTTTCTAAATCCAACACCGAATGAGGACTTTATGACTCTACAGAATAACAGTGCAAGCTTAAGATGGATGAGATAACAGACTGACACTATTATCTGATCATTTACAGAGAAGTCTGAAAACCAGGAAATCACATGTCAAGTTTAGAACACAATGATCCATCATTACTGAACATTGTTTGCTTTCCTCTTCATTCTGTGGAAATATCCAAAACTAGAGTTTTTAGATATATACTTGACATTTAAAGCAGCTCTTTCACAGATGATCGGTAGATATAAAAAAAAGTTTTTTTTCTCTTCAGATCAATGTGAGTCTCCCTTGTTAATGTTGGTGATAGTCTTTGTTTCCTTACAAATAAACTTGACAAGTGTAGGTCACATTGCATGGGAAATGCTTTTTTCGTAAACTTCAGAGAAATTGGTTAAATATGGAATACAGTCTTCATCAGTTCTGGGTACCGAACTCATACGTTCAGCAAAGAGTGAATGTGATCAGTAAATTAAGTGACAACAAATAAAAATAGAAAATCTAAATAAAGGTATTAGAATTCTAAATATAGTATCAATACCATCTGTGAACGAGCTGCTTTAATGGCAATATTGGATACATGAACTTTAAGTTTGTTCAACTATATGCTAAAAATTAAGACAATTAAAAAGCCTAATATAATACTTTACTTACACTACAACTTGGAAATGTTTTTCACCATCATTTGTTCCTTACTTACAATTTATCACGTAATTAGTTTTTAAACAAATCCCTTTTATTAAAGGCTCAGGGCTAAGCTGGATCAGGACCTCTTAATTTTTAAAGATAAGATTTTCTTGGTCTCGAAATTTCCCCTTCTGTTTATATGTAAATAAAACTTCTCTTCTTCTTCTTCCTTGATGTACATAACCCACTCTGGGGTATTGTCGTACATGAGTGTATGTACAAAGATGTGTGTACGGCGCGCATGTATGTACAGTGCAGAGTAAAAACAGTTAAAACAGGCAAATTCTCAGTTTACCCCAGCGTCACCAGGCCTCTCTTGAAAGCCTCTACGCTATCGACAGAGATAATTTGCATGGGAAGCTGGTTCCACAGTCTGATAGCAGAGGGAAAGAAAGAGTGCAGATAGGCGTCTGTACGACAAAAGGGTAAGAGGTAGCGGGTGCCGTGCCCGCGGGTATTTATGGCTGATGGGTGAAGGAAGGTTTCTGGAGGGATGTCAATGAGGCCATGAACAATCCTATAGACCATAACTAGCTTGGCATGGGAGCGTCGTTTGTCAAGGGGCTGCCATCCTAGGTCAGCTACCATTCTGAATTCTGGAACCTCTAAATTCTGAATTCCGGATGATTATTTCGTATATATTGGGTTATATCAACGCTATTTTACCTCTGAAATCCAAACAGTGCTACTAGCTTGACGGGTAATCTAACCGGAAATAGTAAGCCCTGCGACAATTTCTGTTGTCAATTTCTCCCTGATCGGTTGTTTATTAATCAGCGGTGGTCGTTATTTTGACACGCAATAGAATCACAATCTATTATTTTGACACGGCGTAAGAATCACAACATTTTTGCACTGTTACAGTATACATATAAAAAATAATGACAATACATGTATTCACAACCATTGAGAAACTTCAGTACATATGTACTGGTCCAATTCATTCCAGACTCCTGAATTCTGGAAACCTCCAAAATCTGAACTTTTTGGCTGATACCAAGGGTGTTCAGATTTCGGAGGTTACACTGTACTTAATCTTATCCAGAGTTTGAAATAAACACGTCACCTGCCAGTCTGACATTGTGAATAGCCACCGACCATTCATGTTTTATAAAAGCAGCTTGTTTACAGATCGTCTTTGATTAAGAATGTGATTAACCCAATGCAATCATCCGTGATTGTAAAAAAAATGGGTGGTTTCCCCATCACAGGCAATACCGTCACAAGTAGACATCGTCTCCAAATGACTGAAATACTGTCGTTGGGATGTTAAACCCAACAAACAAACAAACAAGGTAGAAATTAGGGGTATTAATCACCCTTAGTAATAGTTCAAGTCATGAATTGTTTTTCTGCAAATATTAATGCATTATGACCCTGGCTATTTAATAGATCTCACATTTTCTCATGGGCATTATATCTTGGGCTGTTGATGTAGAGGCCCCGGCCACAGTGGGTTTAAAAAGAAGAAATAAATCTTTTAAACCAACATGCCGTCCACCAGTGACCCAGGCTAATGGGTTCTGGAGGTACCATATTTCTAGGATGCACGAAGGTGCATTTTCTGACATATCTAAAGGTAAAAGATTCTTATTTGATATTGCATGTTTCAAATGCATTTTCTGACTTTCGGAAAGTACCGTTTTTGGTAATGGAGTGACGCCCAGTGATATGAATCCATACTTACAGTATTAAGGTACTCCAACCATCATTAAATTATAATCATGGTCCTTCAAATGCTTAAAAATACTTCAGCAGACACAAACGTCCATTGACTTTGAGTTATAGGTCTATATCTTTTAAGGCTTGCATTTATTTAAAATTCCCACAATCACTTGATTACAATTTAATGTTGTATGAATTAACTTAAATACTAAAGTCCACCAATTTTTTTTCGCAAAGTCTAGGAAAATTAATGTCAGCTAAAATTTATGTCAGCGAAAAATAACGTCAGCAAAAAATAATTATTCTACAATGTAGGTCATCAGGAAGATCCCTCAGTTCTATGTATTTACCCAATGATATGTTTATCTTGTTGCCTGACAGTTTATGTAAATATACTGGAAGTAAATTTGCAACTCTCTTTACTTATCTGTTTTGAACGTCTAATCGATGTTATGAGTAATTTCTTGAGAAGTAAACATCTCAGTTATTTATTTGCCCACGTATTTCAGATATATTTATATACCTTTGTCTCTAGGGTTTATCCTATTACAGAATAACATAAACATTTATGTAAACATTCCATAAAACGAAATATTGGCTATATATATTTTCCGTATAAGTGATCTAACATGGCTTTACTCTCTTCAATTTTAGAATCCTAAAAGTTATACGTTTTTCTTGAAGTAAGTAGCTTTCTCTGTAATTCAAGGCAAAAAAGAACCAGTCTTGTCGGGCATGTGGTTAGAGCGTCCACCCCCCAGATTCAGGAGGTCGTGGGTTTGATCCCAGGCCGCTACATACCAAAGTCAAAAAAGATGGTATCGGTAAAGCTCTCTTGCTTGGCATGTGAAACTCAAGAAAACAAACAATCAAGGCAACAAAGAGACACTTTGTCTTCCATGCTCAGCATACAAAGATCTGAGGATCTGAAACGAAAGAGTGGGGGCAATATAGGAGTCCCGTCCTGTCCTGTCCCGTCCTGTCCTGTCCCTTCCCGTCCTGTCCCGTCCCGTCCTGTCCTATACTTGTTTGGTAACTGTTGTTGATAATGCTTTCACATTTGAAATAATGCTTCATGGTAAGACTTAAATCAGCAGACAAGTGCAGATAACTCTGTCTAGGATTTTGTAAGAATAATGACCCTTTTTCTGTTTCAATTAGCGGTATGTGGGGATTTATCTCCTTCATTGATAGTTCATGTTGAGGGGTTGATGCAAAATCAATGTAAATGCTTCTTTATTGATGTGTTAGATTTTACCATAGTTTTGGGCTTATTTAAAACAGCACTGAAGACAGCTATTTGTTTCTATAGCTCTCCAGTATCTCATCATTACCTCATGAACAATGGCCTACATATGAAAATTTGGTTGAAGTTTGTCATATACTAGCAGCATATACTCCCCTTTTTTTCTCTCTCTTTAAATTCTCAAAGTTTAATCAAGTTATGAATTGCAACTAAATTACTTAAACCATAGAACTGAATTACCTACAAAAAGAGTTTAAAAAAAGGTCATGTTCACCGACTGTAAATTTAGTTGTAACTACCGCTATTTGGCTTCTTAGTCTAAAACATCGCTCTGTTTCTCATTCTCTCCAATGATTTTGATACCTTCATATTTTACACACTATTGATCTTTAGTAAACTGAGAACTCATTGGGCAAATTTGAGAAGCAAAGCACAATGATATCGTCATGGCAACTAAATATCTATTTTAGGAACAATAAGTGACTTCTCTTCATCCTTATATCTGACAAAGTTCTGTTCACTGTCTTCGCTCCTGGGGAAATAGCATGTTAGCATGGAGATCTTGTTTATCTCTCTTCTAGGGCCTTGGAGAACTTGTTTATCCCTCTTCCAGGGCCTCAGTGGTAGCGGAATGGTAACCATTGGGGAAAGAGGCCGTAAAAGTAAATGTATCCCACCCGATAAGTATATTAGATTAGTCTTGTCAGAGAGGTTTATGGACTTTTGGCAATTTTATGTTCCAGTGAAAGAGTAAGAAGGCTGAAGGATGTACAAAAAAGTTGACTAGACTCTCTGCTGTTAAGATGTCAGCTTTAATTGGGGGTGAGGACAATGAGAATGGGTTTACAGTAACTGATACTCTTGGTTTTATATAGATAGTAGTAGCTATAGTATGGTCAGAGTGGTAGTAGAAGTAGTAGTAGTAGTAGAAGTAGTAGTAACTGTAATAGTAGTTGTTGCTGCTGTAGTAGAAGTTTTTTTAGGCAGTTAAGGTACAGTTCTGTTCCTCATTTTCAGAAATACAATGTAGTATTTTAAAAAAAAAACCAAGTGCATTGAAAACGTGTGATATTATTGAAATTTTGGCCACAAATATGCCTGAAAATGTACTTACCTGCATCCTAAAAAGTATTCCCGGAGTGCCCTACATGTGAGGATCCAGAGGTGTGTGTGTTAGGGGGTAATGACCCTCCCACCCCTAGGATTTAGCTTTTCTATTAAGAATAAAGAAAAAAAGAACCCACTAACCCCTTGGAAACACTGCTGGACACTGCCCCCCTGTAAAATCGATGGACCCTCCCTGGAAAATCTTTAAAAGAAGAAGAAGAAAGTATGGAAGAAGTAACAATGGACCCCCCACACACACACACACACATGCACATACACTTATGGCAGTTTTCAAAGATTGGCATGAGCCCTCCCACATACTGTGAATTTCAGAATTGCAGAACTGTTTTCATAGATTGCCAACATATCTCTGTCTAATTCCCACCTCCTCCCCTTGAGTTTGCGCACGCCCTAACTCAGACCTTCACGTAAATTTAAGCCAAGCTATGGCCATTGACTGCTTGACTTCTTGGGTGCTTCTTTCTAGTAATAATTCAAGAGCTGCTGTCTCCATAGTGCCTGCAGGATGATTGGTCATTTACTGACCTAACACTTTGTCAAGACGTATTTCCATGAGTGGCTAAAATACATTAAGGTTTTCCCTCATAGAGGAAACCATGAAAAGACCTATGCAAACAACATAAAACCAGATCAGCCTGCGAGTAACTCGCAGGCTGATCAGGTTTTATGCTGTTCACTGCTCTTCAGTGGTCTGGAAATGAGGATTTTGTAATTAAATCTGGTAAGGTTTAACTGTGGTTTTCTGCAGATAAGGCTTTATGTGGTACCTAAAGTGCGTCAAAATGAGTCTATATGAGGGAAAGGGTTAAGGTTTTCCTTGCATCATCAGGAAAGCACAGTAACCACTTTACTGACTCAGTAGTGTTTAAAAAGAGGCTAACTATGTAAGAACAATACATGTATAACAAACCGTTTTGGCATTTTTGGCCATAGAATAAAAAAATGGATAAAAAAAATATATAATATTTTTTCTGGCATTGAACATATATTTTCTCAGTCAGGTAATAGTGCACTTTAAAATTACATGTATAGGTTTTGTGTCACCTGCTGTAAGCAGAGGTGACACGTAGGGATATTTTTTCTATCACCTGTCTGTCTGTCTGTCTGTCACACTTCTTTCGGCAGGTGACGCGTGTTCCAATGAACACTTCATGTTGTATACCAATATTAAGTCTGGTTACTATACCAAGCGACAAAATTTAACTTAGTCAAATGGACGACTCATTAATATAGTGAATGACTTCCATATCTGCTGGTTGTTCTCACAATTCTGTGTACCAAAAACCATGCACTTTGTCACATGACCACTCCGACTTTGGGAGAATTTGAGACTCCAAGGGCTAAGTTTAAACAACATATATAAACAGTTTCATGCATCTTTGAGCCAGACAGGAACTGTTGTTTGACTTAAACTATCCATTTGATGTATAAAAAGCAACAACCCCTGGCAAAGACATTATCTTCCCTATGAAGAACAAACATAAAGGGAGATAATTAAAGGTTTTGCATCACTAATTATTGGCACAAACAGCATGTTAAATTCATGAATATTATCAGTTAATTGAACCTTTTTATTAATAACCTATGAATTTATTTGAGATGAAAGCAAGTTTTATCCATGAATGATTCAGGTGCTGCGATTTAAATGGAATAGGATCTGGCATTAAAATTCATGCTCGTAATAATAGCTGTGTGTTTTGTTGCATGTTGATTAGTTATTTGATGCTGTTCCATTCATTGCTTATGAATCTCTAAATAAAAGAGCCTTTACTCTATGGTGAAAATTACAGAATGATAAACTTTATTGGGATGAGCCATATTATTTAATAATGAAATGATTTAGACGGGCTTGGTACCAGATCATAATAACAAAATAACAGAATAGAAGGCAGTGCTGTAGTTTTTTAGCTTGTCTGTTTTCCAATATAAATATCTCCTTTTCTATTGAAGGCATATGAAAATATATTATCCCTTTCCCTCATAGTGGAAACCATGAAAAGACCTATGCGAACAACATAAAATCAGATCAGCCTGCGAGTGACTCGCAGGCTGATCAGGTTTTATGCTGTTCGCTGCTCCTCAGTGGTCTGGAAATGAGGACTTTATAATTAAATTTGGTAAGTTTTAGCTGTGGTTTTCTGCAGATAGCTTTATGTGGTTCCTATTGAGTGCGTCAAAATGAGTATATGAGGGAAAGGGTTAAATCTTTCAACAGAATTTTACCTTACTATCAAAATGGACTCCTTATTTATCAAAATAAGTCTAGAAATAAAAAAGTTTTTAAGTAAAATATAGAAGTACCTGCATGAAAAGAACTATGTACATGTATTTCACTGGTTGAATTTAAATGAAAATTCAAATGATTTTTTTTAAATAAATCAAATTGAAATTAATTCTACGCATTACAGAAATGTTTAATTTATAATACGGTTATATTTTCCTCTGTGATTTTTTCATGCTTTTTCAAAAGTTTGCAAATTTAAAGACCTGCTCTGTGCCTAATCAATATATTCCACTGGCTTTATATACAGGAGTTTCTTATCTTTGTTTAATAGGTCTTTGCATGCATTTGTTAAGAATAAAGATACATGTCTCTAAATGACTGAAATACTGTCGGTGGGATGTTTGTTCCAGAGGAGAGCTGAAAACAACGTATCTGATCAATTTCTGTTTTTGCTTGGATTTTATGTTGTTATTTTTTATACCCCTGCTTAAATAAAAATTGGGACATAGTAGGAATCTCTCTCGTCACGTCCCATCCCGTCCAGTCCGACACTCACATGACATGGAGACAAGGTTGGATACAGGGGCTTGAATCACCTTTAGTGATAATTTTAGTTTGAGTTTAGTTTATGTCTAGTTTATGCAGTCTATAAGATTGATGTAAAAACTATACACTGTGATCCAGGTGGCTGAGTAGTTACAGTGTCTGCTCCGGAATTGGGAGGGCGTGGGTTCGATCCCCAGCTGCGGAATACCAATGTCGTTAAAAATTGTACTGGCATAGCTCCCTTGCTTGGCGCTCAGCATATCAGGGTAGTTCCAGGACTGGTTGGGCCAGTGTCAGGATAATGTGACTATGTGTGGTTTCATGCCACATGTCTACGGCATGATTCTGCAGTGTGGCCTCAAGTAGACATTGTCTCCAAATGACTGAAATGCTGTCAGTGGGACGTTAAATCCAATAAACAAACAAACAAGCAAATATAAACTATACATTTCATCACACTAACAAAGCACAACTAGTATGCAGTCAAAAAATCCAAATTTAGATTGGATACATTTAGTGCACGTGGACTTACAAAGTACAAAGCCTGGCTCATAAGTCCCCCACCTTTTGTGCCAAACCCCTTTGCACCAAAGTTGCTGAAAATTGCTTGGTGTTCACCAAATCTGCTTGGCCCGTTGTCAGAATAAAGTGACTGGATTTGGTATCATGCCATATTTCTGCAATAAGATAAGCACTACATCTGTTTCATATGGACAATGTGTCTGAATGACAGAAATACTGTTGGAGGGATACTAAACCCAAGCCAATACACATACAGAGGTGCTCACTAAAGTTCTTTTGAAATAGTCAATAAAGTAGAGCAATTAACCCCTCCTATATTGAGGGCTCTGTGACTGCCTATTGTAACCAGTGCAGATAATGATCAGCCTGCACATCTGAGCAGTCTGATCATGGTCAGCACTGTTCACTTTTTCGGTCAATAAATTTTATTTTCAGGCAAATCCCCCATAAAAAACTAATGGTACAGTCCAAAATGAAGAAAGGACCAGTCCAATTAAAAAAGTTGTGCATAGTAAGGGTTAATTAACTAAATGTCTAGTCATGACTTTGTATTTGGTATTATTTCCACCTTGCATGAAATAAATTCTGACAGTGTAACAAAAGAGGAGAATAGATACTGTAACCAGAAATCATCTGGGCCTACTTGCCAGATATTTTTTCCGCCATCCAATGAGGTATGCCACAGAATTCAGTAATTTGAGCGGGAAAAAAGCTGCAAACCTTGGAGCAGACGTGATCCCTCTGTTTGTATGTCTGCCAACTTACCAGTAGCGCTGTATCAATACATACTGATTTGTTGTGTCTTAAGGTATTCAGGGGTGAAATTTATTGAACATTAAGGTATCTTGTTATCCTTTGACTTCTGGGTAATTCATCATAAATAATAATTCAACCTTTGTCTTCTGCTTAAGTCATCATATATAACAACTTAAATCTAATCCATTTGCCAACTAGGTTTGGACATGAAAAAGAAATAAATACCAATCAAATTTGATCCGTTTCAAAGCAGCTATTGATGACTATGCATTATACAAAATGACCTTTGGATTTATCACAATAGGCCATGCTACACCTACTGGCATTTTACTGGCCCTCATTGATGTATTAATCTGTGTCCCCTCGTAGTTTTCCACATATTAAAAAACAGCCCTAAGCACCAAATGGCATTACAGTATCAATAATTTTAGCTTATCTCTGCGTATTTAGATTATTAAAAACAATCCAGACCTATATTTTATCGTTACAAGCTTCCAATAAATGTGATAGGTCTAGATCCTCTGGCTGCTTGTATCTCAAACTGTCTGTCGTTCTTGGTTCAACTTGGTTTAAAGACAGGTTTAACAGATCCAGGCATTTTTCTGCGTAGCCATCTAACCTCACTTTTAACTCATTTACAGGTGATGACGCAAAATAAGATCAAATGAATATTTGAACGATTTTCATTGGTAGAAAATACCTAGGTACTTAGGGAAAAAGAAAATAAATATGTACACATTCATTGAGATGACAGCACTTTCTTTTTTAAAAATAATGACTACATATAAATTAAGTCTACAAAGTATTCAACTATAACCCTTTAGCTCAGGAAAATTCATCTCGGACTTTTTTTTACAGTACTAGACGTTTCACTTGTCAGAACTTTATAGGCAACACTTTACGATTCCATATATAAAGTATCAATGAACTTGTGCACTCTTTGAAATATCCAATAATAATACTTGGCGCCATGGTAACCTTTCATGCATTGATGTATACAGTTAAACCTGTATTAGCGGCCACCTGTATTAACCAGTCAACCTGTATTTAGCGGTCAGTTTTAATATGACCAAACTAGCATTTTGTTTTATGTTTAACCTTCATTTAGTGGCCACCTTTGTTAAGCATCCAATATTTCTTGTTGCGGTAGGTCGGTGGTTCTACCCGGGTACCTCTGTGTACTCGGGGTCTTCCTCCACCTGTAATTAGCTGGACGTCGCTATATGATTGAAATACTATCGCAGCAACGGAAACCCCAATACAACAACAACAATATTTCTTGTTCTCTTGAATTAATTAAGACAGGTTTGACTGTATACATAAATACAAGTCATGAGTGGCCTTCCATGTTTATTTGAGAGACAGAGTGAGACATACGCCAAAAAAGATACATATAGAAACAGAAAGAGATGCAAACACAGAGACAGTCACAAAACTAGAGAGAGAGACACACACACTCACACATCAAGACAAAGAAAGAAAGAATCACAAAACCAGAGAAAGAGAGAGAGAGAGAGAGATACAATAGAGAGGAAGAGAGACCATATGCATGTGTGTTTATATGTATGTTGCATCCTTGTAACTGTCCTGTCTTTGGATAAGTTATTACGTAGACCTACATTCAGAAAGTGGATAGCATCATATACTTCATCTAAACACTGAAAATAACTCCAAAATCTCCGTAACTTTTTCAATAAATAATTAATTCACAGGTTTAAACCAAACATTAGAGTTTTTATTTATTTATTTTTTTTTAAATCTGAAATGGTATCAATTATCACCTGTCCTAGATTTCAGTCACGCATTCTACCTATGGCTTCTTTTGTTATATTCAAAACTGATATCATTGAAAAATAACCCATTTAACCATGACCTGTAGCATTCTGCTCATTAATTGATTAATTAATTGATAATTGATTTCTGTATATATATGCAGGTCTATGTGAGCATGAAGTTCTTCAAGTTTGTATTTCTGTGAGTTCATCTGATTATAGGCACATTATATTTCATAATGATTCAATTTTCATAGAAAAGAAAATATAAAATTACATGGACGTATTGTAGACAAACACAAATGGTACATAATGTGCAAAAACATGCTGTAAAATAACACTGAGAAAATGTTGATCAAATTATGCATTAAAGTAATTTGGATGGATGTCAAAATACTCTCCTGGTTTACATTTTGTATTGACGAGTTTTCACAAAGACAGTCTGTAATCGGAAATAATTTGAATTTGATAAACCATTGTTGAATCACAATTTGTTAATCTGCTACAACATCAATTTATGCTCTCATGATTTGTTTATGGACACAATTGAAAGGCCTATGGAAAACGACAGAAAAGTGACGAAGATATGTGGAAAATGCAAATAAGTTGTTATTGTAAACAATTGAATGATCTTAAGTAAAAGATTATTTTTTATTTATGCATTGTAGTAACATTTTCATCAACAAGTATGCATAAATTACATTTCATTACAAATATGTAGCATACACTTAGCTATTCTGTCCAAAGAATATACTCTGCTTTTGGAAGAATAATGAACCTTTAAGTAATTATGCCACTTCACAGAAGTTATAATCACGCTCAACACCCCTGGTCCCGTCACGTCACACCCTTAATGTCATGTCAATCATATCACGTCACATTGCGTTCTATTCATGAAGACAAGGTGGGATGCAGGGGCATTAATCACGTCAAGGCAGATAACTCACAATCAAGCCTATTGATACCGTCGCGTATGCAACTAAAGTATAAAATCTGTTGCACAGAATTTCTAAAACCTTTACAGTGACAGGGAATATCATACATAAAATTTAGTTGAAATTAAATGAGGTGTTGCAAGCCAATAATATTGAGTTATCTGCCCTTGAAGATGACAGAAAAAAGCAAAAAATCACTTTCAGGGGCAGATAACTAAAAAATGGTGACCCCCAATTATTTTCCCCATAATTTTGTTTCTAGTGTAATTCTCTATAATCATGCAAAGTTTAAGAAAATTTTCATGGCTAGTTTTGATTTTTCTTCCTTTTCTTTATAGTAAAAAACTGTATTTGGGGCGTATGCCTTTAAACTAGGAAACTGATATCAATGTCAACGATATTTGAAAAGTATCTATGAAAATCACACCATGAATACTTATGAATCTGTGAACATCTTTGTGTTATTTTTGCAATAAAAGCCAATCAATACTTGGCACTGGGTCATGACCTGACATAAAGAGGCCTACCTCATTCCCGAATTAACAGGAAAGTTTGTCAGTTACAAGCAGTGTTGCATGATCCAGATTCAACATACAATATTAATAGTTAATTTATCTAGATTGATAGCGCTAATTAATCATCAATCACCGAGCAGTTATCAGTAAATTGACTTTTGTGATGAATATTATAACAAATTAGCTTATGAGTTACATGTAGTAGGTTTGTAACAAAGACCCAAAGACCTAATAACCTAACAAAGATCCACAACTCTGATATAGGTAAAGAGCAAGTCAAGAGAAACTCCTGTTAAGTTATGTGTATGATCAAATGACTGCAAGATAACATGAGATGTGTAAAATTGCTCATATCAATTATAAATATAATGAGTTTTCTCTTCGATTTATTGCTGATTCAATCAAATTGTATGTCTCTCATTAGACCGCACGTCTGTAAAATGTTAATTGTCTGAGCAGATCCCGTTCAAGTCCTGTTCACCTGTTTTTTTCAGCACAATAAAAAAACATTATTTTGGACAGTTTCATATCTCTGTTAAACAGGTCTTTGTAACAATAATCCTACTGAGCTTATTTACCCCTTTACCTTATGAATATTCATGAACAAATAACAACTTTATGACTAATTAATTTAACCCTTTCCCTCATAGAGGAAACCTTGAAAAGACCTATGCGAACAGCATAAAACCAGATCAGCCTGTGAGTAACTCGCAGGCTGATCAGGTTTTATGCTGTTCACTGCTCCTCAGTGGTCTGGAAATGAGGATTTTGTAATTAAATTTGGTAAGGTTTAACTGTGGTTTTCTGCAGATCAGGCTTTATGTGGTACCTATTGAGTGCGTCAAAATGAGTCTATATGAGGGAAAGGGTTAATGAATTTAAAAAAGGATAAGAAACAATGGATTTTTCTTTGCTATGTGCAGACTGTATAGAATATGAGCTACAATATTGTATGAGGAAGCAGAGGAGACCCTTATCAAACATCCTTCCAAGAGCAGTCTGATCTGGGTCTGCTCTGTTTGCCAATGCATCGAAATGAGTCTTCATGAAAAAATAAAAAATTTTGAGACCGACACAAAACAACAACAAAAAATGCCCTTATTTATTGACCTAGAGAGTAGAAAATGTTTTTATACATATTATTATATATGTGTTCTTCAATAATATGGTTTTTAAATCCTGCAAAATTTCATTATAGAAGCGAAATGGAATTTCAGATTTTGAAGTTGATATGTTTTGAGAAACACATGCTTAAAGTACATCGTCAGACAGCCATGGTTAATTTGTTCCGTCACCCTTCATTCATCAGCTGTAAGATTTTCAACTGGCAAGTTGATATTTTCATGCAATAAGCACAAACAGATTTTAGCCAACCAAAATGATGTTTACATGTTTGATACTCTCTATTTGGAGGTAAGAACAACAGTAGTGGTGGGGTTTGTTGATATAAGATATTACGAAATGAGCGTTCGGATTTGGACGCCAGGCAGGACAAGGTTATTCTGCACCCAATCTTACTACAAGTACCAACTTTATATCTAAAGGACAGAACAGTAGTGAAAAAAACCCATGGGTGATGTATGGAATGTAGTGTAATCAGTAGACGTGGGTTATCCAACGATGACTTGAGTATAAAGAAGCTTTTTCAAGTGTGTTGCTGTCCTACAGACACTGTGCCATCGTGATGTGCCGAGATATTTCTGTGCATCGTGTACTTTGGGAGATTGCAAGACCATCAATATTATCTTCTGCTTGACAAACATTTATTTCACATCAAGGATTCCGCAGATTGAGCACATTACAGATCGCCCGTTAGCGGTCATGAAAAAATTGCTTTTTTTTTAAAGAATGCTTTAATCCTATTTTTGATGATGAACATATTTAGAATTGGTTTTGTTTGTTTGCAGAGAGATTTGATACTCTCCTTGTTTGCAGGGAATTTATGACGGGCTCAAATTTAATTTTTTCCCACTAGCAAAAAATGTGAGTGCCTTTAATTTCAGATTGTTGCCAATGTTATCTCATTTATACATGTTTAAGATGATGTTTAAGCCAAAATTTTCACTTGCAAAAAAATACAAGTGGTTTAAAATGTAACTCGCAAACTTCATTTCAACTCGTATTTTGCTGCCAGTGTTAATTTTGAACCCTTTTATGACAATATGCAATTAGTCATTGTAATAAAAACTGTTTTCCCTCCACAATATTTCTTACATATACCCTTTACTGTCTCATTACACCATCTAACTCTGTATAAAACCATTAACCCTTTCCCTCATAGAGGACACCATGAAAAGACCTATGCGAACAGCATAAAACCAGATCAGCCTGCGAGAACTCAGGCTGATCAGGTTTTATGCTGTTCGCTGCTCCTCAGTAGTCTGGAAATGAGAATTTTGTAATTAAATTTGGTAAGGTTTAACTGTGGTTTTCTGCAGATCAGGCTTTATGTGGTACCTACTGAGTGCATCTAAATGAGTCTATATGAGGGAAAGGGTTAATAAACCAGATCAGACCAACTTCACTTGATCCTGATTTTATCATCAATTAAACTTCAACTTCTCATCTACGAAGTTAAGTCATGTTTAATTTTCCAATTTTATTTTTCTTCTCCTCCAGGTGTCCCAAGCTCTTGGGTAGGCAGCAGGTGACTTCAATGTCTCACACCCTCACTTTCAATGCATCCCTGTCAAGCACAGCAGTGTTGGCGAAATTGCACACATTCAGGTTGGTCTTGACACATTCAGACCAACTGCCACAGAAAACATTTAATAAACATAAACGCTTAAAAAAAATCTAAAATAACATCAAAGTCCTTAAAAGTATTGTTATCGCATTTATTTTCGATGGAAATGATAAATGACATGGTGGGGTAAAACTGCATTTTAAATAATATTGACTTTACTGGTAATATAAGTGAAGTATCTTTGTTTTAAAACTTTCAACTCAGAAGTCATGTGAACAATACAAAGCTGGATCAGCCTGAGAGTTGCTTGCAGGCTGATCAAGTTTTATATCCGTCATATGGGTCATTTACTCAGTAGCTCTTGATTCTGCTTTTTCGCTGAATTTTTAAACAGAAATATTTTTTTTTTCTTCAATTTTTAAAGGTAAATAGGAGACTGAATGTCCATCCATTTTGGACACAGTTGTGATTGATAAGGATACCCCCACCCGCTTTCCCAGGGTGCGGGGATGGGGGTCAGTCTGCCATATCAGCAAGCAGTGAAGTTATACTCTGATCATTTGTTATACGGAGAAATGTCTGTAACGTTTGACACAGATTCACCAACTGAAATAACACTGTGTTGGTCTTAAAACACAAATATTGGATATTTTCATCACTAAAGTCACAAGAAATGTGTCAACTTTCTTTTAAAGATAATTAAATTTATTCCTATGAGAAAAAATGATATCTGCAAAATCTGGGTGTTTTTCTGCATTGTAATCTGTAATGTATTTTAGACCCATGACACTTTCCCAGAATGCATCAGAATGTTTCTGCTGAATAACCGTACTGTGCTACCGCATTTCCGAAATAAAGAGTGCCGAACCGTACTGAATTTAGCAAACCTAAATGAAATGTTTTTTTACTGTATAATGAGTTTGAAAAGAGTTGCGATATATGCGCCTTATTCCATGTTGCTTTCCACCATGCGCAGGTAAAAATTAAGTCATGCTCATGTTATTTATAGTAAAATATTGAAATGACTGTCAATCCAGCTGAGCTGTTCAATGCAGTCTTTTTTTTGTTTACCAAAATAGAAATTCATATTTCAGTGGGTGGGTAGTGATCAATAGATTCTCTTTCTCTTTTATTTTATTGAATGAGTTAACCAGTTTTGATATGGTATATATATACATGTACATGTATTTACATAATACTATCATGACTTGTCCTTTCTTAAAAAAAAAAAAAAAAAAAAAAATGAATTCAGTGCATCAGCACTTTGATTCATTTTTGTGTCACGGGTAAGGACAAAGAAATATCTGCTGTGTTTAAATGCAATGATTTTAAAACTAGTATGAAAAATAATCTTTCATAATTTTCCTTGACAGTATTGTTTTGGTCCTACACAGAGATTGCCAAGAGAAGAACAGAGAAAGAACCCAAAGAAGTATGACAAAGAAGAAGAAAGAAATTAGCAAAATGTTTGAATTTAACACAAGATCTGTATCTTGAATCAACATCTAATTTGTGTATTTATCATGGCTTTCTCATCCTATAGTTGCAAGTTTGAATCCTGCTTTGGCCCTCTGTAAAAGTAATAATCGTACATACTGTATGTACATTTATGAATAATTTCAGTTTCAGATTCCATGCCAGGGAATTTTCTACATCTGAACCTGATGTTTTGCTCATTACACTGAAGTCAGAAGGTCTACCTCACATGTGGCTAAGTCCAGTAGAGTACCAGACCATGAGAGGTGTCCCCCTGTGACAAGAGGCATCTGGTTTTGCTACTATAGCAGTGTAAACACGCCCCCTGACAATAGTAGGCAGGACCTGTGAACCAGCGGCAACTCGGCATCTGGACAGCTGCCATTTCCACAGATCTGGGCTTTGTTTCACAGAATTTTATGCAGATGTAGTTTTATGGTAGTTGAAGGAAAGTCATCTTCACATGTCCTTTTCTTTATTACATCTGTATGATAATACCATATTTCTTCCATATTACATTATTAATTATTGGGTTTAGTAATTATCCTACACTGAAATATAGGGGGTCAGTTATGTTCATAGGGGGCCAGGGGGTCAGTAAGTTATGGGGGCGAGGCACTAGGGGTCAGTAATGTTCATAGGAGGCAAGGCACTATGGGGTCAGTAATGTTCATTGGGGGCGAGGCACTAGGGGGTCAGTAATGTTCATAGGGAGGCACTAGGGGGTCAGTAATGTTCGTAGGGGTGAGGCACTAGGGGGTCAGTAATTTTATAGGGGCGAGATGCTATCTTAGTCCCAAAGAACAATGCTAACCCCCTATATTTCTGTGTGGGTTAGTACCAAACGCTTAATCCATTTGTTTCACTGACAACTTTTCCTTGTCATCAATTTTCTCATTGAAAAGGTGTATTAAGTTCTACTGACTCTCTTTGGAATCTTACTGACCCTACATAGGGGGTCACCATGTGACTGCATTTCCACCATTGAAAACACAAAATACTTTGTGTCAGTGAAATTGGCACACATGAAGAAAACCTTCATTTGATAGAAATGAACTGAAATTTTCCAATGTTTACAGATGTATTTAAACTGACTTGTGGGCTTTCCAATATCTACACTGGGATAAGAAGTAGTCAATGGTTAACTTGATTTATACAAAATAACACATGATTTTGTTTGTAATATTATTTGTGAGTGGTTGACCTAGCTATGAAAGAAAGAGCAGATTTTGAATATTCACTGCTAAGAACTCGATAGGAGAACAGGGTGTCTAAGTGGAAATGCGTAAATGGAAGGTTGCTACTAAAACACTTACAAGTGAATGTCTGTGTACCCATCTACAGTTTGTAAGTCTGAAGTGTCTCTTGGCTTTCATAGCCTTCAGTTTAAGAACAGATTGGAAAAGGATCAATATTAACATTTATGGGTGTTAATTGCTTACCTTATATTTATTGAAGTCCTTCAAATGCTGTGGCTATTTAATACAGGTATAAAATTGATTGTAAATAGCTTTTTTGTTGATCTTTGTGCCCTTTTATTCCATTGGATACAGCAAATAGAAAAGTATGTTTGTAACCTGCACAGAAACTCTCATTTCAGCTAAATAATTTTTTTTTTATTTTTAGCACCATGGACAAGTGGTAATGTACATAACTGCAGATCTAAGGTTGTGAGTTTGAATCCCTTGGGACCTTCCCAGACACAAAAGTACTGGTGCCAATGGATTTAGGCACCAGGTACTGGTCCAACCCTGGAACCATCAAGAGGAAATAGTATAAGTTGTAAGAACTTGTTTCCCATTCAATGTAAAACAAATAAGTTTAAACTTGAAATTTTAAAAGTTGGACATTTTATAGAAGTTAATAACTATACTCAAGTCAGAATGATTGTCAAATACTCAAAACAGAAGTCTCTAGATATGACTGCTTTTTTGCTACCATTTTTAGCAACCAGCAGATATTTTTTATTTATTCAGTTTTTTAGAAAAAAAAAAGAGAAAAAAAAAGAAGAAAATGTAAACCAAAAAAAGAGATAAGCATAGACAATATACGCTAGGTCAGACGTATTTTTTTTTTTTTGCATATCAATCCTCAATCCTCCTACACTAACAAACAGAACTCAAACTACCCATGATGCAATATCTTGGTCTTGACAAATAGCGTGTGTCTATCTCTAAACATTTTTGGAGAAAGGATATGAAACATACCACTTGAAAGCACAAAAAAAAACAATCAAACAAAAAAACAACAACAACAATAAACACATTACAGCAAAAATACCGAACCCATAATGTTGATAACTGAGGTATTATATTATCTGGTCCAATAAAAAAAAAATTAGTATTGAAAATCTGTCGAGGTATGTCTAGAAAACCAAAAAAGAATGTTCTTTGAAACATTTGTATCACCTACTCAAATGTGACAGAAAAAGTGTGACGGACAAGCGTGACCAAAAGAAATGTGATGGGATGACGACAGATGACAGAAAAATGATCCCTATATGTCACCTCTGCTTACAGCAGCTGACACAAGACAGGATCACATCACTGGTAAGAGTATTTCGCTGTTTTTATAGTCTTCTTTGGAAAAAACAAAATTGAAGTCTGGCCGGAGAGTGGATGAATGCGAGACTGTTGATTGATTATGGTCTACAATCAGTCTGATGACTCTGGGTTAGACACACTGACCCTTTCTGTTTATATCTGGGGTAACTTCATGGTACAGTGGTCCAATAAAGCATGGTCCATTATAATGCAACAATATGATTAGCTTCAATTTTGGACTCGGAAGCTTTTCTAAACCATTTGACTTGAGGTGCATTTTCCTGTACCTATCATGTGGTCCCATGCATGATAAACAATGTAGACTTAGGACCCTAGATATAGTGTTATAACGGAGCTGCAATGTATTTAGACTTTGATCTTAAATATAGTGTTATAACGGAGCTGCAATGTATTAGACTTTGATCTTAAATATAGTGTTATAATGGAGCTGGATTGTAAATATAGTGTTATAATGGAGCTGCAATGTGTTTAGATTGACCCAAATACAGTACTATAATGGAACTGACCTTTATTTAGTCTTGGATCTTAAATATTGTGTTATAATGGAGCTGCACTGAATTAAGACTTGGACCAGAAATTATTGTGTTATAATGGAGCTGCACTCAATTAAGACTTGGACCAGAAATCATTTTGTTATAATGGAGCTGCACTAAATTAAGACTTGGACCAGAAATTATTGTGTTATAATGGAGCTGCACTCAATTCAGACTTGGACCAGAAATCATTTTGTTATAATGGAGCTGCACTCAATTTAGACTTGGACCCCAAATTATTGTGTTATAATGGAGCTGCACTGAATTAAGACATGGACCAGAAATTACAGCATAATTATTAATGAGCTGCTTCCTAAAAATAGATTGAAAATGTGTTTTGTTACAATCATTTAAGTTGACATTTAGAGATGATATTCTTATTTGCAATAGCTCAGTTCTTTTTTATAAGCTTAAAAATTACAAAACCGGCATTTTAAGAATGTATGTAGAAACAGTTTATATCAATAAAATACATGTTTTGTGCTATTAGTTTTTCAGGAGTCAAAACCAAGTGTATCTTTTTTCCACTCAGATGCTTTCACACAATATCAGACTCTCAGACAGCGCTTTCACATGATTTTAGATCCTCAGAGAGTGCTTTTACACAAGGTTAGAACCTCAGAGAGCACTTTTAGACAATGCTAGACCTAAGAGTGCACTTTCGCATGATGTTAGACGCTCAGAGAGCACTTTTCACACAATGTAAGATCCTCAGAGAGCACTTTTCACACAATGCTAGACCCTCAGAGAGCACTTTTCACACAATGTTAGACCCTCAGAGAGCACTTTCACACAATGTTAGACCCTCAGAGAGCACTTTTCACACAATGTTAGACCCTCAGAGAGCACTTTTCACACAATTTTAGACCCTCAGAGAGCCAGATCAAACTGAATACAATTCTTAGGGTTTATCAAATTGCTTCCCTCTCAATTCTTGCAAATAAAATTTAACTGAAGTCTACAAATTTACTTACGGGATGAACTTGGTATAAACTGATGACGTGGGTCATTTCATGGTTGACATTTAGATATTTAGAAATGCAAATTTTAGCCCCAACTGTCCAATTCATGATTTGGTCAAATGCTCTGAGTTATTTTGTATAAACCAGGTCAACTGTTGACTACCTTTTATCTCAGAAAAGCAATTGGGTGGACTGTAATAGGTCAACTGTTCTCAAATAGAATCACAAACAAAACCTTGTGTTCTTTGTGTAAACCATGTCAACCATTGACTACCTGTTAATCCAGTGTAGCTATTGCATAGCCTGTAACTCAGTTTGAATACATCTATATTTTTCTTCTTCTCTTTCATATTACTGAAAAGAAAAGAAGAGGGAAGAAAAAAAAAAACAAAAAAAAAAAAACACTCCCTCGTCCTTATACTAGTTGAGTATCTCTTACTATCTCTACATTCTCATTTATATGTACATGTAATTGTTTATCCTCCGTCTTACTATCCCTATACCCTCACATTGCATATATATAATATCTGATTTGTCTTTGTTGTTTAAATCTGTGTTCCCCCACCTCTTAAATTTTCACCACGACTGTTAACAAACAATCACCATTGTTATAATCATTGTATGTTGACCGGAACTCTCAATATATGTATAATTATATATATTTTTGTACATAACCCCATGTTGCATTTTGTATGCCTGGGTGAAATAAAAGATTTGTTCTGTTCTGGTTCTGTAAACACTTGGATGATCCAATATGCAGCTATCAGAATTTCAACCATATCCCATGGTAAACGAAACCCATATAATGTTCTTGAAATAAAGAGACTTGTTTCCCATTCCACCTAAAACGATTAATTTTAACCTATACTAAGTTTAAACTTCAGGAACCGTTTGGTGCAGTAAGATGGAAGGACCCAGTGATAGAGTTTATGACCCTGGATTCAAAAGTTATGGGTTCAATCCATGCAGGAGGAAGGTTTTTCCCTGACCTTATATATAGTGTAATATAAAATATAAAGGGAAGCAACTGCAACAACAGCAGCAATTTTCTGAATAGTTTATAATTCAGAAGCAGTTATCTTCCTTGAAACACAAACAAGGGAAGTAAATTGAGGCTTGATGCTGTTGCTGTAATTTTCTTCTTCTAAGGAATACGCTGACAAAAATTTCTAGATGTCCACTTAGTGTTTGATTTTATGAGAATAAAAACAAATAAACACAAACTTATTTAATATAAACATTGATAACTAATGTCTAATCATTAATTTTCGTTGAAAATTAAATTTCGTTGATTATGTATGTACCTAAGGGTAATTTATTCATGGATCTTTGTTCTAGAAAATGCGAAGTCTATATAAGAAACAAGTTTTCGTGGGGATTAATATTTGTAGATAAAACCCACCAAAAAATGATGAAAATAGTGTCCAATAAAAATAATGATTAAACAGTAGGAGTCAAAGGTGAAAATTTCATTATATTATTTCTCACATTCTGCTGAAACTGATTAATGAACAGAATTTGCTATTCTGCCATATCGGGGTACCAGCATGAATCATGCTGATGACTCTGGCTCCCTCTTTAATATTTAGCCCTGAATTCCTAATACACGTGATCCTTGTTTCAATAGTCAAAGTCATTTTCTTGCGATGTCGAGCACGACGGTAAAATGTAATAATTTTTTTTTGTGTAAAATCCCACAGAGTACTATGTGATATGTCGAAGTTCCGAATTTTAAGTTAATACTAAAAAGCTTTTCTTAAAATGAATTCTATAAAATGGACATTTAAAAATTTTGTTCAGAGTAGGAATGAAATACAAAGCATGAATATATAGGTATTGCTGATGCTCATATGAGTTTATTAATACTTTAAATACTTGATACTAGTAGTGTTGCAGACTCTATAAATGTATGATAGAGTATATCTTAATCAGAAATATTGTAATGAATTTTAAGTTTCTTGAAAAACATGCAGTGAATGGGTTAATAGACTTATCATTTTTTGTATGCATGGAAAATTGAAGTTATGGCCTTGAGTTAAATATACATGTTTAAAAATATATACAAGCTTGATCCAAATAGTTGTGTAAGCTGGAAACAACTTTATATTCAGGATTTTTTAACCCTTTATCTCATGAATATTCATGTCAAATTTATGACTAGGTGAATATTAATTTACTGAACTATAAATCGCATCAGAATCAATGGATTTTTTTTGCCATGCAGATTTGAGCAAACAAGGGTACAATATTGTATGAGCAAACAGGATACAATATTGTATGAGCAAATAGGAACTACAATATTGTATGAGCAAACACCGAGGAGACCCCTATCAGAAGCTCCATCTAGTTGTTGTTTGATCTGGGTTTGTTCTGTTTGGCAATGCATCAAAATTTGTCTTTGGGTTAAATAGTATATCTTATTAACATGACCCAAAACAGATATATCCCAGCCCCAAATGTTTGTTGGAGGTTGTTGAACAGTAAGTACTGAAGGAAGATTCACGTGCATTTGTTTGTCGGAGGTTTGTACACCTATACATAACCGGATATGCATATTCATTTTGGGGTGTTTTGGCGTCATGTTAATTACTATCATTCTGAACAGAAATAACCAACAGGATAGAATTTATGAATGTTTTATTTTTTATTTTTATATTAATTATTTATCAATTGTAGCAAAAATGAGACACCAGAAATGTAAGTTACATCAAATAAATGACAATTTTTATTTTTCCATTAAATTACATAATACATTTATAAACAATCTGAATATAACTACTCATAACAACCTAAATGCAGCATGAAACACTAAAATGCAAAGCATGTTGCTTATCACTGTATGAATATCGGATTTATTCATTACTGGTTTAAAATAACAATTGCCATTATCAAGGTTTCCTGAAACAAAAAGTTAAAGCAAATTCAAAATATACTGACTAAAAGATAAGACTAGTAATTTGACAATATGTTAAAACTTCAATGTAAACATTGTTACCAGTAAACAACTTGATTAAAACAAGTTATGCAAACAATACTATTGCTTATAATAATCTTAATCAAAACCTTTAACAGACAAGGCTATCATGAGAAAAACACAATGCTATGTATAGTATAATGAACAACCGGGGTAAAATGACCCAACACAGATGGTCAGTATACAAATCAAATACAGTCGAACCCCGGTTACTCCACCACCTCTCATTCAAATACCCGGCGTCATTCGAAATACTTTGTTGGTCCCGATCACTCTCCCTTATTTGAATACCTGGCCTCATCCGAAAAGATTTTTTGGCCCGTGCCAATCAATTCGTATGATTTTCGCACCCCCTTATCCGAAGTCGCTGACGAGCATTAATTACCAGCGACATTTTGAAAACAAACAATGGAAAGGCGCAAATGTCAAATAATTACCAAAATGAATGGGAGACAGCCGCTTACAGTTTGCAAAAGTTGTTAATTGATTGGATGTTTGTCCAGATCATTCATAAAGGTAATGATTAATGATTTTATAGGTATGTGATATGTATTCATAATAAAAGGAATGCCGGTCAGTCTGATTTAATTTATATTGTTTTACAAGTGTAACAAGCAGACCACGATTACATCGTTTTTTAAATGAACATTTCGAGACGACATTGATATCACGTTTATACATGTAGTTCTGACCTGATGAATGTTTATGTATGTATTGATGTATGCATTGGTTATGTAACATTTATGCAGAAAAAGATTATTTTTGTCAATAAATATCATTTATCCATTGCTGTTTTCAAGACTACGTTGATAGTGGATACATGTAGTCGCTTATGATTTAGTCAGACCTGAAAAAAAATGACTTGTATGTATCTTTGTTATTGACGTATGCATTGATTGTCTTTGTATCGATATCTTTTTTGCATAAAAAGATGAAAGTTGTAAAATAAAAGTTAATTCGTTTTCATTTACGCTCCTAAATCTTTATAACATATTTTAATAAGAGTACATTATATATTACGTTCACTGCATGAAAAAGTGGGTGGGATGGGTTTTTGTTCCAATGGTCGACGTGATTTGGGTTATTCAAAACCATGTCTTACTCGAAATAAAACGCCGATCCCCTTGATTTCGAATAACCGAGGTTCGACTGTATTCATAATTGTTGTAGAAGTGGACTAAAAGTTGCCATTAAATGTCACTGAGCGAACCTGAAATATATAAATATACATAGACTTTCCAAAAGTTCTTAATTCTTTTACCTGAAGATGTAGTCCAAATGACCAGATTGTAAAAAAAGAAAATGGCATGATACCACATAGAAATCAGGACAAACCACACCAAATTGCCCCCCTCCCCCCAATGGTATGATGCCACACCCAGTCATTGCATACCATACACAATGAGGGCATACTAAACCCAGTCATGGCATGATACCACACCTGGCTCAGAATACCAAACATTATCCAGATACCACTGGGCTGCAGTGCCTTAAACTAACATATAAATACTATAAAGGGTGTACAAAATCTCTATCCAATCATCAAAAAAACACACTGCTGTTCATTGTCAATGTTTTCATCTCAACTTTTTTTGATAAGGAAACAGCATAAACCTTACAGTCATGGCATAAATCATACTGTCATGATTACAAACAGTGCTGAAGGTGAAGCAAGAAATGTTCCATACAACAGACTATGTGAGGTAAGTTATCTTTAAATGTTCCCTACTATATTATATATATAGTAATATATCTCCAGATGTTCTCTGTTGTACCATACATGTCTCAATGTTCTTTACTACATTATATATATGACGTAATATATATCTAAATGTTCCCTGCTTTGTATATGAGTTAGGATATGTTTTTTTTTCTATATGAGGTAAGATAAACCTAAATATTTTCTGCTGTATTCTATGTGAGGTAGGATACCTCTAAACGTTACTAACAATATTCTATGTGAGGTAGAATACCTAAATGTTTCACAACACATACTGATAACTCTTGCAAACATTATAAACAAGTATCAACTCAAGCTTAACTGTCATTTCTCTGCATTTGTCAACTGCAATTTACAAAGCTAAAATTAAGCAATTAGTAATAATAATAATTTATTAAGTTTCACTGAGTTTCTTTAATAATTAATAAATGTGCCATACTATCATGTATACAACAGTAAAACAAGCTGATTTTCCCATAGCTTATCAACTTAGATAAACAGAATTAATCAACTTTTAAGTTTAAACTTATTTATTTTATGTCGATGCGAAACAAGTTCTTACAACTTATACTAATCCCTCTCGACGGTTCCTGGGTTGGACCAGTACTTTGCGCCTGGGAAGGTCATGAATAATTCTTGACCAAATTTTCAGAATGCCTGATGATTATGCATACAGAAAACGATATAATAAAAGGATATATAAAGGATATCTGTTTGTTTTGAATTGATATGGAATATATCTATTGAAAAGTGATACAATTTTAGTAATGTGTAGTAAAAATGTTGAAATTACATCATTTCTCTAGAATATTTCATATCAACTCAAAACATACAAATTTCTTTTTATTTTATGCTAACTTCTAACTGGCAACAAAAAATGGAACTAATTTGTGTATTCAATACAGTTCACACACACACGAATCCATATGAATGTTTTAAAAGAAAACAAAGGGAGACAACCAGTAAATACTGGAAAGCTACATATCCATATACAAATGCATTTTAAGTAAAAAGGTAGTTCCGGCAGACCTATATCACTCACACTGTGGGTGATATGGATTTTTTTCTTACTGATAGAACACAGTATGTCATTGGTTAGCATAAAATCAATCTGAACACAATGCATGTAAAGGCAGTTTTCAACAATATAAAATGCCCTGATTAACCTTGACATACCAATAAAAACTTCAAAGACATATCACTGGTAGATGTCCGTGTACATTTGCATGATATACAGATGGTGAGGTGTAAACATGTCTTTAAAATATGAACACCTGTAATTCCAATTCTCATCTATATAAACGCTACTCATTCAAATAATTTCAAAGAGAAATGCTATCTTGGCCGAGATTTCTTTGACTACAAATAGACTAAAATGTTAAAATTAGGAAGGGTAAAATATACGTCTCAAAAACCTGAGAAACCTTGAGCTGACCTTCTTCCCAAATACGACAAGAACTATCACTTTAGGTGATCAAAACCCCTGCATTCCACCTTGCCTTCATGTAACGTGAGTGAAGGCACGGATAAGAAGGGACATGACCAGAGCGATTCTAATTCTATAAAGCAGGGGGTATAACAATCATGACAATGAAACAACAAATATTCAGTAGATTAATTATGGATCAATATTTCGACTGCAGTACTGTATCCCAATAAATAACAATAATGAAAGATACAGATGTGCAGTCCAGCTTTCGATACCATATCATACAGAACATTGTGATCTTATAACAATAAATACAGGCCTTTCTCAATGCATACTATGGGTCAGAAAGTATCTCTCATTCCCAATGTATTAAGTTAAAAAAGAACAGCATAAAACCGATCAGCCAAGGTTGGTTTTGCTGTTCGCTGCTCCTCAGTGGTCTGGAAATGAGGATTTTGTAATTAAATTTGGTAAGGTTTAACTGTGGTTTTCTGCAGATCAGGCTTTATGTGGTACCTATTGAGTGCGTCAAAATGAGTCTATATGAGGGAAAGGGTTAATGTTCCCTCAATTTCTTGGGAAAAAAAAAAATCAATTAAAATATTGCTGACCCTTACAGAAAAAATATGCTATCAGTATCAAGGATGGAATTATAAGAGTACCTGATTTTAGGATGGGAAATGTAATTAGTATGTAAAAAAACGATGTTTGAATGAACGCCATGCCCCCACAGGGGCCTTAGACCTTGGGGATCAAGGTCATTTGAAGGTCAAGGCAGAGCTCATCAAGGTGCATGCACCTGTGAAGTTAGAAGTTGTAGGTCCAAGGACTAAGTTATGGTCAAGGTTAAAAGTTTTGTGACAAACAGACAGACCAAAACCAATATGCCCCCAATCTGGAAATAGGGGAGCATAAAAACTGAGGGAATCAACAA
>CM037790.1:21670629-21720629 GCA_021229015.1 Solen grandis | reverse complement strand
ATTTTAACGATACCGATACCGATACTTTAACAGGCATTTTCATGTATTACTTGAAATGACTAATGTACAGGTGAGTCTTGTTTCATGATTTTTATTAACAATAAACATGTTAAGTAAAATGAATGAGTAATGACTAGAAATATCAGGCAGGCACATTCCAATTTCCAACTAATATCTCACATCTGCTAGTCTGCTACCAAAACATTAACATGATAACAACTTAAGATATTGACTGGCAATGACATTATTTTCTGACATATTGATCCATCAAACACTGAATTAACTGATGAATATCAATTTCAAATAAAATATTTTTCAAAAAATTTTATCATTGATCACAAATCAGTATTTCTCAAGTCAACTTAAAGGTGACTAACTTCAATTAACTGAAACAAATTAACAATAACAACAGAAACATATCAGTAATCTCTTTTTCTCATCCTCAAGTAAACTAAACTCAACTTAAAGGTGAAAAACTTCAATAAACTGAAACAACAGAAACAAATCAGTAATCACATATCAGTATTCTCTAGTCAATTAACTGAAAATATCAGGACTTCTCAACTCATGTCAAGTCACTGTTCAGCACATTGCAGTTTCAATCAGCATTTTTATGTAAGAATATTAACATATCTGCCTTTTCTGGATCAATGCGAACTCTCTCCTGACTGATAGTGTTTCCTGCCAGAGAAAACACCCTCTCTGATGGTACGCTGCTACCAGATACACAGAAATATTTCAGTGCTAAGGCAGTGACAAAAGGAAACTTCTCTTGGTGTGTTTTATAGAAGTTCAGGGGGTTTGCATCCATCTTAATCCCTGTTAATCCTTTGTAATGTTCAACCTGCAGGTGGGCTCGGGCTTCAGGGGTGGGTTGAGGATCAACCTGGGTAATCACAACAGCTTCATCATCATCATCGAAGAGCTCCTCAATAGCTGATCTTTTACGCTTTAGGTTGGACCTTGTGTCTGTGCATTGATCAATGTCTACAACTGACGATGGGGGGCTTCCAGTCAGAATCACATCCTCGTCTACTGCTCGAGTTCCAGGCATGTCTGTGCAGTCGACAGTGTGGGACTGGGAACTTTGACCAGGCTCAGTCTTTACTACTTCTGATGCAATCTGTTGTCTTATCAGATCTGCGACCTTTGATTCCAGCCTCTGCCACACTGCATTGTTCTGGATCATTTTAAATTTGAACCTTGGGTCAAGTGCTGATGCTTCTTCGAGGAAATGAACAATCTCAGGATCCTGGTACCTTTTCCGCATGTCAGCCCATACTGTATTCTTCACAAGTTTAATAAACTCACTGTCATCATCTTGTATGGAGAAACTTTTCTCCAGCTTCAGCCAAGTAGGCAAAATTTGCCCGACAGTAGGAAGCTTGTCAGTCGATATAGCAAGGGTACTGGTATAGAGGATTCTCATGCACTCCACAAACTCATCACTTTTTTTCATATCTGAGTCTGTGATTCTCTCAACCTTCTCCTTCTCAACTCTTTTCTTAATTCTTGGATCTCTGGAAGCAGCACAGAGTGCCGGGTAGAGTTCTGAAAAGCGTTCTACCATCAAGTACATAGAGTTCCATCGAGTTTTCACATCCAGGATCACACTGTGATTAGGTAGCTCCAAGGCAGCTAGCTTCTCTTTCAGTACTACTCCAGCCATATGAACCCTTTTGAACCAAACAACTACTGACCTGATGCGCGCTAACCATCTTGTGAAAGCTGCCTCATTGTAAAGCTTGCTTGCAGAGATATTCATGCTGTGAGCGAAGCATGGGAGTCGCATAATGTTCAGAAAGTTAGCACCAGCAGCCATATTTGCTGCATTGTCAACAGTGATTGCAACAACTTTATCAGTTATTCCGAATCGTGTCAAACATTCTCGGAGTTCATTCCCGATAGCCTCTCCTGTTTGTGATTCATAGACTGCCCTTGTTTCAAGAACTTTATTCATTAAAGTCCAGTCCTTCACAAAATGTGATGTGACGGTGAGATAGTGATCGCCATTTAAGCTGGTCCAGTGGTCAGCAGTGATACCGACTCCAGAGGATTCCTCGAGATCCTTTTTCAAATTCTCTAATTCCACATTGTACCACGCTGGAATGTAGATCGATGACAGGGTCTCCTTGTTGGGGGGTTTGTACTCTGGATTAAGCTGTTGTAGCATGTGACGAAAGGGTTCACTAGAAATGGTGCTAAATGGCTGCATTTCCTTTACGATGTACCTGGTAATAGATCTCCCAATCCTATCGTGCTGATCTTTTGACATTTTCATTTTTTTCAGGGAAGAACATGCGTCCAGTGTAACTTGGGCAAGCTTCGTTTTCCCAGGAGTTGGAGGATCTTGCTCTGAGCCTTGGACCACTTGGCACTCCAGAGTAGGTGTAGGTCCAAGCTGGGGGAGAGGTGGCAGCTTATTTTCCAAATCAGTAGTTGGCCTTTTGGAAACAGAGGGACCGGCTGAAGACTCAGCGATCTGGGTTGATGGACCTGAAATAAAGATGAAGAAAATATGAAGAAAAAAAATAATAAAACAGTGTTCTAGCTGCTTGTTTTGTTTTGTTTTCAAAGTCAAAATTTCAATCATGAATAGGCCTGGAAAACTGCAAGAAAAACTTATTCGATTATTTTTTTTTACAGTCAACATTTTACCATGAATATGCATGCAAAATTGGAGGAAAAAGTAAAATGAAAATATATGTATTAGAACTTAACTTAAACTTTAGAATGTGACTTTACCTGAGGCTGACCGTTCAGGCGCCGTACTTCGTTTTGACAGTGGCTCGAACAGCGTGCAAGCCTTGACAGTGATGTTGTGTTTAAGACGCAAGTGCTTTATTAAATTACTCGTGTTACCGCCTTTCCCTTGGCAGAAAACGTTACAGAGGTTGCAGATTCCCCCATCATTTTTCCGGGAAAAGTGTGCCCAGACAGGCGATCGTTTAGCACGATTACCGACCATGTTAGCTTCCTAGGTTACGAAGTCAGACTAACTACGCAGTTTCGTAAAACGAGTGATTTCAAGTGAAAAACCGCACATGGGAATGTAACAGTTTTTTTTAATTGTTAGATTTATTTGTACTGATTCATTATTATTTAGAGCTTCGAATTTGTTCAAAAGCATGCTTGTTGAATAAAATTTTCAGATGTACGAAACTATTGTTATCACGTTATTTCTAGGTGTACTCGATTCGCAATTTGAAATAGACTATAGTTGTTATAATTGTTGAAGATCAATAGCAAATGCTAATTTGTAGTTAATGTGGAATTAGTTGCATACGGTTGAAAAAGCGATCCATTTTGTCTTGTGGGCGAATTTTAAGGAATCACTAAAGCAGACAATCTAAGACAGGTGATACTTGATTTTAGCGGAACAAGGTTGTTACACAGCTGAACCAGAATCAAGTACGCCCGTACAGTGTTCTGCGCGTTTACCCGAGTAAAGAAGCCGATTTTCTCGACTTTTTACGTTGAGATGTGTCAAATTTCAGCAGAAATATGCAGGATTAGGTGTGGCAATACCGATAACGGTACCGGTAATTTCCGAAACGGTATATACCGGTATATTTCAAAGTAAGTTTCGATACGGTCTCAGTACCGTGTACCGGTGTCCAACCCTAATCTTATGGTTTATTACCAAGATTGTACAAATCATGACCCTATGGTGATAAATGCCCCCGCACCAGGGGTCACTTGTTTAACATAGAGTTATATAGGAAAATCTTTAAAAATCTTCTTCTATGAATCCATTAGGCCTAGAGCTTAGATATTTGGAATGTAGCATCATCTAATGGTTCATTATCAAGATTTTCAAAATGGTGGCCCTTTGGAGATAAATGATCCCGCACTAAGTCTTCTCCTCTGAAACCATAAGGCCCAATGCTTATATATTTGGTGTGTAGTATTGTCAGGGCTAAAATGTTTAAGATTGAGTTATATCAGAATTCTTGTCTGTTTAAAAACCTTGTAATCAGTTGTAGCAATGGTACTCAGGTGAGCGATCCAGGGCCATCATGGCCCTCTTGTTTATTATTATTTTTTTTAAAGCTCATTCATAACAGTAAATGAATCACAGAAAATGGCTGTCTCAAAATAACCGCTAAAAACGACCGCTAAAAAACTTCACTTGGTAGGGTCGGGTTGCCCTAAACACAGACATATTTTTTTTTTAGGCCTTAGCGCAGAATTGTTTGACTTTCAAGTTCTGGTAGTCCATACAGGTTCAGCATTAAGCAATAATGATTACTTCTCCGGACCGATTTGATTTATTGGTTCGAAAGTATTTGATGCTCCTCTCTCTAGATAACTTGTAGTAATCATGTATTTTAATGGGTGGAAAGATGTACTCTGGTAATGATGTTATGTTATTTGGTACTATGTTGGTTGTTTCTTCCGATTCCACTTGCACTTTAAGAAATTGCTGTATAATTTATGACCCTGAACAAGCACTTCTGGATGTTATGTGAGGAAAATAAATGGGATTCTTGAAGTTCTTTGAATCAAACATTGAAGATACTTGAAAATTGATAAACGGAAGTTCTTTAAAAAAAGCATTGAAGATACATGAAATTTGATAAATGGAAGTTCTTTGAAAAAAGCATTGAAGATGCTTTAAATTTGATAAACGGAAGTTCATTGAAAAAAGCATTGAAGATACTTGAAATTTGATAAATGTTCTTAATCTACTGTTAGATACACTTAAAACTGTTTAAGGCAATCCATCCATCATTACTTCATAATTGCATAAAAATATTAAAGTGCAAATGTTCTTTTGCTCAAAGTCTTTACAGGCTTGCATTTACTACAAAAATCCAATGATCACTTGATAGACCATGATCTCAATGTAATGATGGATTGAATACCTTAAACTTTAGACAAGGCAATGTTCGTGAGTATCAAACTGTTGGTGAGGGTTTCTTTTTCTTAAACTTATTACATTTAATTGTATGTCGATTGGAAAACAAGTTCTTACAACATATACTAATCATTCTGGATGGTTCCTGGGTTGGACCAGTACTTGCATGTAGAATGGTCATGAAAAATCCTTGGCCCAAATGGGCTTTGAACACATCACCTTCGGATCCACAGTTGGAAATGTTACAACTGGCGTCCCTTGATGAGGGATGAGTCGCGGTAGATTAAAAAATAATATAAAGATATACATGTTTAACCCTTTCCCTCATAGAGGAACCATGAAAAGACCTATGCGAACAGCATAAAACCAATCAGCCTGCGAGTAACTCGCAGGCTGATCAGGTTTTATGCTGTTCGCTGCTCCTCAGTGGTCTGGAAATGAGGATTTTGTAATTAAATTTGGTAAGGTTTAACTGTGGTTTTCTGCAGATCAGGTTTTATGTGGTACCTATTGAGTGCGTCAAAATGAGTCTATATGAGGGAAAGGGATAAAAAAAAGTAGGTCAGGAACTTGGAGTAAGTTATGTTGTTATATGGCAGCAATTTAACATTGCATTATGTTGGAAGTCACATCGACAAAACGGAACACTGACATGGGATGCCAATGTACAGCCTGTGTTTCTAGATGCTATCCTCGCAAATCCATATTGAAATGTAATCATGTGGAGACAATGGGACAAGGATGTTTCAAAAACAGGCTTAGGCCTCAATAAATTCCATTGGAGATGGCTCATTTCTGCGGCGGTTCCGATGAAGCTTGTATATTCGTAAGCTTGATGTATAGAAAATATAGGTAATCGGGTCTCCATGTTTTATTCAGAGGGGACTGACTGAAATTCAATGGCAGCTGAACTCCAATAGGAGCGATGTAACATGTATAGTAACGTAGCTACTACTTGGATGAACGGAGCTGCTTGCCAAATGTTTATCTACCAATAGAGGGATGGCAGTATATTCATTAGCACTGTGAGCTCGCAGTCTTGTGTGTATATGCAATGAAAACATTTTTCTGTCTGGAAATTGATCACAGGGAACCGAAATCTTTGATGATGCCTTCGTTCCAACAATAAATGTTTGCTTCAAAGCTAGAACTGTATATGCTTCAAAGTTGGAACCATATAGCTCTGCCAAAACTGAAATGTTATTTGTTTATGTAACAGCTTTTTATGATGGTGTCAAAACTGCAATTCTTCTCATAAAATGAATAAAATAAAAATTAATGAATCAATAAAATAAACTGTGGAAAAATATAGCCACATTAATGGAAGCCTGTGTATAGAATGCAGTGCAGAATATTCAAGATTACCTTTCCTTGCAATTCTGTTTTAGAGTCTTAGAGTTATTCCCCTTGATAAAGGGAAAAGTTTTGGTTTGCTGAAAGCTCTAAGTATGCACAGGTTATCTCCCCTTTCTGCAGCAGAACTCACATGTGGATGGAATTCAGAAAATTATGGTGTTTATCAAGAAATTTGACATTTATTTCCTAAATATTTCCTAAATGGCCGGTAATGTACGGGAGCATTTCCATTCAAATATTTGGATGCTTAATGGAACTATCCCATTACTGTCAGTTTATTCCTCTGTCTTCTGTCCCATATCCCAAGAATTTTTATCCTTGAACATTAGAGGCTGCATTGGATAGAAGGTTTCTCAGTCAAACCAGAGAATGTTGCATTAAATTTTTGTGTTAGCATAATTTTATCTGATATGACCTTATCTTGCTCACCATGATTGTATACATTGCTTTGACCTTTTAACCTAATTTAAACTCATTTCGACACATTGGCAAACAGAGTAGACCCAGATCAGACAGCTCCTCACATTAATCCCTGCCACAGATAGTTCATGGGTTGGACTAGTACTTTGTGCTGTGCAAGTCTATGAAAAATCCTTGCCCTCAACGTGGGTTCAGACTCGCAGCCTTCAGATAAGTGGCCATGACTGGTTCCACAGACTAGCGCAATCAACTAGAATTTTTGTGACCACAGTACCAACATTGGTAGTATTTTGACTTTGGGAGGTCGTGAGTTCGAACCCGGGCCGCAACATACCAAAGTCGTAAAAAATGGTACAGTTATAGCTCCCTTGCTTGGCGCTCAGCATATATGGGTAGTTGCAGGACTGGTTGGCCTGGTGTCAGGATAATGTGACTGGGTGTGGTATCATGCTACATGTCTACGGCATGATACTGCAGTGTGGCAGCACTATATCTGTCTCAAGTAGACATTGTTTCCAAATGACTGAAATAATGTCGGTGGGAGTTAAACCCAACAAACAAAATAAGAGCACAAAGGTTTCAAAGCACTTAGAACTCATTATCAATGTTACCATGGCAACCAGAATGTCTCTTTCAAGAGTGACCCACTTCCTGTTGCCAGGGAGACAGATGGAGTGTCAACTTGTTGTGGTTACCATATGATTAGTAACCAGGCAACCATATTGGAACATAATGGATCACCCAGTAAGAGGCCAGTGAGAGATCTTGGGTGTCTTGCCAAGATATTTCCTCTGTGATCTCTGTGATCTAGGAAACATTGTTACCAGGACCTCCCCCATATATCATTCTACACTGTAGTAGTTCAAACTTACATCTCGAAACATCAATTTGCAAAGAAAGTGAGACTTACGACTTATACTATGCTAAAAGTTCTCTTTATGGTTCTTGGGTTGGACCAGTACTTTCCACCATTACTATTTTATGAAATTTTTAAGAACATGACTAAATGATAACTAAAAATAATTGATTAGACATTAAATACTTTAGGGTGATTTCCGTAATAAAATACCCAAATATATAAATTTTACTTAGCGCTAAGAATTGTTGATGGAATTGGACCCAGAGCCTTAACCCTTTCCCTCATATAGACTCATTTTGATGCACTCAATAGGTACCACATAAAGCCTGATCTGCAGAAAACCACAGTTAAACCTTACCAAATTTAATTACAAAATTTAATTACAAATCCTCCTTTCCCGACCACTGAGGAGCATGAACACATTTAAACCTATCACCTGTGATTACTAGACTGATCTGGTTTTATCCCTGTTCGCATAGGTCTTTTCCTGTTTCCCTCTATAGGAACAGTTTAAAACACTTTTGTAAGATGTTATACATGATATACAAGTGAGGTGATCACAGCCTGTCAAAAAGTATGTAGCTGTTAAAAGGGTTAATCAAATTAACTTTGCGTTAAGTGCTCATTATATGCCATCGTGTTTGCAAGTAGTTCCGGGGGGGATGGCTATAATTCTTCAGTGGAGTTGGTATATTATCTTCACCACACAAGAGGTGACCTGTCAAGAAAATGACCTTTGTGATCATTATGTAACCATAGAAACCTGATAATTAAGCCTCGGGCTGATCAGGTTTTATACTTGTCATGTCACTGAAATTGCTTTCAGTCCAATTTAGTGAATTAATGATATAGAATCGAAAAGACGATAGGCTGCATATTTGTATTCTTACTCAATTAAAAATAGACCGCTAGACTACCCATATATTTTCTAATTAAAAAACTCACAATTAAAATCAGAGAGACTCCATGAAGTCTGCATAAGTTTTCTGTAATATTACTTACTTAGTTTATCAATAATGCTTATCTCTGTTTCCTTGTAGAATGATGAAATAGAAGTTTAAGGTGGTTAACTTTTCTGAGGGACAAGGGAGGTAATCCATGCAGGCTTGATCAGTTAGCAGGTGGTTGGATTTAGAATCTATACTGACTTTATTTACAGCAGAGACAAATGAATTTTGTACCAAGGGCAAATATCATCTCAAGCATTGATCTGGTCATGAAAAAAATTGTTACGTCATAAATGTGTTTTTTTTTTCTATTTTCTGCCAGAACATTTCGGAAAACAAATTCTTAAAATGTTTTATAAAGTCTGAGCAGATTGTCCCCAATGGGGATTGAACCTTAATGTCCTACGTTTGTGTAGCCGGCTGCTAGACATGATGCCAATTGTTGTTAAGTATCTCTGCTCTGTGGAGAAGGAAAAACTTCTAAAAAAAATGAAGGAAAAATTGATTCTCCTTTATAAAAACTCACTTTATAAAGTGCATTCAGGTATATGCTTATTAAATCTTGCACAATTTTGGCACGGCAGATAATGATGGGAACAATATGATTTATGATTTAGAAGGATGAATAATGAACAGGTTACAAACAGAGACTTATTGGCGCACATTGATAAAGATGAGGGTAGGACTGGTGGTAGATGAACAATTGAGACTGGTGAAATACTTGTCATATTCGTAATTTTTACAGATATCATGCGTCTGTATGATTTTCATGCGTTTGTATGATTTTACAGTATTTTCTTCTTAACAGTATAGATGCAAAGATCTTGAAAAACCTTTTAAGTTGATGTCTGCCTAAAAAACCTAAATGAATTTGATATCTGTCCCCAAAAAAAAAAAAATCCTTAACCCTTTCCCTCATAGAGGAAACCATGAAAAGACCTATGTGAACAGCATAAAACCAGATCAGCCTGCGAGTAACTCCGCAGGCAGATCAGGTTTTATGCTGTTCGCTGCTCCTCAGTGGTCTGGAAATGAGGATTTTGTAATTAAATTTGGTAAGGTTTAACTGTGGTTTTCTGCAGATCAGGCTTTATGTGATACCTATTGAGTGCATCAAAATGAGTCTATATGAGGGAAAGGGTTAAATCAACTTAGAAGCCTTTAAAAAACCTTTAAAACTGACAAAAATCCCTGAAAACCCTCTTGAATTTTAAGTCAAATGTATTGATATTATCACAACTTATCCCACCTAATTTAACTCCCTTATTTTCGAGCAGAAAGGAAGATATAGCTGGTGGTTCTTGTCATGTGTGGTTATACTGATCATTAACAGACCTTAAAAAAATGCAGATAAGCCTGAAATAAGCAACCAGAAATTTTGTATAAAATATCAAACAACTCAAAACCTGATCAGCTGGCAAGTTTATCATTTTATTACAGCGACATTATAGGAGTAATGGAAAAAGAGATTATAGCTAAAGGAAGCTCAATCTCAACAGCTATGATTTTTTCTCTTGCTCCACTAACCAAAGATTGCGTCTCAATACCTTTAACTACAACGGTTGCAATCAACCTTGCTTTATGTGTTAATTATTACAACAATTTGAAGATATTTCATTCTTAATTAACATTGATGTAGACTCTCTATTCGGATGCCTTTTTTCTCAGGCATTTGCTTTTGTATTGCATCTTTTTATGATGATAACGCTGGTACGATGAATAGGATTGAATAGGTGTGGTAGGTATGAAAGAAGGTACCTTTGTATCGTAAATTTGTTTCAAGTTATTCATGGAATGATTATGATTCCTAGTAAGTCTCTTATCTTTGATGATTTCAGAGGGGAAAAATGTTCATATTAACATGAGCAAGCAAAATTTTGACGTATTTGCACAGATTATGTTGTCAAAATTGATGAATCGTTGTTGGAATAACAAGTGGTTGCATAATTAGACAATATTTTATTAGTAGAATTACTGGATGATGCTCTCTGTTACAAGGACTTCATTCAGGCCTCTTCAAGAGGCTGTGTAGCCGAAGTAGAAAATGGTCATAAGATTGACAGTTAAAAATTAAATAGATTCTCAATCTTACAGTTATATTTTCATCACTAACAAGGATATAACAATAGTTACTGTGGCAATGTTTTGATTTATTTTAGACTAATAGGTCACATCTGCGATCTATCCATGAATGCGAGCTATAAAGGCATTGGTTTTAAAATAAAACCTAAGTGGTCGAATTGTTAGAGCCTCCACCCTGGGATTGGGTGGTTGTGGGTTTGATGCCTGGCTGCGACATACCAAAGTAGTAAGCAATGGTACATGTGTAGCTCTTCTTGCTTGGTGCTCAGCATATAAGGGTAGTTCCAGGACTGGTTGGCCCGGTGTCAGGATAATGTGACTGCAGTGTACATGTGGCAGCACTATATCTCTCGAGAAGGGGAAAAAAAAAATAAGTAAGGGGATATATAAAAAATAGTAAATTCACCATTAAAAAAACAACAACAACAACAACAAAAAAAAACTGCCCTGGTGATTTGACGTCTAGAGATGTTAAAATTACTCATATATCACAAGTAGCTTCCGGTGCACCTAAGAATCACTGTATGACAACAGGTAGAAACAGCTGTAAGTTACGCCCTGGCTGCTTCTAAACATATCACAGAGATAGCGGACTGTGTTTTTGTCTTGTCAGAACTGCTGCTTGTCTCATGGTAATTAACACAGACTGGTAATCAGAAAGGGATCCACTTTTGCAGTGTAAACATCATGACACAGTCTGCACTGTCAGTCATGTGATCTGTTTGGGATACAGTCATTCAATACTGCTTGCTGGCTGCACTGACGGTGTAAAGTGCACGTAAAAAATTAATAAGAACCTATCAGTGGGATTGTAGATTTTGTTCCGATTCCCTGCAGTGTGATTCTATCACATTCATTAATTTGTCTGCATTTTATCCCAAGCATATCCCCAGCATTATTTCCTTAGAGAATGTTCCGAGTGATAGTTACATTGCCGATTTGATTGTAAGCATTGTAATGGATGGACAATTAGAGAATGCAGGAGGCATTTTTAGATAAAGTCAAAGCCTTTCCTAAAGGCTTAATATTCTACCAAAAGCTGTGTATATCCTTCGGACAGAAAAACAAAATGTGTGTTAGATATTTGTGAAGAGATGCAGTGTGTACATACTTTGTTGACAACAACATTACTACATTGATTAAATAAGAATGAATCTTTTACTGAAGATCATTCAATCAGTTGAATATTCCACATAAGTATGTCAATTTTCTGACATTTTCCATAGACTTTCCATATGTTTCTATTAACGTTTTACAAGAGCATAAATTGATGTTGTAGCAGATAAACAAATTGTGATTATTTTTTCACAAGAGAAAACATAAATTTAACTATTTATTAAAAAATGTTATTATGAATATACAAAATTAATGTAGTGTAAAAACAAGCGCAGCGATCTATCATTTTTTTTGTAATGTGAGAATCAGAAAAGGGAAAAAAAAAAACGTCCATGATCCAACAGTTATTGGAGTTTGAGACATCGTCTGTTTAGACAGGTGGAAGTATGATGGAATTCAGACATATTTCGGAATGCCGCCTCACTTCTGACCTCCTCTTTGAGTGTCTATGAAAACAAGTTCCAAGAAGTGGGCCAATTATCGCTGCATCAGTGACGATCTGTCAGTGAACTTCACATTGGCAATAATCAAATGACAAAGTTTAGGTTGTCGATGTTGCTGTGATTAGCTATGCCATTTCTGTATAATTATTGCTCTCGGTGGGTGTATAGATATGGGGGATCATAGAATAAAACTTAATTTGTATGAAAGTGATTTATTTATAGCAATGCAAAATGTCAACATTGCAAGGCTCAACACTATAATAAGAATAATAACTGAGCATGAACGATACGAAATTTACATCTATTGGTGAACAAGAGTGTTCCCTGGAACACGTCTGTCACCTGCTGAAGTGTGACAGAAAAAGTGTGACGGACAGACAGACGAACAGACAGATGACGGAAAAGTGATCCCTATGTGTCGCCCCTGCTTACAGCAGGCAACACAATAAAATATCATAGTATGAGAGAATCCGACTAACGTTTTATCAGCCGATTCTTATTTGGAATGTTATCGATTGAGCCGGAACCAATCGCACCAATAATCAACTGTGGATTCTGCTAACTGATCACACTACAAAGAATAACCTCTAATTTAATAAGGCATCATATCCCTATTCCTCTTTTTAACCCTTTCCCTCATATAGACTCATTTTGACGCACTCAGTAGGTACCACATAAAGCCTGATCTGCAGAAAACCACAGTTAAACCTTACCAAATTTAATTACAAAATCCTCATTTCCAGACCACTGAGGAGCAGCGAACAGCATAAAACCTGATCAGCCTGCGAGTTACTCGCAGGCTGATCTGGTTTTATGCTGTTCGCATAGGTCTTTTCATGGTGTCCTCTATGAGGGAAAGGGTTAAACACATGGTCATTATCACCAAAACTTATTTCAATCTTGAAGCTTTCCTGAGTATACATTAAGTTTTGATTGTCATTTTTGTATACAGTAGCATTATTTCTTGTGTTTGCCTAATTATACAGTCAAATCAAAGTAAGTCAGATTAATATTTTTTCCATCTTATAAAGGATTATAGAGATTTGTGACATCTTTAATTTGCCACAGAAGATTTTAGAAGTTTGTTGTTAAGCAGATGTCACTATGGTAACAAATTCCACGGATGTTGCAAACCTGTCACTGACATTTTTATTTCTAATTTCTAATTTTGAAAAGTGTTGAATATGTATACTTAATTTTAAACATTTTTTTTCCCGTTCTGTGTTTCAGATCAAATTAGTGTCGGACAAATTCTCTGTCAAGCCCAGGGGGTATGCCTTCATCGAGTATGAACATGAACGAGACATGCACTGTAAGTATTCAGCTGTTACTGTATTGGCACCATAAGTACAGAGGTATTCCCACTGAAACAAAACTTCGAGAATTTTAAATTTGGCTTGATTATAGTGTGCAGGTCCAAAAAAAAAAAATGATTTTTTTTTTTTTTACAGCATTGTGCATTTTCAATGGTAGGAGGAATGAAAAAAAAAAAGAAAAAAAAAGAAGAATTTTTTTTATTTCTGTGCTTTCAATATTGCAGTATTTGAAGATACCCAGCAGACGCATTTGTTTCGAAGATTTATATTCTGTTTTGGTTTGAGCTTGCTTGACACAATCAGTTGTTGCCTGGAACTTTCTCACCCAAACAAAATATTTATTTGATTAATCACTTAATCACTTAAATTTCCAGGCAACCTTGAGAATGTTTGGCACCAAAATTCACTAATCGTAAAATATCTTAAAAGATTGGTAAAAAAAATCAAGCTAGGATTTCAGAGCTTGCGGAACTTTTGGTCAGCTGTCAACTTTTTACTCCCAATAAATTATTGAATTTCTTATTTCCTTGAGATTATGAAGACTGGTTTAGACAGACGCCTTTTGGGAGGTTTCAGGGAAGAACTTGTAAAGGTTTCCCAACTGAAACTTCTATGCTATTTTTGAAATCGTCATTTTTTTCGCAAGCAACTGATATTTAAAGCTTTGTTGATGTGTTATGTAAAATATCTCTGAAGAAAAAAAAAGCAGTTCGTCCTTTGGGGCCCATTTCACTAAATTTTTTAAGAAAAGTTTGTGTACTTTAATTCACAGATGAAAATAGTTTGTTGTGGGGGGCATATAGATGTTCAGTCGGTCCATCTACCCATTTGTCCGTCTATCCCACCTACACCTCAGATTGACCTTTAAGTTGGAAGTGTTTTTTTGTTTTTTTTCTTTTTCTCCATGAAACTTGGCATACATGGACATCATGATAATGAACTTATTGATTTTTAGGCAATTTTATAGCTGTGACCTATATTTCAAGGTTGGTTGAACAAGATAAAATTGGTTGTTCCGACTCGGGTTTACTTTTCCATTTTTTTGATATCGAGATGGCTTCACATGAAACTTCGCAATTACATCATAATATAAACTTTTTAAGAATACATGCAAATATTTTGCCTCTGACCAACATATGCGGGCATGGCACCAGTGTCGGAGAGACATTTCCTTGTTATTATAAACAAAATACAGTTGAACCTTTATTAGCAGCCACCTGTATAAAGAAGTCAACCTGTATTTAACAGTCTGGACTTACCGCTTTACACAAGTGACTTTAGATATTTCATTTTGCAAACAAGACCTCAAAATAAACACTTTGGTCAGTCTTGAAGGACACAATGATCTTTCCCTTGACCATTACTCAAGCATGGCCCAGGTCAGTCTGAGGTCACTCCTGGGGAAGCAGGTCAGTTTGGCAAGATCAGTGGGGAGATAATTGAAAATAGTGTGGGAGGTGTTGGATCTACATTTACCTGGGTAAATGATATTGGAACCATGGCAGTCTGGACCCAATCAGTGGGGTCCACTAGAACTTAGGTCCAGAAGTGTTAGCGTAATGGTGGCTGGTGCCATTAAAAGCACTGGAGGTTTGGCAACAGTTTGGGCTCGATGGTTCTCCTACCTACATGCGGGGTTGTTTCCTGAAAGCTAATGTAGGTAAGGAGGTGACTTGTTAACACCTTTGCATTTGTATATTTGTTTGTGTGTTTAACAAGGGTAAAGGATAACACAGACAAAGTGAGAATTCTGTTGCAAGTTTGCCCGTTTGATGGTCATGCATCGCATTTTTGGCTGCAGAGAAGTCTGTGAAAGCTGCGTCAAGCTGCACGTGCAGTATGGCGTATTATTTGAACATTTTCTCCAGCAGGCTTGCCCCAGAGAAATATGCATTCATTGGGAGAATGGACATTTTTATACATTTGTCTCATTGCTATTAATGCCGGGGCTACAAACTTGACTCTAAGATGAAATGACCCCAAAATTTCATACCAAAGTCTATTAACGATGCAATATTAAAAACTCACTTGAAACTTCCTTTTTTTTTCCTTCAGAAAATTGAATACTAATCGCCCAGGTACCAGTATAGTGCGCACTCCAATTTTCTTATCAGATTAGTAGACCTCCCTTACAAGACTGGTCATGAAACAGCAACTTAGTATTTAAACTAGGCATGTCCCCCAAAACAAAAATTTCAAATGACCCGCAAATTCAAACCATTATGGGGCACATGACCCCAAATAAAAAGGTCAATATTAAACCCTGGGCCCATTGGTATGCTATAATCTGCTATGATTACACTATGATACAGTCGTAACTAAGGTAGCTATTTATACATTGTCTCTCAGAAGTGGCTGATTTGGAGTCCACAACTATCATACAGGATTAAATGAAGAGCTGGAGGGAAGATTTTAGGTGTTTTGCTGTAATTGTGGAGTATTCAGAGCTATCCGCTCGCCATTCCTTGGATAATAAGGATGGATTATGGGACTTATTCTTTCTTGCACTGGAATGACCCAGGACTGTACTTTAGATGTGTTTGTAAGATTGCAGACCTGTAAACATGTTGGCCTTGACTTGGAATCTGTCTTATTATATTTGTGACTGACAGAAAACTACAGATTTATCTTAAATATAACGAAATTCAGATACAGGGTGTCTTCTTACTGAAGTCTGTCTTTATGAAAAACAATTTGCCTGCGACAGCTGATGCAAAATTGTCAGACTTTGTAATATTTGCCAGGTTTTAGTCTGAATGGGAATGCATGAGTTGAGGTTTTCGGAATATGATTAATATGTTCCAACGTGAAAGCATATTGCTTTTTTTATCACACCTAATTCTTGTTTGCTTTTAATATAACAAAGCTGTTTACCGCTTTCAAAAAGAATTGTGTTTAAGTTTGACTTCATATTTGAATACTTTAATTAATTGGTCCAAAAACCTATGATCTTTTTGTGAGTGCTTTTTGAAAATAACTGTTAAATTACATATGTAACTGCGGGTATCTCTGTATTGTAAGTCTTCCAGCTTCAAATCCGCAAGAAAAATGGATAAATTTTTCATACATTTCAAAGGATAATGTTTCTCAATTAGTTGATTAAGCATTCCAAAAAGCCTGACGCAGCATGGCCATTACACAAGTATTCCATTATAATCAAGGCCCTGTCATTAAATTAGACACCCATCAATTCTTGCTTGAGCACACATTTACTGCCAGGGTTCAGTGGGGATTTCTCGTATTTATGATGCAAATGTAGCTTAAGATCAATCTAAATTCACTGCATATTTGAAATGTATATCTACTGCCAAGGATGTTGAAATTCATGCAGGAAGTTCATGGAATTTATTGGAAACAAAATGCAAATTACGCTTAATAATATACACAGCAGGAATAAAAGCCATTATTTTTTCTGTGCTTAAAAAGAGATATCTATCATAATTGACAAGAAAAAAGTTCAAAAACAGGTATTGTATTGCGATAGTTTTGGCTTTTTGCCTTGAAATTCAGAGAGAACATATACCAATATAAACTAATTAAGATGCATAATTAGCCATTGGGAGTCTCTGTGAATAATATTCCTTGGCATTAGGTACCTCGTTTCACCAGATAGAATGTCATACGAAGTTTTATTAACCATATCACAGGCTGGTTTAACATGTTTCCAATTTGCAGGCTTTCCAAATTCATGAAAAATTATGAGACAGCATGTGTTGTTTGTATGACTTGCAACACAAGGTGCATGGTATTTATACGTTTTATTGTTGCGCTGCTGGTACCTCGCATACAATGTTGAACCGGATGGAAACCGGTTATATTAGATGTGATACTTGATTCTCTCATGAAATACGTAACCTATTTCTTACAGATTTGTAGTAATTTGGGACAAAAGCCACACATAATTTTTCCGTAATTACGGGTCTTTAGTACTTGGAGAGTTATTTTGTGTAGCGGGTTGGGTGTATAGAATGTATTAAGTAGAGTAAGGATTGCTCTATAGTAATCAAAGACTGTATGACATGCTAGGAAAAGGAACGTTTTTAAAGGGAGGTTATTTTTAAGGTGAAGAAAGGAATATTTTAAAAGGGAAATTTTGAGTTATTTTTTAAGTGAGATGGGTTATTAAGTGAGATGAGGAAAATTTTGAAAGGGAATTATTTGGTTATTTATCAAGAGAGTTGTGTTACGTCAGTCCAAACACTTTAAAAGATGTCCTCTGTTTTGCAACAAGTATACTATTAGTTTTAAATTGATTTTGAGAATAAAAAAAAAATTGAAAAAAATTCTTAATTATGAAAAGTAACAGTAATAAACAAATAATGTTATATGAAAGTTAATTGCTTCAAACAACTGTCAGTGATGGTGATTGGTCAAAGACAAATCTGTTGCCTGAGAAATGTCACAGCCTGTCATGCTGCGAAGTACATTTAATGTGTGTGTGTGTGTGTGGACTGGTAAAATACAGTGAGACAAGGGAAAATATAGTGAGACAAGACTGGTAAAATACAGTGAGACAGGAATGTGAGAATACAGTGAGATCTGACAGATAGAATACAGTGAGACTTGATGCAGTATGGTTATGTGATAACAAAGACAAAACTGTGAGACAAGTTTAGAACAGAAGGATACAGTGAGGAAAACAGTGAGACTATGGAATGCAGAGGCAAGGCAGAATAGCGCTGCTTACTGGATCCAAAAAAAAAGGATGTCAGTATTGAACAGTTCATAGGTTTAGATGCCTCCCTCTAAATGATATATAAAACAAATTTCATGGTCAACAGCACGATTTATATTATACCATCGGTCAAGAGGGGTTGGACATTTAAAACTTCAAATATTGCCAAAAGTAACCGATTTTATTTTGATTTTAACAGTGATTTTGATCTGAAATCAGTTATTAATGAAATTCTGAAGATTTATAAGCAACATTATATTTGCCAATAGACGTTTGTTGGTTATAAAAGCTGCACCTGTATGTTGTAGCTTTGTTCATTTAGTTTTGTTTATTGTATATATTGATATATTGATACAAGAATTAATATAATGGCTTATTTTAAAGTTAAACCTCAGCTCATGATGTATCTCTGAAGTAATGACAGCTTCATGTTTTCTCGCGACTTACGATATATATATCATTTACTGTTTTATATTTATAAAATTTTCTCTCAGCAAGAAATATAATAAATGAAATGTAGTAAAATGACAAATTTTTCCCATGAGAAAACAAAAATTCGATGGAAAGAGTTGTATAATGATGAAGACACTAAGCAAAATTTCAAGACAAGTGTACAGAAATGAATAGATCTCTCAAGATTTGAGGCTGACATACCAATACTAAAAACTGGTAACATATCAGATTACCTTCAGATCTGAAGGTTATAGGTTTGACCCCTGTTGGGGGCAAGGATTTTTCATGACCTTCCCAGGTGCAAAGTACTAGTCCAACACAGGAACTGTCAAGAGGGATTAGTATAAGTTGTGAGAATTTGTTTCCCAATCGACATAAAATTAAATAATTTTAAACTAATATTGAAAACCTGTACTAGAAAGGCTTACTTGTTGATGGTCGCCTCTGGCAGTCGGAGAACAAGAGGCAATCTCTGCCTCGAACATACTTCTCCCTGGAGAGTGAACAAATCCTCACTTAATGAAACAAGGTGGCCTAATTGAGCAGGCGATTAGCTCTCAAGCACTTTTAGTAGGTAAGCTACAGATTGTTTGCACACACTCGCTATACGTTCTTTGACATATCGGTAGCCTACCTGGGCTCCTGGAGAATGGTCTTGATGCACAATGGCGCACAGTAACTCGACCTCAATCATGGGTAGCCACTGGGTTCACGGCTCGTGCGCTCAACCCTGGCCAAGATTTAATTGATGAGCACTGTTTACTCAGTTGTCTTGGTGGTTATTTAATTATTGTGAGCTGCATAGCTGTGGATGATGAATGCACAGTAATGTAACATTACTTAGCAGGCTGATGACTAAAATCTTTAGCACCTATCTACAGTGCCATACCTGGGATTCCAAGACAAGGAAAGACACTGGGAGACTGGCGTATCCGTAGCAGTGAGGTGGGGGAGGGGATAGCAACAGGTGTCGCTGATAAGGGCAGTGGGTGGGGACATGGCACCATTTTTCTCAGAAAAATTGAAGGGTTAGGGTGTTGTAATTTGATGTGTCAGTGACATAAGTAGGATATTTGTTCTTAAGTATTGTCAAGACCATTTCTGAAGTAATATACTTGGCTCATAATTGATATGAGTTTTTTTAACCCTTTCCCTCATAGAGGATACCATGAAAAGACCTATGCGAACAGCATAAAATCAGATCAGCCTGCGAGTTACTCGCAGGCTGATCAGGTTTTATGCTGTTCGCTGCTCCTCAGTGGTCTGGAAATGAGGATTTTGTAATCAAATTTGGTAAGGTTTAACTGTGGTTTTCTGCAGATCAGGCTTTATGTGGTACCTATTGAGTGCGTCAAAATGAGTCTATATGAGGGAAAGGGTTAATGACAAATTGGAAATGATTTTGTTCTTCAGTTTATGTATATAATCTTAGTAAGCCAACTAGTTTTACTGTTATAATGAATTCGCTTGGCGCTCAGTATATATATATACAGGATTGTTCCAGGATTGGTTAGCCCTATGTCGGGATAATGTGACTGGGTGTTGTATCCTGCCACATGTCTTCGGCGTGATACTGCAGTGTGGCAGCGCTATATCTGTCTCATGTAGACATTGTCTCCAAATGACTGAAATACTGTTGATGAGACATAAAACAAACAAACTGTAACACATGTATATCTTTAGGCAAGGCAGTACCACATATTTTCATATATCATTTCATTCAGCGCAAGAATTGCAATGTATATCTTGCCTGTGAGAAACTGGAATTGTTATTCTGAACTGTTGTGGAACTCACATTTTAGCAAGTGCTTTTACTTGAGTTCATTTGTCAGAATCATTGCCTGGGCAGCTGTCTGCTGTGTATGCACGGTGTCACATGTCTGTTTGTCTATAAAAGATTAAATACTGTTAGCCTTATGTTAAACCCTGAGCAAATTCAACATTTTGAAAACCTTTTCACATAAAATTGTCTCTTTCAATTGATATTTATATCATCATCAAACTTGATATGTTTCTTCCTCTCCATTGTCAGTCTGTGTACTGCCAACATTCCATTTGTCCCGTTAGTTTTTCGTTTAAGATGGCTAGCGAAGACAGCGACCAGGACAGGCTGACAGCCATTGTACAGTTATAAGGATGGCTTCTGTTGGTCCCCAGACAGGACATTTGTAATGTTGTCAGGCTGTTCATTAGTATGACAGGACTGTCTGGGACAGATCTCAATGGCATTACGTCCGCTCTGGCACGACTTATTCACTCGGATTCCAATTTTGTAAGATTTTCATTTCATTCATTTATTTCACCACTTGCTGTAAAAGAATAACGACCTTCACGTCCCGTCCTGTCCCATCTTGGCAAGTCCTACACTTACATACTATGAAGACATGGTGGGATACAGGGGTAATTATCACCTGTTAGTGAAAATTAGTATTTCTTTTCTTGGGTCTTTGATTGAGCTCTGTATGTGTGTGTGTTTAAAAGATAGACTGATTATTATGCAAGACAGCTAGAGAGTGGTAGAGAGCATTGTTTTGTAGATTTTAAACTTGGGAGACGGAGAAGAAGAAAGCCAGAGAGTTGAAGACAATGAGCATGGAGAGTGAAGGGTGGGATTGATTGAGAGGAAGGCTGATATACTGGGAGTCGCTCATCTGGTGTGCATTAACCCAGTACATTTGCTGGCACACTGTACCTCACCCTAGCTGCTCGCTTGGCTTCCTCTTGCACAGATTGTTTCCCTTAAGGTGATCTATCTGTTTTTGTGATCATGGTCCATCAAGTGATCATGGGGATTTTATAGAAAGTGCAAGCCTTTATAGATTAAGAGCAAGAAAGCCTTAAACATGCTTGCATTTGCACTGAAGTCTTTTAGGCATTTGAAGGACCATGATTATAATTTAATGGCGGATGGATTACCTGAAAGACAGTTTGGGCTACGTACACAACTCACAGAAAATTTGAGAAGGTGGGTAATTCTAAAACTTAAGTCAGAATGCTTGTGTTAGCATGAATTCTCTTCAGAACAAGAGAATTGTCATTATAGAAAAATAGGTAGAAAGGAGAACACCAAGGGAAAAATTGATCAAACTAGTATGATCATAATTAAATGGTGGGGAAATAGATCAAACTAAGTATGATCATAATTAAATGGTGATATTTAACAATAAGGCTAAAAAAGAAAAAGAAAAAAGAAAAAGAAATGGGGTCGCTGAAATTTAAGAGTTAAGAATTATTTCCGGCCCCTTATTTGATATGTACTTGACACTGTTACTTTGTTACCTTTATAGTGTTTGTGTAAGTTACTGAAGTGAGGGTTGTAGTGAAGCAAAAATAAGGATTGGTAAGTCAACGTATGTCATTTCGGTGTTCCACCTTAATACTCTTCTGGTAAGATTTGGATACTTTAGAAAGGAAGCAAAGATTTTTGGTAAGTTCGGTTAAGAAGGTTATAAAAATTAAATTGGCATTGGTAAGTTAAGGGATAAATGATCAAGCAACAATTTTTGGTAAGTTGCGCCTATAATTTTTTGAAATATGGAGATTGGAAAAAAAAAAGCATATTGGTAAGTTTCTGTAAGTAAAGTTGGTAAGTTTTTAATATTTTTGACATCCTAATGTTTTGGTAGATTTAAAAGAAACGTAAGTATTGTATGTAACAATATGCCAATATTTTTGAAGAGCCAAAGGACTGAACTAATCTATGCATATTATTTTTGCTTCAGAATGCTTTTCGAGGGCCCTACACTCAGTAACGAATATGTTCCAAATAAAAAAACAAGATTTAGGGTTTGTATAACAGTGGTAAGAGTGGGGATTGATTTTTTTAAAAAGTTTCAATAATATAAGAAATAAAGATTTTTCTTCCCATAAGACTTACATATTTTTTAAAACAAAAAGATGATAATTTTTCATACACATCATCGTTTTTGTTTCTCGTAAATTTTTAAGCAAAGTACATTCATACCGTGTAAGGGGTATGAAATGAAGTTAAAAATAGATTAAACATTAAAGGGAGGTAATAGCAAATGTTGTAAAAGGGAGGTAATAGCTAATGTTGTAAAAGGGAGGTAATAGCTAATGTTGTAAAAGGTAACCAAAATATCAGGTAAGCTGGGTTGGATTCCTAGGATATTTTTGATCAACCACCCATGCTTCGAGGGATGTTCCGTCGCATCCAAGCGGACATAAATATTGCCGTTGGGAGATTTTGGGGACCATTGTGGGTAGGTTAAGGCGTAAGTTATTTTGTTCTGTATTCTTGTTGCTAGGAGACATTGATTTGTTTATGTAACAAGAATAGAGATGACATGTTCGTTTGAGATTTTTTTTTACAAAACGTTGATAGCTGCAGTGTTGATTATATTGTTCTAAACTTGTTATTTTTGTACATTAAAAGAACTAGGGTATTTACTAATTAAAATCTATGGTTAATTATGATAATTATTTGATTTTCCTTTTACAGGGTAAGTATTGGATTTAACTGATTTGAAAATTGTACGGAAGAAATCTACATTTTTCAGTATCATGATTTCCAATTGTAACTCACATGCATTTGATAATCAATTTTATTAAAATGTTCATTTTGATTTACAGGTAAGTAGATAGAAGATGACAGGAGACCATTTTTGGGGAAATGGAGTTATCTGACCATTGTATTTGAATTATCTCCCCTTTTTTCAGTTGAAAAAGAATTTGACATTGTTTTGAGGTTACCTTCCCTTTTTTGAAAAGCTGCAAGAAAATATGTTGCGTTTCGGAAGGGGGGGGGGGGGATTATTTATCATCGTAATTCCGCAAGTTGTGTAAAGGTGTGCGTATTATGATGGAACAACCTCTGACAGGCATCAAGCATTCTAGCATAGAGTCTGATAACAATTGAGAAGTTTTTAGGATAAGCGGAGGGTGCATTATAGTTGACTTGGCAAGAGACAAGATATTGGTTATGTCTTCCTTAGAATATATTTGGCTTGGGTATTTTTGTATAAACATATGAATAGAGAAAAGTGAGCAATAAAAGGAATAAAGGGGAGGAAAACAATGTAACTGTAAAATGTCAAGTTGGTCAGATACTTCCAGACTTTGTTTATTTGATTATTTTGAAAGCATATCTTCAATACATGGATCTGGTCCCTACTTGTTCCTCAAGTTCTAAAATAAAATGCTTTTCTGCCATAAGCCAGTAATTACCTTGAAATAAAATTGTTTTCCTGTAATAATCCAGTAGTGTCAGATGTTCTGTTAAAATGCTTATGAGTTCTATTTCTAGACGAGCATTTAGTGCTTCCAAATTCTACGCACTTATCAAATTACAAGATGAGTTATATCACTACAGCTGGTTAAAGAAGGTTAAACCTGTTGTGCCAACTGTTGATAATACTGGTTAAAATTTGGTCCTGCCTTAAGGCAGACTTCAAGTTACATTTTAAAGTCTCAATTATGTGGAAACGATATAGCAGATATATGTTTTTGAGGATGTGCAATTCAAACTCCTTTTTTTGAGATATCTTGCTTTGTTCTCATTAGTTTAAAATAAAGTGCAAGAAGACTATCCACCAAAGATAGGAAACTTTGTGTAATGAAAAAACTTCTTTACACAAACTATGTCAGAACAGCTCAAATTGATAAATCCGAATTTCGAACTTTTTAAGTGTTTTATCACTACAAAGTTCAAGGTCATTAAATGAGCTGCAAGGTCAAAAGAAGGCAAGGTTAAGACCTATGAAAACTTTGACATGAACAAAGCAGATATCCTTGGCAGATGTGATGTTTGTATTGGAGCAACCAGATTGTGTATGTTTGTATAACATGGCCTGGTTTTCTGTTTCCCTCCCCAAACCCTCTAGCTGCCTACAAACATGCCGATGGCAAGAAAATAGACGGAAGAAGAGTCCTGGTCGATGTTGAAAGGGGGAGGACAGTGAAGGGATGGAGACCCAGGCGTCTTGGTAAGTGATAAACCTCAACTTTGAAACGAGGGGTCACAGGGGAGCTGTGAGCATCTAGATTTGCCCTTGTCTGGTGTTTTGTTTTGAAGTTTGTTAAGGGATGAAAATTAATAATGATTATATACACTAGAGTAAAAAGATATTTCATTATGCCCTTTTCCTTCATGACTCTAAACTTTTTTACACCACTTAAGAAATTAGTTCCATCAAAATGTATTTTAAATAATCTGTTCATGGGTTAGGTTATGGTGGCGTATGTGGTCATATTTAAGGAGAAAATCAATGTATCATGATGATGGACAATCATACCGACTTCCATGACCAGGACTCGAACCTTACGTTCTTTGATGAAAATTGGTATCACCGCTACATTTTCCATGCAGCCACAAATCTCATCATGTAAAGTATTGCACTCACAAGCTGGTTGTCAGTTGATACTGGTTCAGACTAAAATTCTGTTGATGGGATGTTAATTGTTCATGCTACCCCCAGGTGGAGGACTTGGTGGCACTAGGAAGGGAGGCCCAGAGGAGAACACTCGCTTCTCTGGACGTGACGATTACAGCTCCCGCGAGAACTTCCGTGACCGTGGTGGTGACCGTCCGGACAGTCGAGACCGGACCATTGTTCCTGACAGAGACAGGGACAGGGAAAGAGACCGCAGTGAGCGCACTGACCGTGCAGAACGCCCTGAGCGCAGGAGGAGGTCAAGGTCACGAGAAAGAAGGAGGAGGAGCAGGAGTCGCGATCGGAAGAGGGACAGGGGTGAAGGTCAGTGGACATTGGTGGCAGTTCTTATCAGAAATGTTTTGAGACTACCAAGATCTTGTTTTCATATCCAGAAATCTTACTTGGGCCTACTGGCCATCAGGAAATCTCATTTGGGACCACAGGCCATCTGGAAATCCCATTTGGACCCACTGACCATCAAGAAATCTCACTGGGGCCTACTGGCCATCCAGAAATCTCACCGGGGCCTACTGGCCAACCAGAAATAACACCGGGGCACTGGCCATCCAGAAATCCCATTTGGGACCACTTACCATCCAGAAATCTCATTTGGGACCACAGACCATCCGAATCCAGGACCACTGCGAAATCTCATTGGGACCAGATCCCATTTGGGACCACTGACCATCCAGAAATCCCCAAGTGAGATTTCTGGATGGTCAGTGGTCCCAAATGGGATTTCTGGATGGTCAGTGGTCCCAGATGGGATTTCTGGATGGCCAATAGGCCCCAGTGAGATTTCTGGATGGCCAGTGGTCCCAAATGAGATTTCTGGATGGTCAGTGGTCCCAGTGAGATTTCTGGATGGTCAGTGGTCCCAGTGAGATTTTGGATGGTCAGTGGTCCCAAATGGGATTTCTAGATGGCCAGTGATCCCAAATGAAATTTAGTTTTATTTCATAGATTCTGTGATTTTAGCATCAGGTTTTTGAATTTGACTCCGAAATTTTAAATATAGAATTTAAACATCAAATGTATTTATTTATATGCTGATCAAAGGATTATATTAGGTGCTATAAGAGTCCACCAGATTTAAGCCATGGGGTGTATCATATTGCAGTTGAGGAGGAGGAGAAGAGTGAGAAGAGTGACCGCAAGAAGCGCTCCCGCCGCAGCAGGTCACGTGACCGCGAAAAGAAGCGCAGCAAGTCTCGTGAACATGACCGCAAGCGAAGCAAGAGGAGCAGGAGTCGTGACAGGAAACGTAAGGGAGATGAGAACCAGCCTCCAGCTGGTGGTGACGGTACGTTATTTTCTTCGGCAAAACTGTCCAAGTCTGTGTACATTAAGCTAAATATTATTAGATGTAAGTTGTTTGCAATTTTTATTGAAAATCAATTTGGAGAAAGTTACATGTTTGACGTTACATGTTTGACCATTTCAAAGGTTTAATTTACAATACGGAAATTTAGTTTTAAAATAGCCTGTAATACCACCATTACTACTTTAGAACCTTAACATGGAATAAGCATAACCTTGTGACCTTGACCTGTTACCATGTGTAACTTTAACATGTGATATTGAATAAGTATGGCCTTGACCGGTTCCTGTGTAATATTGACAGTACATATATATGACCTTTGCCTTTGTATGACCGTCACCTTTGTTTTTTAACCCAGGTGGAGAGTACGGAGGGGAGATGGGAGAATACCAGGAGGGAACAATCAAACAGGAGCCATATGACGGAGCAGAGGACGAGGATCGTTACTCCAACGGTAACCAAGGCGACAAGGAAGAGGGCCAGTACGGAGAGTACGAGGGAGAGGCCAACTGAGGGGACGGCTGACAACTGGGCATCCTTAGGGTGGATCGTCAAAATTATTCTTGGAACATTTTCTGTAGATGTTTTTTGGAGTATTTCTCTCTCTGTGTTTTATATATATATGTGACACTAGAGCAGTTTAATTTAGGAGGTTGGTGGAGATAAGGTTGAGTGGAAACAAAGGATTAGAAGATCAAGGAATGAATTTTTTAATGTTTAGCAATATTGATGCATCTGTTGTTTTTTCGTCCCATCATGTAAAATATTGTTGCAGTGTGCGATATTCAATGGATTTGTATTATTTTGCTGTTGGTTTTTTCTTGTGACCTATGTACCATACACGCCTTAGATACGACATACAATCTATAGAAAATGCACAGAAATTTGTTACTTTTTTGTCTTGCCTGACTATGCTAACACAAGTATTTCTTTGACATCATAGTTAACCTCATGACCAAAAAAATGAGAGCCTTTTTCCTAGATGTTCAGGAATTTGATTAAATAAGTTTAAGGGGAATCATATGCCAACAATTTGAAACTGGCTTTCTTCTGTTATCTGTACTCTAAAACTAGAAGTGCACAAAATGAAATACAGATTTTATTGCTTTAAGTAAATTGCACTGGTTTGTGAATTAGATCTGTAATTGTTCGCCTGTGAGCTATGGCTGTGTGTTAATGAAAGATCTGCTGGCATGTATCGTATGACATACCGCATAGTTGGCGGGTCTGAGGGGGGAGAGAGTATTCCAAGGGAGGTAACTCTGACATGGGGAGGAACTGAATCTGTCAGGTGTAGATGATGCACACTTATAGTTATATCTGTAAAACACAGGTACCCTGTCAAACATAAAAACAGTTAATTTTCTGCAATAATTTAAAATCAAAAACTGAAACTAGATTTTTTTTTTTTTTTAATGGTCTTACAAATAAATCATTTTGATTAAGATGAAATTGGTTTGATAATGCATTCACAGTTTGTAATTACAGAGTTCACAGTGGCAAAAAACTTTTTTTAACAAAAATGAAATCCGTTGAAATTCTAATGCTTAAAGCCATTTCTCTGAGAAAAGGAACAAAATTAACTTGAATCAATTTTGATTCATTAGAAGTGATTTTTCTCTCTTAGCAGTCATATTTCTAATACATGCTCTTGTTTTTATCGAAATTCAAATTATTTTTTCAATCTTATGAAAGCAGGCACTGTATGTCGGTCTAAGATTTATCATTCTAGCACTGTTTTGAACATAACCACTGTCAATTGACACTTTTATTCACTAACAATACTACTAATTAACCTCCCATTTTAAGTAATAAACTGAAAAAATTAAAGGTTCACATGCCCTGTTTCTATTTTAGGTAAACTTTTTTTTTTTGATGGAATCTACTGGCTAAAACCTATCACCAGGTTTTTTATCGAGGGGTAACATCTTGATATTGTATTACTACTTCGGGAAAACTTTAATTAGGACTTTTAATTTAGAAAATTTAAAATCAATTAACACATCAGAATATGGAGAAATGTGCAATATTTATTCTAACAATTCAGTGATGAAACATTTAAAATCTCATAAAGTTAACATTACCTTGTATTCTCCTTTTAACAGCGTTTAGCATGTTTTTACCATCGTGTTGCTAACACTGTAGTGTTTCATCCAGGAAATAAATATGAAATAAACATGGACGTTTATTGTTCCTTCATTGTTTTCCCACGAGAGAGGGGAGAAACAATGAGAGTTAAACCCAGTTTACAAAGAACACACAGGGGTGGGGCTCGTATTATGTATAAAATGTGGTTGTCCCATCACGATTCTTTCGTCACAAAAAAAGGGATATGGGGGAATAATAATCCTTAGTGATTTTAACCCTTTCCCTCATAGAGGAAACCATGAAAAGACCTATGCGAACAACATAAAACCAGATCAGGTTTTATGCTGTTTGCTGCTCCTCAGTGGTCTGGAAATGAGGACTTTATAATTATTTTTGGTAAGGTTTAACTGTGGTTTTCTGCAGATCAGGCTTTATGTGGTACCTACTGAGTGCGTCAAAATGAGTCTATATGAGGGAAAGGGATTTTAAATATATACATTACATCTAGCAATACCCATCTACAGACACAATATCATCCAATGCAACCATCCATGATTGTAAAAAAATGGTAGTTTTCTCATCACAGGCAATACCGTCACAGACGGTATTGAAACTATATTTAGACTAATAAAACCTATATTTAGATTCATTCACTTTTCCCGCATGTGCTAACTTCATCGGATGAACTTAGGAAATTACTACCAAGAACTGATGAACAAACCATGTAGCGAAACGTGTCAATCGGGGGATATCGTATTCAAAATTTAACAAATTTTGTCGAAATTGCGTATACAAAAAAGCGTTTCCCCGTGTAGGCTACTGTGACCTATAAAATTATTTAACTTTGATTTGGAAACAAGATATTAACTTGTACACTTATACTTATCCCTTTCAACAGTTCTGGGTTGGACCAGTACTTTGTGCCTTGGAAGGTAATGAAAAATCCTTGCCCCCCCTATGGATCTGCAGTTGAGAACATCACCACTGGACCACGACACCGACTGCATTATTCTCTTAACCCTTTCCCTCATATAGACTCATTTTAACCCTTTCCCTCATATAGACTCATTTTAACCCTTTCCCTCATATAGACTCATTTTGACGCACTCAATAGGTACCACATAAAGCCTGATCTGCAGAAAACCACAGTTAAACCTTACCAAATTTAATTACAAAATCCTCATTTCCAGACCACTGAGGAGCAGCGAACAGCATAAAACCTGATCAGCCTGCGAGTTACTCGCAGGCTGATCTGGTTTTATGCTGTTCTCATAGGTCTTTTCATGGTGTCCTCTGAGGGAAACGGTTAGACCGAGACAAAAGCATGGTGTCTAAGTGACATATCTTAGTCAATTCCATGAAATTCTTTACAACTTCTGTCTCACAGCACTATAAATCTACACTGCCAAATGCCCTTGGAGGTAGGTATTGATGAAGCATACTGTAAAATGAGTTCTCTTGAGGCTGATAGGGATTAATGTGTCTACTCGAAGGGCTATCACCATCAGCCAAATTACATCGTAAAACTTATTTCCCAGTCAGTAAAAAGGGATTAATACCCTACCTCATAGAAACTAATTTTGACGTGAAGGCAAACAGCAGATGTTTCCTTCAGGAGCAGTCTGATCTCCACTGTTTGCTTATGCAACAGCGTGGCTAAAATTCGACTTAGTCTGAACAGCAAAGAGACATTCATAATTTGATATCCCATGTTAAGTTTCAGTTAATTAAAATCCATACAATCAAAAAAATTGTACATGCATATTCATGAGCTAATCGTTTGAAAATTGCACTGCTTGGCGATCAGTGAACATAAATGAATAAGAAGTGCATATGGAGTTTCAGGTTGGAAGGAGTCCGGAAAATATAACTAGGGGTGGTACCATTCCACTTGCCTGTCGTGGCACTGCAGTGCGTAGACTGAAATGATTAATGGGATCTGAAAACCAAACACTAAATATCAATACAGTAATATACACAATACAACTCTACTGTGTGAAACAGCAGTGTGGCATCACTATATCTCGCTCAAGTTAAATGACTGTCTACAAATGAATGAAAGACTGACGATGGGATGTAAAACAACACACGTTGAAAAAGGCCCCTAACTCTTAGGCTGGGAATTGATAATGCTAGATTTCCACAAGCACAAAGGATTGAACAAGAGCACCGCATGCGGGTGCCAACGCTCGTCTGTTTTTGCCAACGTTACATATTTTTGTTAAACATTTAAAAAAAGTTGACCTTGAAAATCACAACTAAAACTGTAAGCCTTTAAATACAAAGTTGAAGTATGATACCCTTTAAATTTGACCTTTGACCTTGAAGGATGACCATGACCTATGCATGGAATAGAATGCAAACAACACGAAGACGTAAAATTTGTAAATAAAAATCACAGTTGCTAATCCATTGAGTTTTTGATGATAATAAAAAAAACAATAAAAAAACTAGAACCGCAAGCGGTATCCTGGTTTTCGCTTTTAACCTAATCAACTTGAACACTTTATTTCAACTCAGCCACAATTTTTAATATGAAACAGAACGCAAAGGTTTTTTGAAGACCTACTCTCATTTGCACAGTTTTTTTGGAATGTTAGAACATTCAAACTCCTCTAGCGCAAATATTTCCCCATACCCTATCATCACATCACATCACATTCTGTGGTGCTGTCAACAAGGAACAAAATGCTGAAAACCGCATTTCAATAAGACTTTAACGTTTTGAGTTATAGGCAAAAGAGTGATTTTAAGCAAAGCGCCCTCTAGCGGCAAAATGAGAAAAAAAATGATAAAAATTTTACAATTAGGTACCTAGAAATGCAGCAAATAGTTCAAACAAGTATATAAGTCGCACTAATCGAACATTCTTTTTCTTATATATCACAATTTTAAGCATAAAAACTGAATAACAATTATTCCAAAAAAGGATCAAACTTTGGATTGCCGTAAAATGAAAAGATCAAGTCCGATCTTCAAAAACTAAACATTATACGAAAGAACTAAAACTTTTGTTCATATACTCTCAATGAAATATTTTTAGATTTGGAGCACTTTGGGGCCGAATAAAAACACAATTATTGTAATTGTGAGGCCCTTTCAAACATAACAATACATAACTTGTGAAAATTTCATGAAGAATGAACAGAAAATAAAGTCAGGAGCGACAAAAAAACATGTTTTTGAAATTTTAATTTTTCCTAAAATTTAGTGAAGTTTGACCTTTTTCTAGAGGACAAACCATGCATTTCTTAAATTCGCCACCCCATATATTTTGTGCGTATATGTCTTGCAAATCATTTGCAGCAAACAGAATTCTTCTATCTGATTTCTAACAAAAATGGATAGGTTTTTCGTAGACCTACCCTCATTTGCAGTTTTTTTTTAGAGATTCGAACTTTCAACCTTCCGTTACTAGCTCAAAAAGTTTCAGCCACTCATACCTAGAAACTATCATATTTTATGAGGCTATCAACAAGGAACATAATTCAATTAACCGCATTTGGATCAGGCTTCAACTTTTTGAGTTATAAGCAAAAGAATGATTTCAAGAAAAGCGCCCCCTAGCGGCAAAATGAGATAGAAAATTGATTAAAATTTTACTGTTTGGTACCTAGCAAAGCAGAAAATAGTTCAATCAAGTATACTAGTCGCACAAGTCAAACTTTTTATTTTTGTGTATCAGAATTTGAAGCATAAAACCTGATTTACAATTATTCCAAAAAAGGATCAAACTTTGGACTGCCGTATAATGACCAAATCAAGTCCGATCTTCAAAAACTAAACATCACTGGAAAGAGCTCTTTAAGAACTAAAACTTTTGTTCATATACTCTCAATGAAATATTTTTAGTTTTGGAGCTATTTGTGGCCGAATAAAAACACAATAATCGTAATATGACCTTGACCTTTTCAAATTTCTTTTAATTTTTTTATTGTGAGGCCCTTTCAAACATAACAATACATAACTTGTGAAAATATCATGAAGAATGAACAGAAAATAAAGTCAGGAGCGACAAAAACATGTTTTTGAAATTTTAATTTTTCCTAAAATTTAGTGAAGTTTGACCTTTTCTAGAGGACAAACCACGCATTTTCTAAATTCGCCACCCCATATATTTTGTGCGTATATGTCTTGCAAATCGTATGCAGCAAACAGAATTCTTCTATCTGATCTCTAACAAAAGTGAGAAGGTTTTTCGTAGACCTACCCTCATTATTTCACTTTTTTCCAAGGTTCGAACATTCAACCTCTCTTAGAACAATTTTTTTCCCGTACTCGATGATGAGATTTCCATGATATTTGATTGGGCTGTCAACAAGGAACATTATGTAAAAAACCGCATCTAAATCAGGTTTCAAAGTTTTGAGTTATTAGCAAAACAGTGATTACATGCATTGCGCCCCCTAGTGGCTAAATCAGAAACAAAATTGAAAAGTTTGACCATTTAGGCACATGTTCAGATAAAGATGACTCCATGCCCAAAATTTCATAGCTGTAGCTTTTTTCATCTGGCCGCTAGGCTGGACACAAAAATGGGTGGAATTGGAAAAATAATAAAAATAAAAAAAAAAAAAAATCAACAGAAGAAGAACAATAGGTTTTCGCCCTGCAGAGGCGAAAACCTAAAAAAACGTAAAATTTAAAGACATTTAAAAAATGTTCTTTTTTAGGTCAAAGCTCAAAAGTCCAAAAGCGTAACACTGAAGGAAAGGTCTTCCCACAAGGAATTCACATGTGAAATATCAGTGCCCTTTTGACAAAAGTTTCAGAAAAATAAGGTCAAAGGTCAATAGGTAAAATATTTGCATATGTCTGGATAGGTCTTGTCAAGATGTATATGCATACCAAAAATGAAAGTTGTATATTGAATAGTAGAGAAGTTATGGCCAACGTTAAGATTCCGGAAGACGACGACGCCTGACGACGACAACGCGGACGCCGGAGTTACGACAATAGCTCGTATTTTTTTCTTCGAAAAACAGACGAGCTAAAATGGACCCAGCCAAGAAAAAGAAAAAAAACGAGACGAGGTTTGGACTATGGCGGATGTGGAAGAGCTAAGAACCATTTTTATGGCAAGTGATCTTGAACAACATTGCATAAGTAAGTATTGCAGTGAGGAACATAAGCCTGTTGACACCCTCAATGCAAGAGTATTCTGGTCATAAATTGGTCTAGCTAAGGCTAGAATCACTCTGCCCCTAAGTGGGTTTGCTAGGATCCATAACGCATTCACAGAACTTTTACCTACTATAACGCATTGGGGCAGTATGATTCTAGCTTGAAGTTGCAGAAAACCTGGATAGAATCAAAGACCTACCGCAAGGTAAGTGGAAGACTAACTCGCATGAAAAAAAAAAAAAAAAAAACTCAAACAATATAACCCTTAAATGTTTTAATACCCAGTCCATTTTTTATTAAAAGACAAATGTCTATTTCTAAAAGTCTATTTTTTCTGTTAACACACAGGGATGTGCGATTTGTTCTGTCAGTTATTAGTTCAAAATATTTGGAAATATTTTCCTTGCATTGAAACATAACGATGTAACTGTTACGCAAGTGGAAGAAAAAGATTATGTAAAAAAAAAATAAGAAAAAAATGGAATACTCAACGAAGCACATCATAACTAACTACTTGTAGCATCGGTTGATGATTCTAAGGTTTCTATTATGAGAAAACGCATATTTGATCAATAACAGCATTGAACACAAAATAACAAGACATTGGTTGAGATGATAGCCGCAGTCGAATAAAGCCTATCACTGGAATGAAGCTCAAAAGATGATGATCATTTACCTACATTTTTTTTTTTTTTTTAAAAATGTGCCTTCAAAAGTATAAAAAAAACGTAACTCAGTTATGCATGAGTGGTTTACAAGGGCATATGAGGTAAGTCTATATATTTATTCATGCCAAGTTTAACTAAAATCTCACCAACCAGTTCCAAGACATGGCTCCAGACAGACATTTTTTTTAAAAAGTAACAAAGGGCCATAACTCAGTTATGCATCTGTGGATCCCGATGGCATTTGACAGAATTCATGTCCAGCCAATGTATACATATACGCTGTGAAGACGCTTGTCTTTTGCGGTTTTTGTCTAGGCTTTTTTTCATCAAAAGTAGGTCAGAGTCAAGTTGAAATGCATAATGAAGAGGTCCATCCACTAAAACAATTGTCCAAATATTGAAGCAATCCAATGAAGCACATTCTTATACCAGATTAACAAAACGATAAACCTGTCCAGACACCTTGTTTTTTTTTTCATCAAAAGTAGGCCAAAAGTCAATGTCACAAGGCAATAATGTAAAGATACATCCACTTAAGCAATTGTTCAAATATTGAAGTCATCCAATGAAGGACATAGAAGTCAAAGCAGGTTAAAAAAGGTCAACCTCAGTGGACGCCCGCATTCGCGCGGACATCATAATTTTTTTGTTGAAAAACCCGTCCAAATACAAGCACTGATTTGCATATTTACCCCAGCCGATTTAACTGTCTCACTCCGCGCTTAACGTACCGTATCCATGCAATGCGAGTCTGCGCTAACGAATATTACGTAGACATTTAAATCGTAACAACATGCGTTAATTAACTTTTGTTTACTACAGTATTATTTTGCGCTGAAAACATCCATTTTATGCTTGTTATTACTTTTTGAATTTTGAAAAAAAATGCCTTGCATTTATGAAGCAGAACAACAACTGTATTCTACTTTTGCCAAAAAAAAAAAAAAAAAAAAAAATCGCAGAGTAACTCGCAGGCTGATCAGGTTTTATGCTGTTCGCTGCTCCTCAGTAGGTCTGGAAATGAGGATTTGTAATAAATTTGGATAAGGTTTAACTGTGTTTTTCTGCAGATCAAGTTTATGTAATACTATTGAGTGCGTCAAAATGAGTCTATATGAGGGAAAGGGTTAAAATAAAATCTTAAATATCAAAACCCTTCCGTGCAAATAGACCCGGTTAGTAAAAGCTTCAGAAATATGTCCAAAGGTCAAAGACATGAGCCTAGATATTACTCAGACTGCTGATGACACGTTGAACAAAACCAGTTAAGAGAAGTCAAGCTTCTGAACATAAGACAAGATCTAGAATACATTAGCCCCAGACTTAAGTAAATTGTTCGTTACTCATGAATGACGAAAGTAAAAAATAGCGATTGGGCATTTAGTCTATGTTGTTGTTGTTTTTCCACATACAATATTAGTAAACTTCTCCTAGACACGCCAAAACTCCAATAGAAAACACTGACATCAGAAAACATGACAAGTTTTGAATTTCTGGAGTCTAGAATTTGTAGCTATTCCATTAACGAATTCCTTGGAAAAATATTTATTTGTCTGGACTGCCAACGGCCTAGGTTTTGATAACTTTAAATTAAATAAGTACACCACCGCCTGTACATACAAAGTTTCATTTGGAATTATTCAGTTGGATATTGATACAGCAAGAAATATGATAAAACTTGTCTTGGCCATAATGACTGATATTAACTTTGTAAATGGTTAGTCATTTTGTAATGCTGGACGGCCAAATAAGTTTGGAAACGTGTAATTACTCATGATAATAGATAATTTGTTGCACAAATTACAGAAAAATGGTTGATTACTGTATTTCATTCCCCAGGGGTGTACACTCGCCCACATGTCATGTCGAGTGAACATTAGTGCAGAGCGAGTTAATTCAGAGCATTCTTTAATTCTTGATTTTCCTAGGCATTTATCTCAAATTTCGGAAGGGTTCTGATAGCTTTAGGAACTTAACATCCATGCATGGTACCTTTAATAATCTCTTAGACATAAATAACCCGTATTTATGGCATATTTCGTTCGAATGAGTACTATTGCTTTTAAGGACATACTGAAATATGGTTTCTAAGTTTGATCAAGACTATTAAAGAATTAAAAGAACACTAGAGTGTTTGTTTGTTGGGTTTAACGTCCCACCGACAGTATTTCAGTCATATGGAGACGATGTCTACTTGAGACAGATATAGTGCTGCCACACTGCAGTATCACGCCGTAGACATGTGACATGATACTACACCCAGTCACATTATCCTGACACCGGGCCACCAGTCCTGTAACTACTCTTATATACTGAGAGCCAAGCAAGGGAGCTATAACAGTATCATGTTTTACGACTTTGGTATGTCGCGGCCGGGGATAGAACCCACGACCTCCCGCTCCCGAGGCGGACGCTCTAACCACTCGGCCACCGGGGACGGTCACTAGAGTGTAGAATTCAATGGACATACCTCCAACATATGTTGACCGAGATAGTGAGGCCTGAATTACTGTTTTAACTTTGTTTAGGGATGCTTAGTAAATGCGGTTGACAATCTAAACAGAGTCATGATAAATATAAATATACATATCCTGCTCTAGGTCTGGAGAAGGATTTATCTGAAATGTTATGGACATAGATATTTTCCCACATGTTGATTGTGATTATTTACTTATTACTATGTGTCGCAATAGGCCTACTCAAGAGGCCGAAAACCAGTTATTTTTGGTAATGAGTAGTTCTACTAAAATGTCTACGATAATAGACCTTTGTCCGCTTCATCTGGATTTAATATACCAGAAGATACATGTATATGATTTATAAAACCTTACCGAATTGTTCTAGAGTGTAAAAAAACAACACCAAACAAACAACAACAACAAACAAACTGGCGGACGAATGGTGTACAGATCCGAATACATCAAACACTCGACCCCACGTTCAGATTTAATAGATCATGCATATTTTTATCAGTGATACCAAAGTATGGCACTTAAGATTTCAATGACATTTTCTTCTCAATTCCTGATTAAATTATGCATTATCAAATGGCAGTACCCTTGTCGGTCATACTTGTTCATTATCAACACACGACTACCATGAGGTTTAAGCATACGATTTGTTTGTAACCCTCAAACATGCTATATTTCATTTATAACCCTATAAATCATATGCGAAATATTCTAAAATATATTTCCTTGTCACATGAAAGCGAAATGCGAACGCATTATATCACCCATACATGCCATCATGTTATAAGTCAAAACCTCATTCGAGCGGTTAGGTAAAGGAAGCAATAAATGACCGCTTAAAGCAGACGGACTCTAAACAGCGGTCAAAATATCATTTACTATTTTTTGAATATCAATTAATTGGCTGTTTAGGACAGTTGGAACTTAAAAAAGGTTCAATTTTATGTTCAAACAGAAAACATCTGTAGGAAAACTAAAGACCAGTTCACTCTAAAATGGGACACAAACCTACGTAAATCTACAGGCTGGTGTATAATTCCACACATTACTCAGTGGGAAATAAACATACATTTGAGATTTTTCCCCAGTCACTCATCGGCCATTTTAAATCAGCGAATTATACCGTGCGATGAAATGTTCTATTTGAGATAATTAACCGTAATGTTCAATCCCAGGAATATTAAATAGGACGCAGCACGCTTTGAAGTTGTTTTTCCTTTTGACTACCGTCTGCTGCATTAAGTATCTTCACAAATATGACTGGATAGGAATACCATATACGTACCTAAACTGTTTCTGTGCCATTACTCGTTTCAATATATCGGCTGCAGTCAGACTATCTTAGACTAATCATATATTTATTCAATGTCGTTATTTATACAGCAAGATGTCGTAAAAACATGGCCCGTCAGTCGCCATATTCATCAAACGAACTCGATTACGGATTTAAGCGCATATACGGAAATATACTCCGACATGAGTGCACGCATTTTTAAAAATATTGATTTTTAAATGTAGAGTGATTCTTAGATAAAAAAAAAAAAAGACTGGGATTTTTTATCATTTAAATATGCATTCAACAAAAGTATTATAACTGTATGTTGTTAGTTCTATAATTAGCAGAACAAATTAAAATGTAATAACATTGACATTTGATCGATTCTTTTTTCAAGAAGAGTGGCTGTGTCAAACAAAAAATAGTTTTGCTACAAAGTACCGAATATCTTATTTCCTGTTTTTCAATCGATTTTAGTTTTTTTTTTTTTTTAGGAATATAATAAAGCATATTCAAGCAATAGAATTTTGCATGTATTAGTTAGGATTACCGATCTTCCCGTGATAAAAATAAATAACAATAACAACATAAAGAGAGAAAATGACGTAAAATAACGAAGTTTTATACATGAGGCATTTTAAAATTCCTCGAGCAAAGATGTATTGCTGTCTTAAGCGATATCACACCAAGAGGGTGTTTCATGGAAAAAACATACTGTCTGTGGCTGTGGTTTTCATGTTTTTAAACGATTTAAAATACGAAATCCTACAATTCAGATTACGAGACTGTGATTCATTTGATAAAGAATTGTCAAGGACTACAAAAAATCATATGATAGTTCTACTGGATTGTAATTAAACGATAATTAATGGCAGGCATTCTCTTATTTATCTTCAAAACCCATATTCGCTAAATACGCTTTGCTTCTTTATAATGGTAGTAGTGGTAACTGAATATATTCAATATATTCCATGGGTTCCGACGATGTCTGCTATGTTACTACTGGAACTGTCTGGTAAGGGCGTTAGGGTCCAATTAAAATTGCACAATCAATAAAAAAAATGACACATATAACTACAGGAGCAAATTAAAAAAAAAAAAACGTCTGGTTTTTAAATTGACACAGAAGTGTGTCTGCCTTGTAAATCGAAACGAATACGTTTAATATTTTGGCACAGTTGGTATATGAAGAAATACTATACCCCTAAAATATAGTCTGGGTCATTAGACAATCTACTTCGGACAGAAGCTGTATTAATATTGTCTCCATGACGTCTGCGGATAAGTCACGCGGGAATCGTCTGCTGCAGTTTCTTTTGGAAAACAGGCATACCGTATCTAGGAACATAACAAGCATTACAGAACTGCCACATTAATGTAATTTTTTATGTACATGTATATCTATATAGTTCAGTAATTTTTATCTTTCTCAAAGAGTCACGGACTATATTTTAGGCACTGATATATGGATATCACATATTCACTTTTTGTTGGATAATATTTCTAGTGATCTTGAAAGTTCGGAAATCGGGTTCGTTCAATATAATTTTTAAAAGTTTTTTTTTTTTCAAAGAACTCCAAGCCAAAATTGATATTTGATCTTATCACATTTACTCATCAGAAAAACTTTGCCTCAAAAGGATAAAAACCTATTTAGTCAACATTTGATATCTGTAATTCTATTAAACTGCAGTTTCCTAAATACATTAACTTAATCAAAACATGAGAATGTTCCAGACAATCTTGCAGTAACCTTTATCAAATTTGCTTTCGATTTTTCAAAACTGCCGTAAAAATCTTGGAAATGATGTATTGCTTCAAATCGCTTATGTATGGTGGCTGATTTCGGACATTTCGTTCTTTCCTATTGGTGCGTGTGACACAACAAAACAGCACCATTTTAGAATTTGGAAGTTTCGTATTGGCGCTCGACATTACAAAACAGCACCATTTTAGAATTTTTAGAATTTGGGAGTTATGTATTTGCGCAAGCGACATAACAAAACAGCACTGTTTTAGAATTTGGGAGTTACGTATTTGCGCGAGCGACATAACAAAACAGCACCATTTTAGAATTTGGGAGCTACGTATTAGCGCGAGCGACACAAAAAACAGCACCATTTTAGAATTCGAAAGTGTCGTATTGGCGCGCGCGACACAAGGAAACAACATTTGTTTAGAATTTGGAAGTTTCGTTAGTAACTAATGATGTGACGACTTGAAGTTCAGCTCTTTTGCACAATTTCACTTTGTCTTGATTATCATTATGAATTTGCAATAAAATGTTATTAAACTAAATATATGAACCATTTTAGTTCCAAATATCCCACAGTTTTCTTAACGTTTGTAATGTGTTTAGCAGATATTGGCCAGTATAAATTTGTTGATATAGTAAAACCAGTATATATTTCGTTTCAGTTGTAAAAGAAAGAGTACATTCATGTTTTCATTAATTTAAACGCATTTTCCCCAGAAATATGTTATTTTTCGGCTGCACGTCATCCCTAAAAACAATAAATAATAAAAAAACAAGAGGCCCAAGGGCCACAAACGCTCACCAGTGTAAATCAGCATATTCAAGATGATTTTTTCTATAAGGAAATCAAATGACAAACCAGAGATCAACTTCATTTTAGCAATTATGGTAGACATTCATTGTGCCAAAGGAAAATAAATTCTGACCATTTGTTTCAGAGGAGAATTTTTTCAAAGTTTTCTATTATTTTTTCTATTTGTTGCCATGGCAACCAGAGTTCTTCATGGATCAACTGTATTTGAGCAATTTTTGTAGAGGCCCACCCAAGGATCATACATGCCAAGTTTTATCAAATTCTGTCCAGCGGTTTCAGAGGAGATGATTTTCAAAGTTTTCAATTATTTTTTCTATTTGTTGCCATGGCAACCAGAGTTCTTCATGGATCAACTTTATTTGAGCAATTTTTGTAGAGGCCCACCCAAGGATCATACATGCCAAGTTTTATCAAATTCTGTCCAGCGGTTTCAGAGGAGATGATTTTCAAAGTTTTCAATTATTTTTTCTATTTGTTGCCATGGCAACCAGAGTTCTTCATGGATCAACTTTATTTGAGCAATTTTTGTAGAGGCCCACCCAAGGATCATACATGCCAAGTTTTATCAAATTCTGTCCAGCGGTTTCAGAGGAGATGATTTTCAAAGTTTTCAATTATTTTTTCTATTTGTTGCCATGGCAACCAGAGTTCTTCATGGATCAACTTTATTTGAGCAATTTTTGTAGAGGCCCACCCAAGGATCATACATGCCAAGTTTTATCAAATTCTGTCCAGCGGTTTCAGAGGAGATGTCTTTTAAAGCAAATTGTTGACGACGGACGACGGACGACAGACGACGGACGACGACGGACGACGGACGAAGGGTGATCCAAATAGCTCACCCTGAGCACTTCGTGCTCTGGTGAGCTAAAAACTAAATAAAAAAATATTTTTCATATCAAATATGATATACGAGTACTTGGTAGAATTAAAGAAACCTGAAAGCAGGCATTGCTTTGCATGTATAAAAGAATATTCATTCTAGTTATGAAATGGAAACCTCAGATGGTCAATATAAAAATAGCGTACACGCAAATGTTCACGTGGACTTGCATGCGACCTCTGTGTCGTAACAAAAAATGACTAGCTTTTTCGCGTGACGAAACCGTGCTTTCTACCTCAAATCATGAGGCATCAGACGAGAAGGAAATCCATTCGCATGAAATGGCTTAAAACACACCAGCACGAATAAATGAGAAACTAATGTCCCAGACATGATTTCACTTATTCGTCATTCACTAGAACTGAAAGTTCTGCATTTTGGTAAATATGAGTGCTGAAGACTAATGTGATTTTTCTGACTTTGAAAAAAGAAAGAAACAACAATCCCAGTAATTAACACAGCTATAGAAGTAAGTGTTTATCAATATATATATATTGTTCTTCCCAGAAGATAATATGTTATGGTGTGTTTCCAGCAAGCCTTTGCTCCCGGGGATGCACGAACATCTGTGTGGCTCGGCACCGCTACACTGTTCACCTCGAGTGCTCAGGCTTCTCTGAGCCTGGGACATTTCTGCTGTAAATAATTTGAATTTTAAGCCACCACCAATTATACTGTACGACATTTATGACTTTTTGGTACGACTTTCTTTACTTGAAATATTAGATGGGTGTTATGATTCTCTTTAATTAATCTTATTTATAATTATGTAATATTGAAAAAATCATTATCCTTTAAATTTAATGTAAATTATTCATAAGTACAATCGCTTTATGAATAAAATTGCTATGGCCGTATTTTAGAATAGCCTTTAATGATTTAGCCTTTCTATTACAGATGTCTGGAAAACTTTTCAGCAACTGAATTCCATGTTGTTACACCCGAGACAAAATCCTAAACGCAATTTGACAAAATATATTATCTTGCATGAAATAAGATCACATACACACTAGATTAGCCATATATTTCCGGCTATACAGTCAAACGAATCTAAAAAAGATCAATACAGGAAACAAAAAGAAGGACCTATTAGAACCCAAAATGGCTGTTTAAAGTACCACCAAATGTTTATCTGAATATAAATACGGTCCGTTTACAAAATTTGTATCAAAGCCATAATATTGGTATTAAGTCGCTATGGCGTATTATCCTTAAACAAACAGTGCATGTTTTATTACTGTCGTCTGTCAGGGCGTGTTCCCATTCATTACCGTCTGCTGCAATATGTAATTTCCCTATATGATTTAATATGAGTGCTTTAAGTAAATCTGCATTATTACTGTTCAATAGCGATTGTAGTCAGATAATTCAGTCCATTCTAGACCAAATTATCTAGTTATTCAATCCTGTAATTGATACAGCGGGATGTCGTAAAAGCATGATCCATTTTCTCGTCGTCACTAGCCTCCATTTTTCTTCACTAACTTGATGAAGTTGAAAGCGCGTACGGAAATATATCAAACTTTGTTTTCTTGAATGTAATATAACATATGGACTAGAAAGTTTGATGAGGAGGAATTTCGATATTAATACATTAAATTAAATATAGAGAATGACTTTGATAAATAATGCATTGGGAAATCGCTTTGTTACTGTAAAATCATTTATTTTCGCTGACATTAAATTTCATGGAATCTGTGATTTAATCAATTTCGTTGGTATATATATTCGTGGAACCATGTTCTAGAAAACATGAGGTCTATGAAATAAAGTTATCGCGGGGATAAATATTCGTGAATAAAGTAATCTACGAAATTAACGAAAATTAGTCCCCCAAGAAAATTAATGATTCTAATGACATTCTACAGCATCGACTACTCAAGGCTGCCTATTACATCTGTCAGCCGTGGGATGCTTGGCTAGCATTTTATCATTACAAGGATATGCATAAGAGGTACGTCGACCAATCAAAATACTGCTTACATAAACGAGTACTCTTCAGTTGGAGATCTAAAAATAATCGATAATGAGCAAATGCTAAGTAATCATACCAAGAGCGATGTGTGGAGTAACGCAATGATCGCTTGTGGGTTTCCGACGCTGGATATTCTATCGCCTTAAAATTCATAGATTAGAATCAGTTTTTTTTTTTTTTCCTATTTGTTAACGTATGTTGGCACCATTCGAGGTCATTTATAGACATTTTGTACACATAGATATAGACAAAGAGCTTCCAAAATATAGTATTAGACCAAATATGGCACATGATAAAATGCAATCACATTATCTGGGTAAGAGGTTAACTATAGTTCTAGAATGGAAGCCTTGCAAAAAACCACGAATATGATAATTTAACGGATATCCCATTGAGAATTTCATATATTTTTAAAAGAATGAAATTACAAAAAAAAAAAAAAAAAAAAATGCTGATGATGAAATCGAAAGACTAATTAATTTAATCCCCCAAGGACTAGAAATCACATCAATATGTTAATTTACTCAATATAATTATCTAATTATTGTTAGCCTTTTCCAATATGCTGCTGTTTTGGTTATTTGTGATATATGATCGTTACAAAGAGTTTGATGAAGGCATGGGGCAAAAGGTTTCCATGAGTTCCAATGTACTTTTCACTGGATTTGTATGCAACCGAAGGTACTCTTCAAATGTGCCTCGAGCAGTAACATGATACAAATGTAAACAAATATGACCGACAAGGTTTTGACTGTCATATTCGGATTTTTTATTTCTTAACTTCTCATTTAATGTAGAAAAAAAACAAAAAAGATTTGTCGTCCTGTCGTTTCTGTTTGGAGATATAAAATTGTAATCATGTGCTAGTTAAATGCATGGGCAAACTGCTAAATCTTGCAGAATTATATTATTTTAAATGGAACATAAATACTGTCTGCGTAAGACGCCATCTTGAAAACACCATTTTTCTGCTACAATAGAGTAAAATCTCTACACACAGAGCACCAATAAAACAAGAAGATGTGACGTTGCAAAACTTTCTCTGAGCAACTCGCCCCATAGCTTCCCGAAATGAAACACATAATCAGTAAGATATGGCACATATAACTACTCGAACAAAAAAAAAATAATGTGTCCACAGGACACAGAGATCCCCACCTTTTTCCCCACAGTTTCCCCACAAAAGAAAGAGACACGTAAAACCAAACACGGAATATGAAAAATTATTATACCCCTAAAAAAAGTCTGGGTCATTAGACCAGGAGCTGTATTAATATTGTCTTCATGACGTCTGCGGATAAGTCACGCGAGAATCGTCTGCCGCAGTTTCTGTTGGTAAAAGGTATACCATATCTAGGGACAACACATACACATAGATGTTATGAAAAGATAGATAGATAGAGAGAGATTTGTTAGTAGCAGAATATATGTTCATGTTTAAACTTATTTATTTTACGTCGATTGGGAAACAAGACTTATACTAATCCCTGTCGACGGTTCATGGGTTGGACCAGTACTTTGCGCCTTTGACATGAAAAGTCATCGTCCCCGAGGTTCGAACCCACAACCTTCGGATCCGTAATCGGATACGTTACCTCTGGACCACGGCGCCCTCTTCAGAATATACTGGAATACCCCATTATTAACATCAAATGAAGGTTGCCAGGGCAGACTGACCCAGGTTTTTCAGACTTCATGCTATAAATGTGATACAGTCAAATATAGACTGTGTCATTGAATTATCCACTTCGGACACGAGCTGTATTAATGTAGTATTTAAGACGTCAGCAAATGTAGGCCTTCAAGGCAATCATTTATTTGCAAATGAAAACCAAGTTTACTGCGACATTGTGTTTAGGTTCCAATTGATGTGTTCAATGATTATTATAACTCTCTATTTAAAATGTTTGTTAAACTTTGCGCACCGATACTATCCTAGGAGATTAAGACTCATTTAAACGTGCATAAGGCATTATAACTAGATTTCCTTAATCAATTACAATCTAAAACTATATAATAGTGTATTCAAATGGAAACCCATTTTGAAATATTGAACCACTATATACTCAATTACGGGCGTACTATAAAGAACGCAGCACGTTTAAAATTTGTCGTCTGTCAGAACGATTTCCCATTTATTACCGTCTGCTGCAATATTTAATTACCCTATACGGTTTAATGCGAAGACTATAAATATGTTAAAATGTTTCCGTATTATTACGCGTTTCAATATCGGCTGCTGTTAGTCCATCTTAGACCAATAATGTAGCTATTGAATCTGGTAATTAATATTGCAGGATGTCGTAAAAGCATGATCTATTTTCGCGAAGCCCTAAGCCTCCATTTTCATAAAACATTTTAGATTGCGATATTAATGCGCGCACGGAAATATATTTAGAATTGAGAGTACATATATTCATGTGATATTACAACTGGATAAGGTAATTCGATGAGAAGGACAGCCGTGACTTTGTTAAATTATGAGAAATCATCTTAAAAGAGGCACTCAGTTATGACCTTGACTTTCATACGCGTATAAATGCATGCATTTAAAATTGTTTATAAAACGGTTATCAAGCCGATCGATACCTTATTAATTTCACAGTCTTGTTTGTTGTTTAATTTCCAGTCATTATGCATAGTTTAAAACAATTTTATTTAATAAATAGATGATATACTTCAGCAAATAAACATACTGCGTTTTTCTTGAAAAAAAAAAAAAAAAAAAAGAACATTTCTATATTTCTGTATGCGACTTAAGTATAAAATCTGTTGCATAGAATTTCTAAAAATTTTACACAATGACAGGAAATATAGTACCAAACATTGAGTTGAAATTAAACGGTGTTGTTTGCCCATATTATTAGGTTATCTGCCCCTAAAAATGAAAGCAAAGAAATCATTTTCAGGGGCAGATAACTAAAAAAGTAAAATGGTAATCCCCAATTTTTTTCCATGAATTTGTTTTTTGTGTTATTCTCTATTATCATGCAAAGTTTAAGAAATTTCTCTTGGCTAGTTTTAATTTTCATTCTTAAGCTATCTAATAAATCAAAGCGCTGAAAGCACTGAAGTTGTGTGTGTCTCAAGTGGAAGAGGGTTTGACAAGCTGCAAAGATGCAGGGTATTTTAGTTTTTCCAAATATTAAACTTAAATTAAAATAATTAACGATTATTCATGGCAGGCTATAGATATATAGGGGGAGTAAGAGTGGCAATGTGCTAATTGTTATCAGTCTGTTGAAACAAATGGTGTGTTCATCTAATGACCCTCTTAACGCAACGTTAAAGCGGGGTTATTGGCATTGTGCGAAAATTTGACCTCCGTTTATTGAACTTACTGTGATGAACAACAAAAAAAAAAGACAATACTTTCCTCTTTGCACTATCAGTGCTTTGATTTGTACTATGGAGCGACGGCACAGTTTCTATACTGACTGGCAAAAGAAACCCCCCAACGGAATTTGGCGTTATTTTCCTCATACCTATTGAAATTTTAGTGAAATGTAGTCTGTATACATGTACATTGACCGACAATCACGGCAAAGAAAAAATCGTGCGCTTCTATTCAGCCCGATGTCCATTTCCGGTGGCTGCTTATGATTTCCACGTGCACCTCGTGTATGTTTACCACGTGGTGAAATCGATCACATTTTACACAGTTACATGTGATAGTCGATAGAAAATCACAATTTCAGAGATTTTCTGATTAAACATTCGTATTTAAGAATGTCAAGGCTAAATTCTGAAGAGAGAGCTCGCGTTTTGGCCGCGGGCGAACGCAAGAACAAGTTGCTAGACGTTTTAACATCTCGCGTTCGACGATTCGGCGTCTTGTTCGACGTGTTTGAGTTACGGGAACGTTTGCCGATCGGACACGTTCAGTAAAACCTCGTGTGACGTCTGTAAGACAAGATAATTTCATACGTCAACGTCATTCGCGTGACAGGTTTGTTATGGCGGAATCGACGTCGCGTTTAGTAGTCGGTAACCGTGGTCGCCCAATAAGTCGTTATACGGTTAGAAGACGACTGAGGGAACGCGGGATTACCTGCCGTAGACCCTACCGTGGTTTAGTTCTAACTTTACGCCACCGTCACCAACGTCTGATCTGGGCCCGCAACCATCGCGGTCAGCGTTGGCAGAACGTGGTGTTAAGCGACGAGTCGCGTTTCAACATATGGAAGCCGACGGGCGTATCCGTGTGTACAGGCGACGTCACGAACGCTACGTTGACAATTGCGTTGTCGAGAACAATCCGTACAGAGGGGGCGGAGTTATGGTCTGGGCAGCGATAAACTACAAGTTTAAGACCCAACTTGTCGTCTGCCAAGGTAACCTCACAGTAAGGCGTTACATAGACCAGGTTTTATGTCCTGTGGTTGTACCGATGTTCCGCCAACGTCAAAACCTGGTCTACCAGCACGACAACGCGCGACCACACGTTGCACGTGCCACCCGGGACTTTCTACAGGCGAACAACATTGGCGTTTTGCCGGCGTATTCACCGGATTGCAACCCGATTGAACACGTGTGGGATTACCTTGGACGTCGGTTTCGTCGACGTCAACCCCAGCCAGCAAACGTCCAGCAACTGACGGCAGCGCTGCACCAGGAGTGGGGAAGAATCCCTCGTTATCTGCTACGCAATTTGTGCGGTTCCATGAGACGTCGCCTTGCTGCGGTTGTCGCAAGTAGAGGTGGACACACACGCTACTGATTTTCGAAATGAAAATTCCCCGACCGGTCTATTTAAAATTTCGTTTTTTTTTTAAACTGTAACAATTTGATAATTTCTTTACGATCATTATTTAATTAAAAATATTCAAATTTGCAGATGATAATAAGTTTTTGTCATTCTAAATCACGAATACTGAAAAATCGGAAATCAAATAGGAAGGGGGCGTTTCTTTTGCCCCTCAGTTTATTTATAGATGCAACTCAGTGGATCCTACTGTATCTTTAGTAACTTTGGATAGCTGATATACACCTGTATCAGTCATTCTATAGAGCAACAAATAACCCCTGGAGATATCCCTGGTGTATCTGAGATACCTAGATGTGATTATAAGGAAGTTACACGGATTTTTATCGTAATTCAAGTTTTCTATATGGTCCATTGAAACACCACTAAGTAACCCTGCACATCCACTATCCAAATTCAGGCATAAGCCACCTTTGCATTCGAAAGAAACTATACTCCGCATGGTAAAGTGAGTTACGCAACATCCTATGGAAAATAGTTCTTCTGTGCTTTTATACTACATACATTTATTGTGTCCCGTAAATATCTATATTTTACTCAAAATTGAGTTTTTACTACTTTGGCTGAATCTCAGCATATCTATATTGTAGAATTCTGTTCAATCGTTCGGCCATTCATACAAATTGAGAGGTTATGCGGTTTTATATGTAGAGAAACGGACCCTAAGAATGTAGGTACTACGTCACATACAACTAATCAAAGCACACAATGCGCTGAGAGACGGGCGACGGGATTAACATTCTAAACCCAGCGTTTCTTAAGTTATTGAAGCAGTCACATGATGACAAAAACTCCACCCGCTGTTGCTACAGAGGTTCTGTTTGTAATATAATAATCCGGAGTAAAGGTCATGAACCTTTCATTCATAAAGAGCTGCATACCTTAGTAGGTCATTCTCTTTCTCTAGTGCTAGCGAATTCTATCTGTTGTTTTGTATGTGTAGAAATTGACCAGGTATTTGATTATTTAAGATACTAGAATGTTTGCCTATCTATTTCAAAGTTAAGAAATGCCCTGGGAGGAACCTAACTCGCCATCATGCAAAATATTGTGTGGACTACTTTAGGTCAATTACATACATACGGAGCGCTACTTTTTCTTTTTACAGGAGTATATCTTCATGTACGTAAGATGGGTTGCTGTTCTGATTAAGAAATGTCACGTATATTTTTTTCACGCTTAAAATTGATGCTTCCAGTGCAAAATAATGGCAAAAGAAAACATGTTAACAAATAGTAACACACTAAAAGCGGTTACGGTTATGATTTAAACGCCTGTGTAACATATTCCACTCGTATTCGTTAGTGCAGAATCGCATGGATCCGCACTAAGCGCGGAGAGGTACAGTTAAAAATGTTGTGGAAAATATGCAAATTAGCAAGGTCTGATTTCGATTTTCAGCATAAGACGGCTATCGCCGTCTAAAAACTGTATTGGGCGCGTATGCCTTCAAAGATTCGGCAGTTTGATCAGATATAATCTTCAGGAATCATAATTACGAACTTCCAGTCAAAATTGGTATACTTTTTGCTTATATATCATCTAATCACATTTACTCAACAGAAAATAATTTCGCCTCTGAAGAATGAAAAAAATCCATGCAGACATCATTTGATAACTGTCTAAGCACAGTTCCCTCAAATACAGAAACTCAATCAAAACATGAACATGTTCCAGACAATCTCGCCGAAAACTTAATCAAATCAGCCTTGGATATTTCATTTTTTGAAATTAGTTTTAAACTTGGAAATGAAGTACTGCTGCAAATCGCCAATGCGTTAATGTAAACTTTGGCAGAAACTATTTCAGGTAGTATTTCAGAACGAAGCTCACGACTTGCAATTTGTTACTTCAATTTTAAATTTTCTCTGAAATGTATCTCTCTTCAAAACACCAGTATGTTTACTAACTCACTGACTATATGTAAGACGATATC
>CM037790.1:21641050-21668262 GCA_021229015.1 Solen grandis | reverse complement strand
AAAAAATTAAGCATTAAATTTGGAATGAAAGACTTTATGCATGTGATATTTATCATTTCAGTAATGTGATAATAGTGTTGCCAAACCTTTTGTGTAACATGCATGTGATATTTATCATTTCAGTAATGTGATAATAGTGTTGCCAAACCTTTTGTGTAACATGCATGTGTTGAAACCGTTTTGTTCTATTTTGCCCCTCTTATGTCATCAGCTCATTTAGACTGCAAATTATTGATTAACTTGATGAATTTGAATATTAATTGTTGACTTAAGCTAATTGCGAAATTTTCACTTTGTCTTTTATCAGTTATGAAGAATATATTTTTAGTCTGCATTTCATTTATGAATAATTTGTACTGAATTAGTCTAATTGATTGATGGCATTTCAGAAAGCACCCCCTCTGCTTGATCAATAGTCTTTTTGAATAAATTTTGTAGAATCAAATTTACACACTTGATCGCCATTTTCACTACAAAATAGGTCTTAACTGTGCAAATATACCACTTAACACTGTGTAATTTGTCTTTGGTGTGTAGATATACCACTTAACACTAATTTATTGATCTTTATTATGTAGATTTACCACTTTACACTATAAAATTGATCTTTAAATTGCCTAGATCTGCCAATTACAAAATTCGTATTTTTATTGTCTAAGTCTACCAATTTACATTTCTTAATATTTCATATATGTTATAATTAGAGGTACGCTTTTATTAATGCTTAAACAAAAATCGTTGCTTTTCTTGAATGACTTATCATACCTGACCCTCTTCACAAGTGAAGTGGGGACTTTATAGGAATCATGCTCATCATGTCACCTTCCATCCCGTCATATCAAATCCTGATCAAACCGTCCCATCTTGTCAAGTCCTGTCATATCAAATCCTGTCCCATCATGTCAAGTCCTGTCATCTCATATCAAATCCTGTCCCATCATGTCAAGTCCTGTCATGTCATATCAAATCCTGTCCCATCATGTCATATCAAATCCTGTCCTGTCCCATCATGTCATATCAAATCCTGTCCTGTCCCATCATGTCTGCTATCAAATCCGTCCTCCCTCATGTCATATCAAATCGTCCGTCCCATCATGTCATATCAAATCCTGTCCCATCTTGTCAAGTCCTGTCATTCATATCAAATCCTGTCCCATCTTGTCAAGTCCCATCATGTCATATCAAATCCTGTCCTGTCCCATCATGTCATATCAAATCCTGTCCCATCATGTCATATCAAATCCTGTCGCATCTTGTCAAGTCCTGTCATGTCATATCAAATCCTGTCCCATAATGTCAAGTCCCGTCATGTCATATCAAATCCCATCCCATCATGTCAAGTCCTGTCCCATCATGCCAAGTCCCGTCATGTCATATCAAATCCCATCCCATCATGTCAAGTCCTGTCCCATAATGTCAAGTCCCGTCATGTCATATCAAATCCCATCCCATCATGTCAAGTCTTGTCCATATGTCAAGTCCCGTCATGTCATATCAAATCCCATCCCATCATGTCATGTCCTGATATATCACGTCCTGTCTTGTCATGTCACAACACACATTAAATGAAGTTTGGAAACTGTTGTTGATAATGCCTTCATGCTTGAAATAATGACTTATCATCATAATGCTTATTCAGCAAACAAGTGCAGATAACTGTGTCAAGGATTTTGTAAGAATTGTAGTCCTTTGTCTGTGTCAGAGCAGTAACTGGGAAAATTAATTACCTTCAGTGATAGTTCTAGTTTACATAAGGTGACTGGTATGTTTTTGTTTCTTTTCCTATTTTTTTTTATAATCCTTGACTTAGATAGAAATACTGCATTTATTTAGATAGCATTAGTAAGTATAATGCCAATAAGTTAATTGAAAGCTCATTGTTTAGAAAGTATTTTTTTTTGTACAGACAGTGTATTTTTTATCTTATATAGGGGATGAATGATAGATCTGTCATTGGGTTGGAACAAAGATTGGGAGGTTCAACCAGGGGATGTCTGGTTCATGTTGATCCTTGGAAAGTTTCCAAGTTGAACCAGACACATGAGGGTTGAGATCTCTCAATTTTCAATCTTATCTAATGATCAGTATTTTTCTCTACAAACAATTTTAGAATTATGAAAGTCCTTATATATGGATCCTCAGGTGAGAGTAGTTCATTTACAAAGTCTGGCATCAAAATGAAGCCAATATTAGGTTGGATTTTATTGTGTCACCTGTTGTAAGCAGAGGTGAAACATAAGGATAACTTGTCTGTTGACTGTCTGTTCATCCAACCGTCTGTCTGTCTGTCACACTTTTCCCGTAACACGTCAGTAGGTGATACATGTGTTCCAAAGAACACTCTTGTTTCTACATGGTATTGTGGTCAAACATGTTAACAATGTCTATGTATTAGGATCTTAATACCGTAATGACTCATCTCAGATAGGTTATTCAAAAGTTACGGCCCTTGAATGATAAAAAGTTGTAAATATGGTTCCCAGTTAAGGGCTCATATCCTTAATGCAGCTTAAACATTAAACTAAAGCTATATTCATCAGTAAGAACAGTGATGGGGCCAACTTGGCCCTATTGTTAATCCCTGTTGGGGGTTTCCTATTAGTCATCTAGTTTTTACTTTGCATTATTTCACAGGCTTCCATCCAGAGCTGATAATAACTAATTCCTTGTTACATGATTATATTTAATACTTACTAATTCTCTAGTGTAATTGTTTTCTATTTTTAGAGAAAGATGACGGCAACTCGCCAATCTTGGGTATAATAGTAATTTTGCTTTTTTGTTCTGTACTAACAAGTGTATGAGGCTTCTATTGACTAGCATGCTTCTCAATATATTTATTGCATAGTGGAGGGGTAGTTAGGGAGAAAATCTTTTGTATTTACATCTTGGGAAGTCCTTTTCACTTTATAATTTATATAAATTTACACAAAAATGAACATGCCTGATTCTACTGTTTGAGATATCACATTAGTCCTTATGAAAATGTATATTGTAGATCAGTTCTAAGAATATATTGTTTTAGTTTAAACATATTTTACTTGTAATAACATGTGACGTACATTTTATACAAAATACAAGGAAATACAAAAAAAGGAGTAAAACGAGAAGCTAAAATCTACATATTGTTTTGGAGTGATGATTTCCAATTACCTTGCATTTTGGGACTTCGGATTTTTTCATGTGAGGAAGCCTTCCAGCTGGCTTGCGGTAGGTCAGTGGTTCTACCCGGGTACCTCTGTGTACTCTGGGTCTTCCTCCACCTGTAATTAGCTGGACGTCGCTATATGATCGAAATACTATTGCTGCGACGGAAAACCCAATACAATACAATACAATACCTTGCATTTTGACCAATTATGTAATAAAGTTTGTTATAATATTGCATGATTACATAATTCTTTGTGCCACTTTGAGTAAGTATAGACCTGTGATATATATCCATTATCATATACCCAATTCAGCATTTCTAACTCAAGATTGCATCATTATTTTGGCAAAACAAGGCCATGATAATAAAAAAAAAAAAAATGCTTGTTTACAAATTATTAGGACTGGGAGCTCAACAAGGTGTAGGATCATGTGACCACATGATAACATGAAATGTGTAAAATTGCTCATATAAATTATAAATATAATGAGGTTTTTATTCAATTTAATGCCAATTAAACCAAATATGTATCTCATTAGATCACAGCTCTCTCTTATGAGTGATACTGAAAAGTATCCACAGCAAGATGTGAAGCGTCTCAACCGGATCTTGATCAAATCCTGTTCATCCGGGGGGGGGGTTTTCATCTCGAGAAAAAAAATAATATTTTGGACTGTTTCATATCTCTGTTGAATACCAGTAGGTCTTTTCGATATTTAAATAGAAGACAGTTCAAGCACAGGACAGATTTTATTTAGGCTTGTACAATTTACATTATCGTCTCAACATGTAATGGAAATAAATATTAAAGACATGTGTTGACAGGAAATAATTTCAAACCATTAAACTCATGAAAAAAAAAAAAGAAATACTGAAACAAATGTAGCACAGTGTCACACAGTAAAGCATGTTGCACCATATAACAGTTATGCATTCTCTCCTGAGTCACATCTCTAGGCTGCTTGGTCTTGTATACCAGTTGTGTGAATCTACAAGGGACCTGGTGGCTGATTGGTTAGAGCCGACAGGTTGTGGGTTAGATCCCCAGCAGTGACATACCAAAGTCATAAAATGGTACTGGTATAGCTCCCTTGCTTGACGCTCAGCATATAAAGGTAGTTCCTGACTGGGTTGACCCTGTGTCAGGATATATGACTGGTTGTGGTATCATGCCACATGTCTACGGTGTGATACTGCAGTGTGGTAGCACTATATCTGTCTGAAGTAGACTAGTCTCAAAATGAATGAAATATTCACAAATCATTAAACCAAATAAACAAACAAATCTGTACAAGATCTATTTCTTCTGTATTTCACAGATTATACACATAACAAGGTTTTGGAAACACCACCTATTCATCTGTTCTCAACCTGTCCTTGTGTATATTGTACTATTTAAAATATTAGATTTGACCATAAAAATGAACCTTTGCCTTCAATAACATAACCATTGTATTGCCATAACTTTCAAGGTTTGTTGTTTAAACCTGCTTAGGAAATTTAATTTTGATATATCTCATAGACATGGGAGACTTCTTTTTTTTTGTTATTTGATAATTTTATGAATTTTATTATCAGATAAGTAATAAGAAAAAAAATGGCACATAATATAGGATTCCTTGTAGCAATAAAAAACAACTCAAGACAGATGATTTGAACTTATAATATGGAATATATTATGAAACAGTATGCCATGCAAATTAGTGTAGAAAATTAAGTTATGATTATTTACTTGTATGTGGTTGATTTGTTTAATCTATGTCCATGACAAGCTTTCTTGTACATTAATATATTGTTTAACACTGAATGTATAAAATTATATATTTTTGTATTTCCTAATGTGATAGCATTAAAATAAGGCTGTTGGGTGTAAGGATATTTATTGATTTAGTATTTTGACATTGTTGTCAGCAGGAAGGGTGTTTTGTTATTTTGTCTAGCTTCAAAAATAGTTATGTATGTTATGGAAAGGGAACAGGTCATGAACTTGTAGCACGTCAGTACTGTATGAGTACCTTGTATCCTGCTACTGTTGGAGACCAGGGCATGTCTGAAAAAGTGGGGAGGGCCATGCATAGCTGCAATTTTATATGCATTTTTTTTTTTTTTTTTTTTTTTACTTGAACATAGTCCTATAGTTTCATTATATTAAACACCCCTAGCATCTTAATTTTTTCTACAGAAAGAAATACAGAGTAGGCAACATATGACCTCCCTTCTAATAGAAACCTGTCCATTTATATGAGTGGGTCATTGTTTGGTGCAGCCATACTATATGGCTACATGTTTTGTCCAAGTCTAAATACCACATTATATTGTACAGTATTATAGGTATATAATGCAATGCACAATAAGTCAGCTGAACAACTTGTAAGAGAAAAATGTTATATAGAATTTTGCATCACAATGGATCTACAGTGTATTATTTTGAAGAAAAAATGTTGCCAGAACTATGATATTTCCTCCTTATAGGCCATACAGTTTTAATTTTATGTTTAAAGTGCACATGCCCTTTATTGCATGGTTACAAAAAAAAATTGTATACTCCATACTAATCAAGGCAACTTAGTCTGCCAATAGCGCAGAAATGAAATTGAACATTATTTATCAAATATATCAATATCGGCAGTCACTTTTTTTAGTTTTTAGGTTAATGACAGTCATACTACACAATGTATTAAAAAGAAAGTAAATGTGAAGTCGTTATTAAGTCACATTATAAAGTAACTCTCAAATGCAAATGAAGTATGGTTTTTGGAATCTGTCAGTGTTTTATTTTTATGCCCCTGCCTTGGTGAAAGGGCATTAAAATTACCCATTGTTTAGCTGTCCATTCACATTTTTCATTTCTTTCAATAACTATATATTGAAAGACTCAATGGATAAAATTCATATTTGCAGTGTAAGTATTTTAAGTATGCTAAACATAGAATTCAGTCAGTATGGCCTCAAAGAGGTGGAGTGGGGTTGGGACCATTACATAAGAAAATATATTTTGTTGTTGTTTTTGTTGTTATTTTTTCTGTTCTGTTCTATCCATTTTTGAAAGAAAGATGTCAGTTTAGCAGCTAATTTGTAATTTAGAATAATCTTGTGTAGAATAAAACAATCCAAAAATGTTCTTTTTTATGGCTTAGTCTTTAGTGTAGCATTTTCCCAATTTTATCATGTCATGTCATCACTACAATATCTTGTGTTGTTATTTTGTCACAATTGTTTATGTATTATTATCGGTTGAAACTTTTATTGCCAGTTTCACCATTATATATTATTTATACATTCATTTATATAATCAGATTTATCCCATTTATCTTTTTATTCAATAGAAAAGTGACATGCCTTTTGTTAGATTTCTTTGTTCAAATGATATGCTTGCCTGACATTCATTTATATAATCAGAGTTATCCCCCTTTATCTATTTATTCAATAGAAAAGTGACATGCCTTCTGTTAGATTTTTTGTTCAAATGATTTGCTTGCCCTGACATTCATTTATATAATCAGAGTTATCCCCCTTTTTTATTCAATAGAAATGTGACATGCCTTCTGTTAGATTTCTTTGTTCTCTGTGTTTGTTCTCTTTGTTCTCAACATGTTTTGTTTTGTAAGCAGAGGTGACACAGGGATCTTTTTACCATCATCTGTCTGTCAGTTTGTCTGTCTGTCTGTCACACTTTTTTCCATCATGCTTGTCCATCACACATTTTCCCTCAGGCTTCAGCAAGTGACACATGTGTTCCAAAGAACACTTTTGTTTTTATACTGAAATTGCACTTTGACACATTGCTGCCAATGGAAGACTGTAAAACATTATATACATTATCTATCAAACATCTATCAACTGTGTATATCATTAACATTAACTTTCATTGAATGTATTGAAGGCATTTCCATTGGTTCCATTTATGTTTGTTGTTATATGTTCTAGAGAACATTTGATTTAAAAAGTAAACAGTTTTTTTTAAAGTTTGATATTCATGGATAAAACAAGCCATCCATGACATTTGTGATAATTAGTGCCCATTAAAAACTTATGATTTTACAGTATACATGTAATATGGTTTATACCTCATGATGCAAGATATAAGTGTATTATAATTTTATCAGGCTGTTATTCTGATATATTTACAGCCCAAAGAGGAGAAGCCTATGAAATGAAGAACCCAGCTGAAGATGCTGGACAGGGTGAAAAAGTAAGTATCAAAAATGTCAAGGAACCAGATGTTGAATATATGATCTTCACCTTTCATCCCACCAGGATTTTGTTTTTGTTGTTATGACGACATTAATTTTTAGGCTAGGTCAGCCTCAAGGTCTCTCCCGATCAGCAACTTGCTTCTCATTGAGGAAATATGATTGCCAAACTGTACAGATTTATTTACAGTCTGATTTAGGTTTATGCTGGTTGCTAAGATCATTTTTCATGTAGATTTTCTATGGGTGAAGGTCAGAGCTACAGTCCCTAGATGTTAGAATGGATATATGTGTTAGCTGGATATATCAAGTAAAAATCCTCCACTTACGTTGAATGTCTAAAACCAGACAAACATATGGATGCTCTGGTGTCATAAAAAAAATATGTTTAAGTTTTCTATTTTGGAAATTATTTTGTCAGATTGTTTGTCTGTATGATTATCTTACATGAGTGTTAATAAGTTGTCATCTAAAGTAAAAACTAGATCACTTCTTTAATCTTTAAAAAAAATCAACAGCTTTTATCAGATCTTCATGAAACTTGGCCACATGATATCTAAAAAAGTGTGAGTCAAGAACTAGGTCATTGGGTCAAATTTCAAGAGTTGTTTTTGCATTATTTATTCAACAGTCTTAATTTTAAAATATCTGGCTATAGTGTTGCATCCACACTAGCCTCTGGTTATAATTTGCATTTTTTTGTACATTTTCATTGTGTAATAAAGCATTGGTCTTTTTTAAGCTGTATGATCTGTTTTGACAAAGCCTAAAAAAATCCAGAAGCCTAAATGTTACTTAGATGACCCCTCTTATACTAACTGGTTGATAGCTTGTTAGCATTGTTTGATAATTGTTGCATGATGCTGTCATTTAGCCTTTTCTCTGAATTTGTACTGTTTTTTTATTATTTTTATTTTTATTTTTTTCTTCTTCTTATATTTGTGTTAATTTCGATGTGTTGCCATTGACTCAGAACAATGAAAATTTTATGGCATATATTTCAAACCATGATCTTCCGGATGCAATGAATTTCATATTCATATGACGTTATATAACGTCAGATTTGACGTCAGGTGAATAGTTTGTACGCGGTCTACAGCTATTATTTCTTGACTGATTTTCATCAAAATTTAACAGAATGTGTATGTTAGGCTCTAGTTGTGCATCCCGGTGTCTGTTTTTCAAAATTCGAAAAGGCAATGGTTCTATGGCGAATCCAAGATTCAAACCATTGACGTCAAATTTCAAATGCGTATAAAATCGCTTACAGATGAGTTATAAAGATGATATTTGGACAGAATATAAGTCTGTAGGATTTATTTACATTCTCAGAAGATGAACGTCAAATGAAGTCATATGCTTCAGATAGACCTTTTGCATTTCAATAATTTTCATTTGTCTATGACGTGTTTTGACGTCAAACTTGACGTCGTCTTAAATATTTGTGCGCGGTCTACAGCCATTATTTCTGGGCATTTTCATAAAAATTTAACAGAATGTGTATGTTAGGCTCTAGTTGTGCATCAAAATTCGAAAATGCAAAGGTTTTATGGCAAATCAAGATTCGAAAAATTGCGTAAAAATTAAAATACGTATAAAATGTTCCCAATTTTTTAAAAAAAATAATATTTGGAAGTATTTAAGTTTTGTTTTTTAAAATTTTGGGGAAAGAAAAATTCTTTCGACGTCATATGAGTTTTAAGGTCAAAAAGAATTTTTCATTTATACGCTTTTAATTAAAAATTTATGTTGTTAATTCCCAGGAAAAAAAAAATTTAATGGATAAATAAATAAATGCGTTTTTGAATGGGGGGTTTATTTCATTTTAAACGTGACTTTCATATAAGTAAATTTGACTCAGGAAAAAAAGGCTTTAGGGTTAAACCATTTTTTTGGCCCGTTTTCCCCCCAAAATTTTTACAGAAGGGTATGTACTGCTTTGTTTGTATTCCGGTGTGTTTTGGAAATTTAAAAAAAGGGCCCTAGTTCTTGGCAATCCAAGATTCAAACCCACTGACTTTAAAATTTAAAATTTCGTAAAAAATCATTCCCAAAAGATTAAATGGATATTTGGATAAATATTGGGTTTTAAGATTTTTTTATTCTGGAGGGCCCCGAATATATGAGCCCAGGGGGGTAAAAAAGAATTTTGTATCTAGGTTTTAAATTTTTATTTTGGGAAAGGGTTTCCCAGGGGGGGGGAAAATTTTTAAATGCTTATATTTAAGATAATGATTTTTTTTTTGTATTTTAGTCATGACCCCTATGACCCCAAAATTTGACGTTTTTTCAAAGTTTGTACCCCGGTTTACAGCCTTATTTCTGGAGGATTTTCATAAAAAATTTCACAGAATGGTATGTTAGTTTTAGTAGTCCCAAATCGGGTCTTTTTTCCCAAAATTTCCCGAAAAGGAAAAGGGTTTTTAAATGGTTTAATCCAAGTTTAGAAGCATTGATGTCAAATTTCAGTATGTCTTAAGTTTCTTTTACATTCTGAGAAAATGAACTCTTTAGAGTATGGATTTAAGGAAAGTTTTTTTTTTGGGAAATTAAACGGTTTTTATTTTTTTTTTTGATTTCCCTTTAAATTTCTTATGAAGGTCCCAGTTTGACCCTATAAAAATACCCATTTCCCAATTTTAATTTCCCAATTATTCCCTTTATATTTGAAAACCTTTTAAAGCTGACCGAATTATGTGACAATGAATTTAAGCTTTTCTTTTTAAATTTGTTTTGTTACTTTTTATAGAAAATGGCCCAAGTTAAATAAAAATTAAAAAAAAAAAAGTTTTTTTTTACTTTTGAGTTGCCCTCCAAGTTAATCGGTTTTTTTTTTTTCAAATTTTAAAGGAAGTTATGGCCCTAAAAAAACAATTTAAAGGAAGGAATTGTAACCTAACCTTTTTTGCTTTCCCGGGGTTTTGTCAAATGTAGCAGAAAGTCCCATCTAGTTCTATTTTTCATGCTGACAAGAGACAGGCTAACACAGTGCTTGCTGTAGCATGAGCCGGCTGTCATGAGATTACACAGAATTAACTTATCATTAATGTATTAATGTTACTGAATAAGGAACATCTTTAACCCAGCAGTACAAAAATTACAGCACAGGCTATTATTTTGTATATTGTTCATATTTCATCTCTTTTCTTTTTATTCTTACAATTGTCTAATTAGAGGAAGCCCAGCCAGTGCTACAATATCTTGTAATTGCTCACTAAAATCAAAAGAATTTAAAGTGGGTAACATATTTGGCATAAAACAATCTTTCATATGGTCCACAAAAATAAAACAGTATTTTGTGTGTAACAATATTTATATTTAGTTTAATTTCTTATTAGCTCACCTGTGGCACATTTGCTTATTGATTATTGTTTTATTCTGTACAATATCTGTATGAAATTTGTTTTTACAGGTACAGCAACGATTTAAGGTGGCTCTTTTGCCATTTCATGCCATCGTTGTTATCGGCACTACATAGCTGTTATTGTTATCATAGCAGTTATTAAAAACTAAAGGTATTATTTAATAGAAAGGATTCCTTTGTGATAACTCTAACGGCATTCTTAATCTCTCGTCTTTAATAATTTCCTGCAACTAATATTTTGAATTTAACCCACATTTATGCTTAGTCTTTAAACTGATCTTTGTACTTTGCTTTAGAATAACTTAAAGTTTTTCTGAGTGTTAGAGTGTGTTTTGGTTGTTTGAGAACTTTACCATGGTGGCACATTTTCAGAACATTATTAAACTAGATCAATCTTTGTCTTAAGGGTCTTTAAACCTCGAAGGATTTAACCGAAACGCTTTTAACTACGGCAAGGAAATCAACTGAGCTCTGTCAAGAAAGGGCTAAAAAATCACAAAATAATATTTTACCCCTGGCTGTCAGTTTTTTACACTAACCTTCCCATTGTGATAACGGTGGGGCGCTACTGGTGCTCTACTGACTACCAAAGTATTGTTTTTATTGTCCGTTGCTTATTCCGCAGCACAATGGCAGAAAGTTTTGAGCATGTCAGAAAATATATACCCTCACTTGCCGTTGATATTTTTAGGTCTTATTTTTCTGGCAATTTACAGCTGTTAATAGCAATGTACCATAATACCAATGGTCTGCCATTAAAAAGTACCAAAAATTGCATCCAATATGGCTACAGCTAGCTAATTTGGCTAGGTTGGACGATACTTTATAACTAACCCCATTCTACCCTTTGTCATATTTGACAGCGTTGGTCCAAAACTCAGTCATGCATGACCTCTCTGCAGTACCACAACATTGGTGATTCTGGGGGCAATATAGGATATTATGGTTCAGCATCAAGGTCACTTTAGGGAGCCAAGGTCAACTTCTCAGTCTATTATTATATCGCTCTATCAGACACAATTGCTCAAAGTCACTCAGTTCACATGTGTAAAGTTAGATTTACTAAAAAGCATAATGTACCAGTCAACAAAATTCCCCCAAAACCCTTTACTTCCTGGGCAGTTGATGGTATTCCATTATGAAAACTGTAACATAATAACAAAGATAGTCAGTGCAGACTGATCAGGAGTTATGTTGTCAGAATTTTCACTTCTTTGTCTATTTTTGTGTCACCTGCTGTAAGCAGAGGTGACACATAGGGATCATTTTTTTCTGTCGTCTGTCTGTCACACTTCTTTCCTTCATGCTTCAGCAGGTGACACATGTGTTCCAAAGAACTCTTTTGTCATTTTGGACTCACCAGTCTGAGAGCATGCAGTCTCACATCTGTGTTGAACTTAAGTAATGGCATCGTAACCCTGTACACTCAGATATGCTGTTCATGTGATGTATGTCATAGACAAGCAAGGCCTGACTTAAAGCATTAGTTAATGCAAGGGATTGGTTCAAACTAGTGTAATTGCTTCTATATAATATTATCTATATAGTTACCATAGCTTTGAACCAAGCCTCAAAGAATTTTTGTAGCACCAAAGTAATAACATATTAAAATAAATAGATATTGATTGATTTTCCTGGTGATTGATAATTATTTCAGTGGCTTATTAGTTTGCTATCAATCATTTCAACATCTGCCAGCTACAGTCAAGATATACACTGTCATGAAATATACTTTTCACATTTGTCTGAGAAAGAAACAGATCGCCTATCTGTTGTCTGATTTAAAAAGGTGTTGTTAATTTTAAAAGCCTTGATGGAAAGTTTTAAGAATCGTCACATCTTACTATACATCACATGTCAAAATTTTCATGATATTGGTATGTATTCCTAGAGATTTGTACACAAGGGGGAAGAGCCTTCCACCTTAGGATGTTGCAGCTGATACCAAATATCTGTCAGTGTAATCAGACATGACAAAGTTAATTATCGTAGACTGGGCCGAGTCAGGAACAATATCTAATGAGTAATTAGATTTCTAGCACATTGTAACAGCAAACCATAATTAATATTGTGTTGTGTACTCCCTCTGATCTCTCAAAGTTTGTTATCCCCCACCAAACCAAAGGTTCAGCAGAAGGATTTTGCTTTGGTGTTGTCCGTCCATCACTCTTTTTTTCCCCATTCAAAGCCATATCTAGAAAACTACTTGTTTATGTGCCAAAGTCCAAAAGTGTTGCATACCATGATTTTTTTTGTCCAATATGTGCAGAGTTATGGCCCTTGAATATTTTTTAAAAAATTGTGTTGCCCATATCTTCAAAACTTTACAGGATTGACCACTAGCAGTGAAAATAGCATTGTTGTTTATATGGACTTATTATTATGCATCATTATCATCATCATCATCATCCACACATTTGTACATAACATTTTCTTTCTGGAGCCATAGCGCAGGTTTGGATAGGCATATTGTTAAAAAAAACTATAATATATACACATAGAATGACAGACTTATTATGGATTCAACTGCGTTGGGAGGATGGGCAGCTCAGGTTCACTTCTTTCTAACTCTGACAGAAATGAACCAATCTTTACCAAACTAGATCAAGGTCAATCTTATTAAAATCATATCCTAATTTGCACTCCTCTACTATCCCCGATTAGGATCTGACAACATCCTGTTAGGGGTTACGTCAGATTGACCTTTTAAGTATTTATAAGCATAAACAAGCGCTCGATTTTAAACCAATTAAAAACACGTTTTCTACTGACTTCAGTAAAACATTTGTCACAGGGTGAGAAAAATGTGTAGCTTGATCAGGAATCAAACCAGGGTCTTTAGCTTACAGGGCGAATGCTCTACCGAATGAGCTACTCGGCCGCTTTAGACATCTTTCTACCCTATTGTGAGATTGATGGGGTTACTTCCCCAATATACCAAACGATTCTGTAGCCACCGATTTGATTGGCTTATACAAAGGTCAATCTGAGACAACCCTCTATATGATGTGGTCAGATCCAGTTAGCATACTGATCTGATTTTAATGAGATTGGGCCCAAGGTGTACTGGCACAATATCACTGTAAAGATACAAAGAACAGGTACCAGACTGTTGGTTGTGGTTGTGTGATATTTATTGATTACTGATTAAGATTTAACCTTGATTTTTTTTAGTATTTATCAGTGAATGTTCTTGTTCTTTTTTCAGAGGGTAACTTTATTATTGATTTGATGTTTTGCTTTATAGATATTCTGTGTTATATCCCTTTACCTGTGCTTTAAGGCTCATTACCCTAATATCTTGATTCTTTTCTTTTCTGTTCTGTTCTGATAATCCGTTATTTATTTAGTTAACACTTTACCTCATACTGATGTGTTTTGGCACCTAGGCAAACAGACCAGACCGAGACCAAGAACTGTCTGATCAGGGATTTCTCCTCCTCAGGCTCTCCTCCTCCTCTCCTCCTTTTAGGGGTCTCCTCCTCCTCAGGATCTCATCTTTCTTATAAGGTCTCCTATTCCTCAGGGTCTCCTCATTCTCAGGGTCTCCTTTTCCTCAAGGTTTTCTCTTCCTCAGGGTCTCCTCCTTCTCAAGGTCACCTTTTCCTCAGGGTCTCAGGGGGTTTCCTTCTCCTCCCCAGGGCCCTTAGGGTCTCCTCCTTCTCAGGTTCTCCTCCTCAAGGTCCTTAGGTTCTCCTTCTCCTCAGGGTCCTCCTTTTCAGGTTCTGCTTCTCCTCAGGGTTTCTCTGTTTGCTTTTACACTATCATAGCATAGACTCTACATAGTTTGCACAATAAAGGAAAATCCATTGTTTCATATACCATTTCAAGTTCAGTAAATGAATATCCATCAAGATTTTAATTTGTTTATGAGGTAAAAGGTTAACAACTCCTCTAGATATGTAACAACTCAATGCATAATGTTTCTGTATATCTATGTTCTAATTCCAGCAGCTAACCTACAGTGAAGCTTTAATACTTAAAAATATCTGATTAGTTTAGAAATACTTCTTATAAAGTTTGTATTTTGTACTAAGGCAAGGTATTACTTAATAAGGTTATTTAATTATAATTTTAATGTCTTGTTATACCACTGTTTGGGGAAATGTTTCTAAAGGATACAGCATGTTTGTTTGTTTTTTTGTTGTTGTTTTTGTTGTTGTTGTTGTTGTTGTTTTTTTGTGGGGGGGGGTCTGTACTGGTACTTTTGTTCCTTGGGTATTTAAATTTGGATTAGAACATAAAAAACAACAACTGGCACCATCTTATTTTTCAGGATTCACATACACTTTGTTAAAAGTTGAGTGAAAGTCATCCAGTGATATATTTTTTCTCATATCATTTTGATCTGTTTGAAAATCATGCTTCATATACGGCAGAGTTATGTCCCCTTTTCTCTTAAATGCAATAAAGTACTGCTTATGTAAATTTAGATGTCAGTAAATACTATTCAGTTTTCATGAAATTTATAACAGTGTGTATTTTTCTTATACTTAAATTTTTTTGTTGTTGTTTTGTAGATTTCTAATAATCTGTACCTGTATTTCATCACGTAGTACTGCAACAATGATTTTACTGTCAGTTCCAAAGATGTTTTCTCTTCTATCTATGTTTTTGCTCACAAATTTCATAATACAGTTAATAGAATTATCTTTATGTTCTCTATTCATTGTTTATGTTATTTTCTTTCTGTTTTCAGAAGCCGCAGACATTCAAACGAGGACTACTTTTATTTCAAGTGTTAGTGGTTGTTGGATTAACAATTGCTGTCATTGTCATACTAACAGTTACAGACTTAAATCATGATCATGACCATGGTCATTAAAGACGTGCCTTCGTTTTAAGTCACATTTACATTCTCCCTGTGTCAGAATTTCCAAGCAACACAATATTATCAGTTCTTCGTTTTGTTGACTCAAAAAAAAAAGGATGATGATCAAGAAAAGACCCTTTGAAGTACATGCATGCAGACAGAATCAGTCACTGATATTTTTAAGTTTTGAGACTAGACTCTGATACCAGAAAAAAAGTAACTGTAGAAAAAAATTGGGAGCCTTGATATCGAGAGTGCGCAGACAAGTTTATATGATCAAAAAGGAAAGAAAATTGACTAGTGTAGTCCTAAGACCTGTGTAACAAAACACCAAAGTCTTACATTGGGCTTTTGCCTATAATGATTTAATGTATTTGAATGTATAGTGTGAATTGTCTGTTTATAGACATTAGAAACACATTACAGGTAAAACTTGGGGTGTCTCTTTTAGCAGGAAAGAAAGAGGCTGTGTGCTATAGCCCCATTTAAACAGATAACCTTACATTGAAAATTTCCAAAGATGGCATTTTTAAGTAAATAAATGACTCATAAATGTTGTGAAAAATACAAAGATCAAGTCAAGTTTCAGGTTTGAAAAAGAATCCAAGTTGTGATGATTATACTCTCTGACTACAGGTTAAATCACAGGCTTCAGGTATGAAAACAGATCAGACTGAGAAATTTCTCATGAAATTTGTGTTTCCCTTGTTACCCTGGTAACTGCTCTTCATCAGCCTTCTTGAGGCGCCAGCTGATATTATATAGCTTAATCCTACTCTGAACATCGTTAGTGATGTGTTGGTCCAGATTGTTGAAGAAATGGCCTAATACAGAAAACTTGTGACAAGTCTGTGTAAAATCATTAATGTTTGTGCATATGTGTTAATTATTAACTTTTTCCTGAACAATTTTATTACATGCTTCTTATGAAAGGAAACTCAGTTTTAAGAGAGACAAAAATACATTTAACTTGAATGTATGCTGTCATGGCAATATTTCTCACTGGAGTTAAAAAAGACAGGAGTCTCATTGCAGATGGTTTCATGAAACATTTTAGATTTGGCTTGGGAAAGTTCTGTTTAAAAAATGTTAAATGAAATGTTTCCTCAAAGATTAAAGTATCATTATTAGTTTTAAATAGAAATTCATGAAACAACCAAATGCCTTGGAGAGAAAAATAATTTTGATAAATAAAAAGTTAATTTTTAATTAAAATTCTTCACAAGTATTCCACAGAAAACTCAGATTTGAATTCTAAATGTCCAAACTGCCAGAGATATTTATCATAATCCCAGCAGAAATACAGCCTTGTTTGCATAAACAAAACTTTATTTAGCGTACATCTATTACAACAGTGTAGTTGGGGTCCAATCAAGAGACTGTGTAACATTGGACTGCACATTGCAACAATTAATTTATTGTTATTACATAGTGTGACCATTTTGGCTGTTTAAGGCTGGTGACCATTGTCAATTAAGGGTCATCTGATGCCTTGTCTATCCTGATGCCTTGTCACTAAAGTACATAGCGAAGGGCAAGAATGAAACTAGGCTAAGTGCATATATATTTTCTCTCACCCCTCGATAGGGTATATTGCAGTTCATCCTTAAAAGAGGTTTAAGATATACAGCCTTGGAATAAAAACGTAAATGTTACCATTTCAATAGAATTGTCAACATGAGTTAAAAATTTATATGCTTGTAAAGTCACATGTCAACCAAAGATTGAGTCTACTGTATTACACAAAAATTTAGTGATGGGTTCTTCCATTTGTCCCTTGTAGTAACAGACCAATCAGCTAGCTTCTTATGCTAGCTTCAGAGACGTTTCTTAGTAAATGTATGTTGCATGAGCAAAGTTTTATTTTTATACAATCAATTTTTTTAGCTCTCCACACGTGTGTGTGTAACGGTGCTATTTTAAGTCATATTGTCAAGTGACGCATCGAGTTAACTTCATGGGTAACAAATACGATCTTTTACAGTTTTATTTCTGTGGCTGTACAATAATTTCTATTCTGATATTTTCAAAATTTGTGAAATGGTTTATTAAAATCATTGGCCTTTATGACAGGGTTTTTTTCGATTCCAAAATATCTAGCAGAAAACGGATTTTCGTTGGGTGTGCGTGTTTTAGGGGAGGGGGTATCTCAAACTGACAGTTTAAGGCTGTGAGACTATTGATGATTAAGGCAGTTTAGACTGTTCTGTTTATTATGTGACATCTTGTGTCAGGTTTAAGGACATTTTAGATGGAATGCACTGGCCATATTATTTCGCTGTTTTACAATCAGTCAATGCAAAATGTATTTCTTTATGTTAAGTTGTGCAAATTGTAAGGAATGTTGATCAGTGATTGATTGTCAATTTTTATCTTTTTTTAATCAGATTGTGAACTGCATGCCAAATTAAGATTACTCGTAAAAAAATTTAAAACTGGCAATTTAGAGCCTTATTTTGCTGGGGCATTTATGTTTAGTCAGTGCTTGTGCTCTTTGTAACCATGTTAAATTATGTCAAAGAAAGTCATGCACATGTTGATGCTTATTTTTTTCAACCATTTTTTCCAACAGAAAAGTCTGATTATAAGTGGGGCTAAATCGGTATCATTTTTCCCCTTGTCCAAAAAACAAATTTGTCAAGCATTTGATACTTTGAAATAACTTGGTTACATTTGATCAGTTTGATGAGATGGCACACAGGTTCATAACTCAAAGATAAAGGGTCTACTTGGAGGCCCGGGGAAAAAAGTAAAAAAACAAATAGCTTTGGGGACTAAAGGGCTGAAGGTCCTTTGTGCAATGGAAGGATTTTAAATAACGCGGTTAAAATTTGTTCCCCCATGATGAAACAATGTGCAGGCATCTGATAAATTCATGGTCAAAGTTAAGGTCAAAAGTCACAAATAGATACAATAAGCCTGGTATTTTATGGAATTTGCACATTTTTTGCTATTTTGTAGGTCATAATTAGTAAGTCAAGTCAGTTTAAAGCTTCATATAATAGATAAGCATGTAAGGATAATCTATTTTTATATCAAAACAATTAAACACGTTTCTTCTGTAAAAGGTCAAAACTGGAGTTTTTTTTATACTTTTAAACAAGTGTTCCACAATGTTAACTAATTTTGTCACTAAAACAAACATCTGGTTCAAGGAACAACAGGTACAGTGTGTATTTGTACGTTTGACACAGTCTCTATATACATGTTTTACCCTTTTTATGAATTATTTGTATTTGACACATATGGAATATGCATAGTGTACTTTAAGTGTACATGCATTATTTGACCCCAACTGTATGTTCTAATTTTACACACTATGTACATGCATGTATTAGACCTTTATTTTACCTGCATATTATGTACATATTTGAACCAATGTTTACATCCTTAGTTGATCCAGTATGAACATGCACATTTGACATAAAATGAATATATATAAGTACATGCTATCTTGGATGCCCGGATTTATGTTGTTATTTATTTATATATAAGTACATGCTATCTTGGATGCCCGGATTTAAGTTGTTATTTATTTATATATAAGTACATGCTATCTTGGATGCCCGGATTTAAGTTGTTATTTATTTATATATAAGTACATGCTAACTTGGATGCCCGGATTTAAGTTGTTATTTATTTGCATACATTGACATTGGTCTTTTAATCATTTCTGTGGTCTAAGGGGAGTTAGTTTTCATCCATATGTCTGTTTGTTTGGGTCTGTCTGTGCAAAGATCTATTAAACATTTAATGAATAAGGTAAATTTACTTCACATATCTTAAATAGATACTTAAAACTTGACTTTTGCGAGATTTGGACAATATGCTGTTTTGCTTTTGTGGATTTTGACTGTTGCCAATATTTGTTTTATAGGTCTTAGTCTGTGAACTAGAAAACTATCAAATGGTAACAAAATGAATTTCTGATAAGTGTATTTTTTTTTGATAATTGGGGAAATATTAGGAAGCATTAATAACATATGAAAAAATACCTTTATTGGAGGTAGGGAAAGCTGCTTTTTTTCCAGATGACCACTAACACACCTGAAATACATCATCTTATATTGAATTTACAACTATTAGTAGCCCTTGTTGTTTAAATCATTTTTAGTAATTTGGTTAAACATGTATATATTTTTAGTTTGTTTTAAGGTCACAAAAGGATGGAATTTTCACAAATGAATTGTTTGACACAAAAGTATGGTACATTATGTGTTTTAATCTCTAAGGTAAAAAAGTAATGATATTTATATGGGTCTTGTATTGAATTGATTGAGTTATTTAAGACCTTTGCCACTATTAGTACTTTAGCTTTATTTATTAGTCTGGGATATATTTTTTTATTTTGATATGTTTAATTTTCTCTTCTAGCAAATTTCTTACAGCCAGGTCAAAATAAAGGTTCTGTTTCTGGGTCTCCAGCCAGAAAAAAAGAAGGTAGGTAGGGATATTTTTTTTTTTTTGTTTTTATATAGAAAAAAAAAAGTTGAAAAGTAAAAGTGAAGGAAGATTTTAAAAGCGGAAATGTAAAAAAAAAAAAAGGGGGGGGGGGGGGCCATGAAAAGGGAGGGTTGGGCGGAAGACCAGAAACCAAACTGTTTTTCTTTTTGGCCTCATCTATTTTTTTATTATAATGATAGAAAATCAGATTCATTTGTAAATAATCTTTTCTTTTTAGCTCATGAGCACATAGTGTCAGGTGAGCTTTAGGATAATGGTGTCCGGCGCCACAGTTATTTCAAATGAACATCTCCTTCCGAAAAAAACTGGGCAAAATTTGAATGAAAAACCTGTGATGTTCCTTGCATAAAGCTCTACCCAAGTTGTTCATATGGTTCCGGTCCATTGCATATCTGGTTCACAGAAGCTAAAAAAGATTTTTTAAAGTAAATCTTTAAAATTCTTCTTCTCCAGAAACCCAAGGCCTGGAGCTGAGATATTTGGTGTGTGGCATTGTTCTTATGGACTTTTACCAAGTTGTTCAAATAAATGACCCTGGGGTCAAAATTGGGCCCCACTCCACGGGTCACTTGATTTTACATAGATTTGCATTGGAAAAAATAGAACAATCTTCTTGTAGAAACCACAAGGCCTAGAGTTTAGATATTTGGTATGTAACATGGCTTAGTAGACCTCTAATAAGATTGTTCAAATCATGGCCCTGGGGTAAAAATTTGGGCCCCCGCCTTAGGGGTCTTTTTGATTTTACATTGAATTACATCAGAAAAAACTGAAAAATCTTTTTGTCAAAAACCCACAAGGCCTAGAGTTTAGATATTTGTTGTGTAATTTGGTCTAGTGAACAAAAACCCAAATTTTTGTTCAAATCGGTCCGGGGGTCAAAATTGGCCCAGTCTTAGGGGTCACTTGATTTTATATAGACTTGAAAAGGAAAATCCTCAAAAGATCATCTCAGAAACCACAAAGCCTTGAGTTAAAATGTTTACTAGTGAGCCTCACCCAGGTCAGTTCAAATCATGGCCCTGGTGTCAAAAACCCAAGGGTTCACTTGATTTTATATAGATTTTTTAGAGCCATATATGACCTTCAAAATTTGGATGGCAGGTACAGTTTTAGTGTGATATTTAGATGATCTTGCTGTACTTCTGCATGGATTATGTATTCAGTATGATTCATAATACATGTACAATAATTGGCAATGAAGGCAATGTTTCTCAGGTTTGAGCGATTTAGGGCCATCTTGGCCCTCTTCTTTACTGTTAAGATTTACATAGATTTTAACTAATTATTGACAGGTTTTGAGGTCATTCCTTTTAAAAGTTGTGTTCTCATCATCATCATATTTTGGTCATAATCTGCATGCTTTATTGTGCATTTTAACCAATTTACAATTGTGTTAGTTCAAATTTTACATTATGTCTTTTACAAGAAATAAATTTTACACAAAAATCCACTTAAGAAAGTTATATTTTGTTATCATTTATGTTGTTTTAATATTGGGGACATTCCAGTTTAACAGATTATTAAACTGAAAGTGATCGGTAATATTTAAAAAAGATGCCCAGTTAGAATACAGAATAAGATAAAAGTTATTTGAAATTATTACAAAATCAAAGTTGGATATGTTTGTAATATTCAAAGAAATGTGAAAATTGGAAAATAAGCTTCTTAAACTTTACATTGATATGGATACAGTATATTTTTTGTTTTCCCAGCCTTGCAAGTGTTTCATTTTCCCCATAAAATCTCTAGAAATTTATTACAATTTTACTGTAGCAGATAATATCTAATACAGCTGGAGATCAAATGACATTAAATTTCATTTCAATGCTATAACTAAATGGGAAAATGCATACATGTAATATGTAAATGCGAAATTTTATTCCTAGATATACTATTATTATGTGATCTGAGTGGGGATTCCACATCCATATTTGGCCCTTATTATAATTTCTTGAGGGAAACCCCCCTTTATTTTAAAAACAAAAATGAAAAATGATGTGATTGCTTCTAATTTCTCAAAATGCCCTTTGTGTTCGAATGCAGTTTCATTTGATTACAGGTTTTTTTAACATATTGAAATTATGAAGAAGTCATAAATTTTGATTTGTTTATGTATTTTTTTGTTTGTCATAGAGAGAAAATGCTGTATTAACTTAAGGACGTTTTTCTACATTTTTATATAGGCACAAAAAAAAATGGAAAAAAATGCAGGGGTCTACCTGATTTTGAGTTATCCCCCCCTGAATATGATATTTGGCACTTTGAGGCCAAGTTCAAGGGCAGTAACACAAAAGAACTTTCACTGCAGTTATATAATTTCTTATAAATGTTTGTTATTTACTTTAAGTCATTAGGCAAAATTTGAAACCAATTGATCGCAAAGGAGTTCTGCTTTGTTCAAAATTATAGATTATATTGCATTTTTCTTGGAAAAAAAAGAAAGATAATGTGACGAAAAATGAAAAAAATGTTTGCAAGAGTGATTTTTTTTATAAAATCTGTCACATAGAATTTCTTCAGATTTTGTTCAGAGACGGGGGAATGAAATACTGAACATTGATATTGAAACGTAATGAGGTGTTTAATTGTTATTATTTGTGTTATTGCCCTTGAACATGGCCTCAAGATGCTAAAATATCACATTCAGGGGCTGATAACTCAAAAATTAGGACGCAGACCCAAACTTTTTTTCCTTTAAAAATGTTTCTTTTATCTTTCTCTATAATCATGCAAAATTAAAAAAAATCTTTTGAAAGAATTAAGATTTTTCTTCTTTGTTATATAGAAAATGTAGAAAAACTGTAGCAAACGTCCGTAAGGTCTTGTACACTTGTTTCCATGTATCAGTTATTTTTATAAGGAAAGTCTCCATACGGTGATGTTCATATGTATTTTCTGTCATTTTATTTTATACCGGGACTTTAGAAAAATGATTAATTGTTTTGATTCAGTTTGTTGTGGTTTTATGAACATGAGTAAAATTTTCATGTGGATTTATTTATTCTCGAGAATGGACACGGGCTGTAACAGCTACTTTGGTACAGTGTTCATGATGAGATAGGTGTATGTTCATACCACAAGCGCATGTTCTCTTAATATAAGAAATAACCTTTCCCCAAGTATAAAATCCTTCTTTTTGGAATCGCCCATTTATGGGGAATGCCGCTTCATCTAATTATGTGTCATAAGAAATCCGAAATAAAGTTATAAAACCACACCCAAAGAGACTCCTCGCGTTGTTTTGATATTAAATTTATAAGTTTTTCCCATTTTCTGGAGGTAAAATATTATTTTGAAGGTATTTTGCAGTGGGCAGTTTGATATTTGAAGTTTGATGCTTCTGCTTAATTTCACGGGTCGTACTCAACGAGTTTGAGTTTTACGCCTTTCTGCCATCCATACGGAACATTACTTTTCCGTATTAGGGGCAACTCTTGCCCGATTGGGTTTTTTGTTATGCCCTTGAGTGCTTTTAGGCAGGAATTTTTTGCCAAAAAACTTTTATTTCAAAAACCAATTCACGTGAACCTCAAAGTGCTTTTGTCTTTTTTTAGCAAAAAAACAAATTTTAAAACATTGAAATGAAATTTTGTTGGATTGAGTTAAAATTGTGGCCTGTAAATTTTAAGCAATTTTTTGGGTTTGATTCCAAAATAATGCAAATTTCCTTTGAATTCTCTATAAACTTCATTTTTTTAAAACTTTTTTAACTTAAGAAAAAAGGGGTTTTAACCCCATAACTAAATGGGTTCAAATTATTTTATATTGATTTAAAATTTGGAGTTTTACCCATTCCCCATAAATAAACATTACATTACATTTAAGTCTTTTTTTCTTAAGGAAATAATCTTTCCAGGTTTTTTGGCCAAACCTGGAAGGCCATTTTTTGCCCTTTGTTTATAAATATATTTGTGTACCATTTGTAATTAAAATCAAAAACTTACAATACAGCAATAGCGAATTTCTCTGTCACATTTCGCTACTTGTCAACTCTGTTATATAATAACGTGGTTTAACGTGTCGGGAATTTAGGACCCCATGTTAGCATTTCTTCTTTCATTCTCAAAAGAGTTAGTTTCGTGGGCCTCAATACGCTATAAAACTGTATATTGTTTTCTTAAACACGATCCGCCTCGTAAAATTTGTTTTGATTAATTGTGATTTATGTCTAGTTCTGCGTTGTCACAGATTATGAATATTTAAACTAGATAAAACACCACATCTGATACTCTGTATTAAGAATTTTGTGACGTTGAACAAAGAAACAGTTGAGATTTTAAAAAAAAAAAAAGTGAACACAGCGCCTGTCTCATAACCGCGAGGGGTTGGTTCAAATCCCAGCCGCGATGTGAAATTTAGTCTTAAAAATTCGTTAAAAGCTAAGCAAACAAAAATTGATGGTCGGGTTTTATTTCTAAAATTACCTTCCCCTCAATATTTACTAAAATTTCAAAGTATTCTATTTATCTGTAAAATTAAAATTCCTTTGTTCGAATGTTTCTCATACTAATTGTAAAAAGTCCGTCTCGACGGTTTCTGTTTAAACACAAGCTGCACCCTTCGTACGGACTTTTGGATAAAAAAATATTTATATAACGTGACCGGGGTATAAGGGAAAATTTACAAGATACTAATACAAATTACATTTATGCAAAATACATAATACAAATACATTTATTAAAAAATACTTTAAATACAATACATAATTTACAAATACATTAATTTTGCACTGTTTATGAATAATTGCAACAACATAGATATACACGTAGCTGAACATGTGAAATGTGTTTGGTTTAAGTTACTTTTAGTACACACCGGTACACAATACCCGGTTTAACGACTTCGCCGTCAAACAGGAAATCTAGTTGTTGTTAACTACAAATTTTATACAACCATAAAGCTTCATAACAACTCTGAAAATTCAAAAAAAATACTTTTGTAAAGGGCTTTTACGCTTTCTGGCAACCGGAATTGTAAGTATCGCGTGACGCAACTTTTAAACACGCAACGGTTTGTGCTTCATTATTGTTCCTCTTCTTTGGAAATGTTCCGGAGGCCCATAATTGATGTAGTGGATTCTAATTAAGTCCTACTGCTGCGCACTTATGTCTCCATAAAATAAACTTTTCGTTTAATCGAAATGATAATTCCGTAAAAATAACGAAGACATCATTTTAAGTTTAAGGACTATTAAACTTTGTGAACAAAGTGCAACAACATATAGTTTGCAGGCATAAACACGCACGTCAATGCGTCCCCAATTCGACAGGGAAAAAAGGGTGGGGAAAAAACCCAAAAGTTAAGTCTTGGTATTAAATCATACATGTATACAAAATACCACATTATTCCTTTAGCTCAGAGAATTTCCGTGAAATTTTACAAAGGGTGGTCCTGTAGGGCAACTTCAAATTCTAATGTATTAAGATAAGTTTTTCCAACGCGAGAATGAACCATCTGAGTTTGCTTGCAATAGATATGAACGTCTTCTTATAATAAAACCAGAAAGAATGGCAGACTAGTTATTACCATCTGTATTTGTTGACAGTTTTTAATAATTATTCCTAATTTAGAACTGATATATGTCAGATTAAATCGATTCAGTGCATTCAGGTTGCTTTTATAGGGAAATGAACAACGAATGTATATTTCTGATTTCTTCTTGAAATAAATTAAAGCAAATTGATAATTTATTGTTGAAAGCATTTACTTGTTCAATACCAGTAAACCATCATCAGCATAAAGTACATTTAGAATTACAATGTAGGAATAAAACACAAATATGATTTTGCTGAAAGGCATTATATTCTATTTATATAAACCATACATTAATCGGCGACCCTGATACGCACAGAGAACAACGTATTAAATATGTCTTTATTTTTATGTTGTTGTTTTTATGAATTTTTCTGTATTTATAACATTTTTGTTTGTCAGGGGAAAAAAGCAAACCCAAGGTAGGGGACTGTTCCATTTGCCAGTGATTCAAGGAATATGCTCAGTTTTTAACTTTTCAGTGTAGCAGTTTAAAAAAAAAATTTAAATTTCGCAAAGTTCTTACGATTTCCCTGGCACATTTCTGGCGCAGTTTTAACCCCAAGGTAGGGGACTCTGTTCATACAAATCAAAGACTCTTGTATATTTTTGTTCTATTTTCATTGTTTTATTTTTATTTGTATTATTGTATTTTTCATTTAAATATATCGAAAGGCACTGGATTTGTTTACCTTATCAACTTAATGGATAGACTTGGATATATTATTAATTATGTAATGTATTTATTTAAATGACAAAACCCGCAAAGTTTACAGCTATTAATCATATTGGGCTGTCTGTATTTTGCCTTATGACATAAAATTTGTCATACATATATAGTCATACAGAATGCTTAATTTTCATACCCCAAAAAACTGCAGCAAAATATCGGTTGTACTATTGTCTGGTTTATTTGCCTTATTGGACGTACGTGTAAGTTCAGCTGAATTGGCAGAGAGGTTATGTGTGGGTGTTTTAATTTCTTTTAAGAGTACTCGAAAAACTAAAAACTTGTAAAAATTTTGGGGGAAAGAGTTAATACAGATTAAGGAGTGGTGCAAATTTTGGAATCGTATTTCGCTGCATTTCAAATTTTTTCTTCTTACCTCAAAGGCTCAAGTTTGTACATATTTTGGTTTTTGATATTTCGAAAGATACAAACAGAACTTTAGTTAAAGTTTCGGTTTTTGTTTAAGAATACAAAAAAGAAAGACGGGGCTTCTTTCTTTCTTATGTTCAAAAATAAGCTTTAAATTTTTTTTTTTTTTTTTTTTTTTTTCATTTACATCTTCTTAAGAAGATACTGAGAAAGCATAAATATGGATTTTATTTGATTATGCACCGTTTTCTATCATTCAGAAAAAACAAAAACAAAAAAACAAACAAACAAAACAGGAAAATTTTAAGATAATAATATCCTCAAGAATTGTTTTCTTACGTTATTCAATCGATTTTTTTTTTCATTCTTTATTTAAAATCATTTTCTTTTTTAAGCATATGACTTAACATGTATTCATTGCATATTCAAAAACGTATCCAAAAAATTTACAAATTTAACGCAGGCATTATTCGCAAAAGAACAAACGGATTTGCTCGACCAACCCCGGGCACTTACTTTTTTTTCTCAAATTATAGGGTTTCCATGATTAGCCCTTTTTCGAAAAAAAATGAATAAATCTGTTTGATAAGTAA
>CM037790.1:21590950-21640950 GCA_021229015.1 Solen grandis | reverse complement strand
ATATATTTTATCGGAAAAAATAAAAAAAACAACAACAAAGAAAACTGTTCGAATTATTATCTTTGAATTTTCTCTTCGGGAAAGCCAAAATAAAAAAAAAAAACGTCCCCTTCGCCGCAATCGGATAATTTCATGCAGATTTTAAACATTAAATCTAAAACAGAACTCAAGGGAATCTAAGATGAGTGTTTTGATAGAACAACTTCATTTTTATATTTATCAAAACGAAACTGTAATTCAGTTAGGTTTTTGTGAATATAACAACATCTAACTAATTTGTTACTAAATAAACAATGGTGCAAAATTTTTCCCCCATACTATAAATACCTACCAATAAAAATACTTCAAATATTTACTAAACATTGTTAACGTCAACATCTTTTAATGGGTCAAAAGTGAGGAAACACATCCGAAAAAAAAGCAACAAATAAAACATTTCTAGATAGAAGAAACCGTGCTTTTATCATAATAACATATAACATGTTCTAAATACTTACACAAATCGTATTTATACCTCACTCAAATTTGCTGGGAAAAAAAAAAATTTACGTGTGACAACATTTACAATAAATCATACAGTTGGAATTCCTGCAACCCCATACCTCCTGACCAAGGCCCTTGATTTTAATTTGTTTTTAGAAAAAGGGAACCACTACTCCTACATATTCCTGGGTAAGTCTTTACCGGGACTCCCCCCCACAGTGCGGGAGAGCGAGTCTCGGGCGTTCCCCACGTCTCTAAGAGCGATAAAATCCAGTTCAGTATGAGAGGAAAAGGGGTGGACAAAGAAACACAAAAGGGAACTGAGTAATGTGACTGGAAGTTGCTAGGGAAGAGGAAAAGCCTAGATCTTTTTTATCTGAATACATTTTTAAGCCATTTTTTTTATCATGAGTCAAAAAGGAAACACATTATTTTATGAAACCCCATTGAGTTTTAACTTTGTAATTACCTTATTGACAAGCGTTTATTTCTAAATGAAATGTTGAATATCAAAATTTCTGTTGTCATGTTTTCCCCTTATTCAATATTTGATCTTTTTATCCTAATGATTTATCCAAACTGATAAGGGGAATAATTGAAAAATAATCGCACGGAAAAGGGGATTGTAGGGAAAGTAACATTCGTTTTCACCTAGCTCGTTCACCATTCTCTGTATATTAGGCTCAATTTTAATTTTGAAATTTCTTTTTTTCGTTCGTCATTCACTAAATTATAATTAAGGAGAATGATAAATTCGGGTTAGAGACTATTGTTCCACGGGGGGGACTGCTTTTCACGTGTGGCTTAAGACAAAACACAACAAACAGATGGGCATTTATCCCCTAAACCTCGATATTTTCATGAAATAAATTTACAAATATGCACATTATAAATAATTTTTTTTAACAAATGCATTTTCAACATCTTTACTATAGTATATATACATTGAATCACCACCAAAAATTATGTGTCTTATTTGCGATAAAAATCACTCCTTTGAAAGTACCTTTGCTTACAAACATTGATTTATTTGAGATCTCTACTTTAAACGTTATACTAACCCCCTTACGGCTCCATGTTGAACAAATAATTTTAGTATTTACTTTTGTTTTTTCGGGTTTACGTCTTACGAATGTCACTCATTTTTAATTATGTCTGTTTGAAATTACAACTCATCTTTTTTATGAAGAAACTCTTTTTCTTTACTTTTTTGATTCCAAAGAAAAAAATTTCACTTAAAAAAATCGATCCGACCTAACTGCTTACGCCGCATTCAGTAGTGTTTCCTCTACGCGATTCTTTGCTAAAGGTACGTTTTTACATGACCATAACAGCTTTAATGTGTGTTATCATGTTTTTCTTTTACACTTGTTTTGCGCAGGAAACATACTTTTAATCGTGAAAAAAAAGGTATTTTTTTAAAAAGAACAGAAACCATATTGACTAACCCTTCAAAAAATGCGCTTCAATCCCCAAAACAAATTTTTAGTAATTTTTCCCAAAGCACGCACTCTATTTTCATGATAATGTTATTTGCTTTCCATAATTTTTTCCCAGGGGCATATTTTAACTTTGGAAAACAAAGGTAAACATAACAAACATAATAATGCTTAATTATGAAACAGTTTGTCAAATTTTTTTATACACGTTATAAAAAATAAAAAAGCATGTCAACAGGTTTAAATGGCACTGAAAAAGGGCAAGATATATCAACTTATGAATGCAACCAAGTCAGTTACTCACTTCGGATCATTATGAAACAAATAAATGCTCGTGCAAGAGAAACTGTTGGCATGATACAATAGATGACCCTAAAAAAAATTTCGTGTAAAATTTCCAAAGGATAAAAAATTTATACGAAATCAAAAATTTTACACTTATGAAATTCCTTAATGTATTAGCAAAAACACAATTAGGGCATTCCAAAAGTTTCTTCCAGAACATTTCTTACCTTGGGGGAAAAAAAGGAAATTTTACAAAATTTTAAATTACCAAATACCTTTTAAAAAAACACTAATAACAAAAATACAACTTACACACTTCACTGCGGACATGTGGTACAAAAGAAGCGGTTTTTGGAGCATACATTATAAAAAAACATTGATAAATTTTGGGGTTTCAGTCAATTAAGTGGTCGTTTTATAACCTCAAATAGGGATCAAGATAATAATTGTGGCTGTTGGTTAAAAGTAGGAATACCAATTTTTTCCCCAAAACTTTTATGGTTGAGGAAGGACGGGTTTTAAATAACGCAGAATACTTGTTACGGGCAAAACCCGGAACAAATTTGGGTTTGCTTATTTTTCATATTTTTTTTATATTTGTTTTTTGGTTATTTTGCTTTGTTTTCCTTGTACATATAGGGCATAGAGGGACAGCAACCCCTTTTTTTTTAGGTGGGGAACATAAAAAGTCGAGTGAACGGTAATTTTTGAGGGAACCACTAATTATCTCGAGGAACGAAGAATTATCTGGGGGAACGACTTTTTATCTCGGGAAAAGAAAATAAGCATGAACAAAATAAATCGGGATTTTTTAAATTATCTCGAGGGAACGACTTTTATCTCGGGGAAACGAGATAAAAAGTCGGGGAAAAAAGAAACATCGGGGAAAGAATAATAAGTCGAGGAACGATTAATTTTATCTCGGGAAATATTTTCCTCGATGGAGCGAGATTTTTAGCCCGAGGAAGGATTATTTCGGGAAACGAGAAATAAGTCGGGGAACGTTTTTAATTACCTCGAAAAACGAGATAATAACCGGGGAAGGAATCAACCAATAATTAAATGTTACAATTGTCATTATGATAACAAGACTCTTATTTTTATTTGCGGTTCGGGGGTTTTATGGGTCCTCTGGTATGGGGGCTTTCCCACCTGTAATTAGCGGACTCCCCAATTTTATGATAAAATACTATCAAAAGCGAGGTAAACCCAATACAACTACAAAACATTTGTTTATTTTTCGGAAGCTTTAAAAATCGCCAAATTATTTATGCTGAACACCAACGCGTACTTTAAAAAGTTATCAAAAATTTATTCTGAAACGTACTCATTAGTCGGAGCCGCTCATTACAGAAATTTAGGCAAAGATTTTGGCACAAGTACCAATGACCGCCCGTTGACGAGGGTTAGGCGTCCGCTTGGGGGAGTGGGGGCCCCGGGGGTTCGACCCTTTTCCGCAAAAACCAACGCAAAAAATGGTTCTGGAAAGATTCTTGGTTTTCCGAGGCGGAACTCTGGGAATGGGAAAAAAACTGGGATTTTTCTTTTTTGGGATCTATAGAAGCAATCTAAAAAATTTTTTTATCATTTATTTTAAAATTTTTCATGACTACTACTTTAAAAACTCGATACTGATATACTCATTGTGTATAAAAATTGTTTTTTTTTGTTTTTTTTTGGGGGGGGGGATTGGGAGGGGGGGTAACCCCCCACATATTTCAGTCATTTGGAGACGAGTTACTGAGACAGAAAAGTGCTCCACACTGCGTATCACGCCAAGGGATGGACATGATACCACCCCATCACACTTCCACCCGGGTAACCTTTCAAACTACCCTATATGCGACCCCCAAACAAGTGACTACTAAACCGTACCTTTTTTTTTCATTGGAGTCGGGCCCCGGGGGTTGAACCCCGGCCCCTTCCCGGGCGGACGCTCTTACCCCCGGCCACGGGGGGGGATAATTATTTAAAAATTTAAAAAAACAAAAAAAAAAATAACATATTTCATCAAAAACAAAAACATTTAAAATTTTTCGAAAGGGCAAAAAAAAAATAAAAAAAATTTTACACAAAATACCAATTCTTTTTAATTTTAAACTATTTTTTAAATATTAAAAATTTAAACCCCAAAACATATTAAAAAATAATATTGAAGCAAAAAAAAAAAGGTAAAATACATGAGAATAAAAATATATACAACAAACCTTTTTAAATTAAAATTTAAAAGGGGAAATTTTTACCCGAAATTTTAACAATAATCCAATTTTAAAAGAATATAATCAAACGCCCTTTTTTTGCAGGGTTTTTTCCCTTATCTGACCCATTTTTTCATTTAAATTATGGATATGGGTTTTTGTTGTTTTTTTCAGAATTCACTGACATATACCGTTTTTACTGAATTTTTTTATAACTTTTTAATTTTTATTTTTTAACAACAAAAAAATACCTTTAAAAACAAATTTTTTTTCTTTTTTAATTTTTGGGGCCCCGGGGAGTTTTCCCGTATGGATGGGCCCGTGGTTTAATTTATTGGGTTTTCATGCCCCTTCACTGCGGATACACAGTTTTAACATATTCTCAAGTAGACATCGTCTCCACATACTGAAATTTTTCGGTGGCCGAAATCCCAATAAACAAAAAACAGGATCAACAACTCTTCATTCAATTTTTGTTTTTGGGTTACTAACTCTTTCCCCCCCGAGATAAAAGTCTTCCCTCGAGATAATTAACTCTTCCCTCGACTTATTTTCTCGTTTCCCCGACTTATTATCTCGTTCACCAGATAAAAATTTTTTTCCCCCCCCCCGAATAATTAATCGTTCCCCTCACTTATTATCTCGTTCCCGGGCTTTTTATCTCGTTTCTCGAGATAATAAGTCGTTTTTCCCCAGAAACAATCGTTTTCCCCCGCTTATTTCTCGTTCCCTCACGTTTTTTTCCTTCCCGTAACCCCCACCCCCCCGTTTACAAACTGGGACAAAATTATTATTTCTTTTTTTAATGTGAATTTTACGCCGTACGACGAAGGAATTGGGGATTCCCCCCTTCCCCATCGTTCTTATTGGACCCTGTATCATAATAAAACTACCATAACTTAAAAAGATCCATCCGAAAAGATACGGGGGGTTCGGAGAGATACAATTTTTTAAAATTTAGAAATGGTAAGATATCTTTAGAATGGAACTGGATTTTTTTAAAATTTCACCCCTTTTGGAGTTAGTCCAAATTTTAAGGGCGCCCCCCCGGTTTTGCCGAAATTAAAAGGGCTTGATAACAGGCTTTTAAAGCCAAAATTATTTTTACAAATGAAGTTATTTTTTAAAAATTAAACTGTTAAAAATGGGAAAAAAAAAAAAAGATCCTATTGTTTTTCCCCCAAAGCTAATTTAATTTTAAAAGGGTTTTTACTTTCCCAAAAAAAAATTTAACAACAAAATACCCAAAATTTAAAGTTAAATCAAAAAAAAATTTTAAAAAACCCAAATTTACATATGGGTGAAAAAAAAGGTTCTAGCTTAAAACTTTTTTTATAATTCTTTTTTTAAAAAGGGAAAACATTTTAATCTTTTTTGAAAATTCCCAAAAGCGTGATTAAACTTTCCCAAAATTTCCCAATATTTACCAAAAATGATATAAAACAACAGTTTTCTTATTTTTCTTGTTGAAAAAAACCACTCAACTAAAAAAAACATTTTCCCCTTTCAAATCAATTTCCGAAATGGAAAGGTTAAAAATGCCTTTAGGGAAGAAAACACAAATTTTTCCAAAATAACCCAATTTTTTTGGTTGGGTGTTTTTCCCCAGTTAAGTTACTGGGACTTTTTAAATTCAGGTGGAACAAAACCTGAAAAGCAAAAAAGTTCTTTTTCCACTACCATTTAATTTTAACAGAAAAAATTTCATTTTCCCTTACCAAAATAAACTGACTAAAATTTTTTTTTTTCCTTTCATTTGCTTTAATTTCAAAATTTTAATTAAAAAATAAATTTAACATTTTTCTAAATTAAAAACAAAGAAATTTAATTTTTTTTTATTTCAACCCCCAAAAAAAAAAAAAACCCCCAAAATTTTTCCGATTTTTTAAATTTAATGGGATTTTGGTTAACAAAATATTGAACCCCATTCCAAAATTTGGGCCCCTTTTGGCCCTTCAAAAGCGTTTTTTTTAGAAATCTTACCAAGTTTAAATTCATTTTCCCTTTAAATTTTTAAAATTTTGATAGATTTAAAATTAGTTTTTTTAAAAAAGTTTTTAAAAAAAAAAACCTGAAAACCGTGGCTGAAAAAATTCAAAAAAAATTTTTTTGATTTCGAATTGCTATACAAAATTTAAGTTTCAATAAAAAAAAATAAATTTTCCCAAGCCATCCAAGGGGTTTTTTTTTTGATTCCATCCTAATGGGTTTAACTTTAAATTTTGGGAAAGAAAACCCCGGGCATAATTTTTAGGAAAATTTTTAAAAAAAACCAATAAATTTTCTGCATTGAAACTTTATTTTGAGAAATACCTGCCAAAAACCCTTTTTCGTTACCCTTATTTATTTTCTTACTTATTCTGATTTTTACCAAAAAAGTTTTTCCCTGAAAAAATTTCTTTTAAAATGAATCTCTAAATTAACGGATTTAAAAAAAACAAAATGGTCGGTTTTTCCAATTTCCAAACACAAAAAATGAAAACTAATTTCGACAACAAATTTAGGGGGGAAAAATTTTAGTACACTATTCAAAATGCATTCCTGATATAGGGCCTTTTTAGGAAAATTTTTTTCCCTTTTAAAAACTCTTCAATTATTGTTTAAACAGTCGTTTGCCTATGAAAATTTTTTAAAATCTCTTTTGATAAAAGTTTTTTGAAGTTTTTTTAAAGGTTAAAAAAAAAAAATGTGGGGATCTGAAAAGGAAAATTAAAAAAAGTTTATAACAATTTTTTTTTCAACTAAAAACATTTAAAATAAAAAATGTTAAGATTTTAAAAAGATGGAAAGAAAAAATTTTTAAATTTGATTACCAAATGAAAAGGTTATCCCAAGTTTTTAAAGCCCAAAAAAGTTAAATAAAGATTTGGAAAATGGTATTTAAAATGGAAGAACAATAACTCGTTTTTGAAAAAAAAAAAAAAAAAAAAAGGAAAAAAAAAAAAAAAAAAAAAAAAAAAAAAAAAAAAAAAGGGGGAAAAAAAAAAAAAAAAAATTAAAACAAAAAAAAAAAAAAAAGGGGAAAAAGGGAAAAAAAAAAGAAAAAAAAAGAACAAAAAAAAAAAGAAAAAAATTTAAAACAAAAGAAAAAAAAAAAAAAAAAAAAAAAAAAGGAAAAAAAAAAAAAAAAAAACAAAAAAAAAAAAAAAAAAAACGGGGGGGGGGGGGGAAAAAAAGAAGAAAAAAAAAAAAAAAAAAAAAAATTTTTTTCCCCAAAAAAATAAAAACCCAAGGGGGGGGGGAATTTTTTTTAACCCAAAGGGAAAAGAAAAAAAAAAAAAAAAAAAAAACCCCCATTTTTTGTTTTTTTTTAAGAGTCGAGAAAAAACACCCCCGTTTTAAAAATTTCCAGCGTTTTCAGATAAATTTTTTTGAAAAAAATGGAAATATACGTCATCCGACATTGAAAATGTGCAAGTCAACACCGTCTAGCCCAACAGAGTCTGGTCTGACCGTTTTAAGAAGTTTGAAGGACGATTTAAAATTTTGCGTAAAAATTTTTTTATACTTTTAATGTGACTTTAAAATGCTAGGACTCACATTTACAAAAATAAAATTAAAAAATTACAAAAATTTTACCATGAAAAATTTTTTTAATTTCACTTGGGGTTTTTTAAAAGCCCAAAACTTTTTGGGGAATGCCCCCTTTTTTTAAAAATATTTTATTGAGTAAAGGGTCTGTCAATATCTAGATATTTTGATTTAAATAAAGAATACTACGTTTGTTCGGGCAATCCCCCACGAAAGAAAAATTTTAACTTAAAGGGAAAGTAGTAGATTGCTGCAATGTTGATCGTAAATTTGAGAAATAGTTTTTCCGTATCTGTCATAGAATTATCATATTTGTTATTTGTTGAGAATGTGATATGTAAAATAGAAATTAAGCCATAAAAAAAGAGAAAAAAAACAAGGGCCAGAATATTTGTGGGACACGCTTGCGAAAACTTGTAATGCAATGCATATTGATATTGCTAATTTATTATTTAATACATCAACTTTTTAATTAAATAAACATTCTATAAAAGGGATTGAAATATCATCCTAAATATGACATTATTGTCATGAAATGGACTGTATGTGTTTTTAATCGTATGGAGACCTGAAATTTGAGTAAATCTATACTATTCTACGGTGCAGGTATTTATAACGTTCAGTCTGAAACAGGCCTCAGTATGTATCTACGAGAAGTGTTTTATAAACAACTTCATGTTTATATCTTTCAAATAAAATGTAATTTAGTTAGAACTTTCAGGATGTAAAGCATATATTTAAGCTAGTTGTCATCTCATCAACAATGCGTATATAGAAATACCTTCCTAAGGAAACAGTTGAAATATTTTTCGACATTGATGTATGTCAATATCTTTAAATAAGACAAAGTGAGATTAGACAGGTACGCCGAAAAACAACATCATAATTAAAACAGTTTTAAATTGCGTGGGACAAAATTACCTTATACGTGACGTCATTTACAATAACGTCATATCAGTTGGAAGGTCTCGATCAGGCCCGAACTCTCCCGACCTGAATTTGTTTTGTTCCCAGAACTGAAGGAACCACGACTCCTACTTGTTTCCTGGGTAAGTCTCTACCATGAACGACTGGCCATCCCTGGACTCCGTCCACAGTGCGGGAGAACAAGTCTGCTTGACGGTTCCCCGCGTATTTAAAGAGCGATAAGATCCAGGAGAACACTGAGATCAGTAGTGAGGGGAGGAAGTGGAGGTGGACGAGGATGAAGACTGGGGAATGCGATGAATGTTGTTATGAAACAAGAGGGAAATACATCATTTTATTATCTGAATGGATTTTTAAACCATATATTTATCATGATGTAAACAGGAAAACATTATTTTTATATAACCGTTATTCTGATACTTTAGGATATAACCTTATGCGACAATGGTTATTTCGGGGCCGCCGTGGCCGAGCGGTTACAGTCGTGGACTACAAATCTCTCAGCCCCTCACCGCTGTGGGTTCGAATCCCGGTAGAGACTTCGGATTATTCATGTGAGGAAGCCTTCCAGCTGGCTTGCGGTAGGTCGGTGGTTCTACCCGGGTACCTCTGTGTACTCGGGGTCTTCCTCCACCTGTAATTAGCTGGACGTCGCTATATGATTGAAATACTATCGCAGCGACGGTAAACCCCAATACAACAACAACAACAATGGTTATTTCTAAAGAAAATGTTGAATATCAAAATGATCTTTTGTCATGTTTTTCGTAAATCAATATGTTGACACTGTAATGCGCTACTGGCATTAACCTGGCACAAAGATTCGCTTCCTTTTTAAATGTTTCGCTCGATCAGCTGTCTTCGGCGTTATCTTCGGTTTGCAACGTGTGCTTTTGCGTGCCTGAGTATTTGTGTGTAAAAAAAATGAAAAAAAAATATGGTAACTAAGGCAGACTCTTGACCGAGGATTAAAAATATAAAACAAGGCCGAGTTAAATTTAAAATTACTTGATTTATTAATAACAGTGTTCAACAGATTGATAAAAAATTAAATCATAAATGCACACAGATTTTAATAAAATAATTTAATAAATCCAGTAGACCTTTAGCTTTATCACACTAAATAATGCTGTGTATCTTTATAAATCAGACTAGTCATTGCTTTAATTATTATAAGTTAAAAAAAAACTATTAATCATAAAAAGTCAAGCACGTCCAATAACTGTCATTTACTAATAATCTCTGCTTAAAACAGAATTAACAAATACATGTAATTGAAAGTTTCACTTGATAAAACATTAATGTATCGCTATAAAGTAGGTTAATTACACCAATTATAAAAAGAAATGAATAAGAATTTAAATCCCAAGTTCTAATAAAAATTCTCTAAAAATTATACCTAGTCTTAAAATTCTTGAGTCCTCGAAAATGAGTGCGGGAAAGCTTATATATGTAAGTACTCCGACTAAAGTTTTTTCTATAGCATTTGTTGTATTCAAAATAACATTTTTTTGGTTTTCTATAGCTTTCCACGAATATTGGTTTCACAGAGTTGATTATGCGTCAAAATTATTCAAGCAGACAAAAGACTGAGCCAATGCACATTTTAATATTTACTGGGCATGTGTTTTGGAAAATATATCTTCTCTGCAAGTTTGAAATCGGAGTACATACAAGTTTCGTTAAGTATTGAAGTTGACCTTCCGGCACCAAACCGGCAATAAAAAGTGACGGATCTGACAGTTAAACTTGACGGAGATGACGGCAAAAATGACGGAATCCGTCAATAAACAGTGACAGAAATACTGTCGGATTTAATCATCAAAATAAACCTTTCAGTCTTTCTTTAAAGTATATATACATGTATTATCATCACCAGTAAATTATGGGTGTTATTTGAATAAATCAATCAGACATCAATCCTTTTGGGGGGCTTTTTGCTACAAAATTATTGATTCATTTTATACTCATCACGTTTTCTCGGTGTCAATGTTGGGCCAGTACTTTAAGTATTAATCTTTTATTTGTCGGGTTTTACGTCACACAGAATGTCAATTATTTATAGAGAATGTCTTCTTTAGGTTGAAATGCTGCAAGTCAAGATGACGTTCTCATTTTGAATACACACTATATGGATATTATACCATCAGTGGTGGGTGGGTGATATATTATAAAGAATATTAAATAATAAAGGATATTGAAAAATACGATATAAGCGTTTAGATTGGATATCGCCAAGCAGGACAAGGTTATCCTCCATCCAATCGGATGACCATATCGGCGTGCGATCTAAACGACAAAACGGTGTAAAAATACCATGGGTGATGTATGGAGACGAGCGTAATCAACATTCGTGGGTTATCCGACGATGTTACCCATATATAGTGCTATCTATTATTTACAATTATCAAACCGACAAACATATTACAATCTATACATGATTATGACACTGAATTTACTTAACTTAAATTACTACTCATTCTGTATATAAGGAGATCCTGTAAAATGTATTTTCCTTGTGTTTTCTTTTAGATAAAAGACATACAAAAACCCAAGCCGAATTGCGCTCAGTGGCGTGCAAACCTACGCAAACGAATACGAGCGGAATATGTTCCATATAAGTTTAAAATGTAAATTTTAACGTAGTATAGATTGTTTACACGTTTTTCTATTACATTTTTTTTTGCGCTGGAAGCCTGCAATTTTAGCGTGAACAAAATATCCGTGTCATTTAAGAAAAAGAACAGCCAACAACTCCTTCAAAAATAAATTTACGCCTCAAATTTCAAAGGTCAGTGTGTATGTCAGTTACCCAAAGTATTTCACGCCTTTTTATCGCATGATAAAGAATGTTAGCCTTTTTAAAGTTCGTCTTACAGCATTTCTTAACTTTGAAATAGAAAGGATAGTATACTAATGTCTTGGATGTTAAATTTCTACCATTAAACAACAATAGATAGAATGTACATCAGATTTAGTATTACTTAAGAAAGGTTGAGACCTCATTAGGTATACAGTTTATGAATGGAATCCGAGTCATGACAGAGTCAGTAAATCAAAGCACTCAAGGTACTGGTTTTCTTCTACAGTTTTAGACGATAATCATCCATTTTAAGCGCGAACAAAATAACAGTGTTATTTAAAAAGCAGAATTACAAACAAATCTCACACACACGAATATCTGCTCGCAAAAAAGGAAAAATATATTTTGCATTAGAAACTCCTAAGTATTCTCTAAAATAAGATTTTCACTCAAAAAGTATTTAGCATAGTAACATGTTTGAGCCTTCCAATATATCTTTTCAAAGCATTTTACATTTGAAATGAAAAGACAAACTTACAAATATTAGAATTTTTTAACAACCTTGTCAAATTTATACACATAATACAACCTACACAAGTTTCACATCAAGTACGCATGAGATGTTTGACGTATGCAGCTTCGGTACACTTCGCTAAAGAAAGTTTATATCGTGATGTAATCAAATATTTTAATATATTCATACACCCGGAAGTAACACAGACAGGGTTCACACGTAAATGTGTCTGGGTATCCTAGTATAAAGTCTTAATAATGTCATTAAGTGTTCTGTTTTTATAAGTTTCAAGATATATGTGATCAAGATATTAATAAGGGAATTGTTGAATTGAAGTAGGAATAAATGATTTATTCAGCAAATATTATACAAAGAGGTAAGCACTGTGAATTTGATTTTCGACACGAAATACTTCCTAATCGTGGCGTATGACCAGGAACAAATGTTTGGGATGCTTGTGTGTTATTTAATTTTTGTATCTGTTGTCGGTGTTAGTTTGCTGTTCGACTTTACCTTGTATGTGTAAATAGATTAAATCTTGATAAAAATGCTTAAAACGTCTTTTTCGACTTATGCAAGTAATTATTCTTTCTTTTCTTGTCATTACGAATTTTATTACCGGTACGAAGATGGTCATATTTGTAATGTCGTCTTCCTATCGATGTTATTGTAGAGTTGCACATCTGCTGTTGGGTAGTGGTAACTGATATTCTGGAGCGATATCATAAATATTGTGGATCGGTACTCCTGATATTGTAGAATGGTGTTTTTATTATTGAGTTATATCACCGTTATTATGGAGTGGTACTATCATAATAAATAGTTACCGCCACTCTGTCGTCATCGGGAATCCTCTCTGAGATGCATACCGGGAATTACAGTGTGGAATTTTGTTATTGAGAAATGGTACCGATGTCATTTTAGATTGATACTGCTGATATTTAAGAATTGTTCCACCCTAATGTTTTAGTTTGTCCGAAATCAAGGCGGCTCTTATTCTTGGATTTGGCATGGAATAGATACATAGGTAGCGGTTACAGCCAGTCACAAACAAATATGATTATACATTGTCAGAATGTAGTTCACTTTACAAATATTGAAACTGTGTTTCTAAAGTGGCTTATGGACTTATTTAACAAAGAAGCTGATCTCTGCCCTTATCTCTCTAAACCTCTAAAACTGAATAAACAACAGTTTATTGGTTCCACTATTCACAAAATGGGCCCATAACAACAAATAGGTCCAAGTTGTAAGTCCATAAATATCAGTACAGAAGCTTAGGCTTTCGCGTATAGATACAATGAAGACCTTTTACATACTGTCATGACTGCAGCTAAGCAACTGACTTCTTTCTATATCTTTAAGTGTTGAAACATCCTTTATCAATATTACTTATATTTAATGTACCATGCGGATAAGCACGTGACAAAAACTATCCAACTGAAAAAGTGGTGCAGCAACTTCAGACCTGCCAGTCCGATATCAACCATAATAAAATGTGACTTAATCACCCTGTTGATTCTCAATAGTCTTGGAAGAATGCTATCTCGACTTGTAATGGATGGATCATCTTTCATTCATATATTAGAATGACACGAATCTTGAATACTGGTTAAAGCCTTTATCTAAAGTAAAGGCATGTTAGTTTGGCCATCTGCAACATTTCCGCCTGGATGAATGTGACTATTGGGGGACCTTTAGAGTAAGTTGAATGTAAATACGTTACTAAGGCAGTCAGCGTTGGGAGTTAGAGTGAGTAAGTTTAGAACTGTCCACCGGACCGGTCAGTTGAAATAAAGCCATGTGTCCTAACAAGCATGCTATTATGTTAGGAAACTTATGTAAACCATTAAATATTGTCACGACCATTTCATATTTTACGCAAAAATAAACTGGTCTGTAAATACTGGTCTGTAAATAATGGAAATAAATGATGTCTCCGAATTCAAAATGCTTATCAATTTCAGATGATATTAAAGCGTAAACATATAAGCAAATTGTACATTTGTATCGTTTTTATATGTCAAAGATAAGAACTTCATATTTTTATCTGCGGTATCTGCCAAAGTCACAACACATCAACCTTAATATTTTACTCTCGCAGATCTGCTCGCAAAAAAGGAAAAATATGTTTTGCATTTGAAACTCCAAAGTATTCTCTCAAATTAGATTTTCACTTAAAAAGTATTTAGCATAGTAACAAGTTTGAGCCTTCCAAAATATCTTTTCAAAGCATTTTACATTTGAAATGAGAAGACAAACTTACAAATATTAGAATTTTTTAACAACCTTGTCAAATTTATACACATAATACAACCTACACAAGTTTCACAGCAAGTACGCATGAGATGTTTGACGTATGCAGCTTCGGTACACTTCGCTAAAGAAAGTTTATATCGTGATGTAATCAAATATTTTAATATATACATACACCCGGAAGTAACACAGCCAGGATGCACACGAAAATGTGTCAGGGTATCCTAGTATAAAGTCTTAATAATGTCATTAAGTGTTCTGTTTTTATAAGTTTCAAGATATATGTGATCAAGATATTAATAAGGGAATTGTTGAATTGAAGTAGGAATAAATGATTTATTAAGCAAATATTATACAAAGAGGTAAGCACTGTGAATTTGATTTTCGACACGAAATACTTCCTAATCGTGGTATATGACCAGGAACAAATATTTTTGGATGCTTGTGTGTTATTTAATTCTTGTATCTGTTGTCGGTGTTAGTTTGCTGTTGGACTTTACCTCGTATGTGTAAATAGATTAAATCCTGATAAAAATGCTTAAAACGTCTTTTTCGACTGATGCAAGTAATTATTCTTTCTTTTCTTGTCATTACGAATTTTATTACCGGTGCGAAGATGGTCATATTTGTAATGTCGTCTTCCTATCGATGTTATTGTAGAGTTGCACAACTGCTGTTGGGTAGTGGTAACTGATATTCTGGAGCGATATCATAAATATTGTGGATCGGTACTCCTGATATTGTAGAATGGTGTTTTTATTATTGAGTTATATCACCGTTATTATGGAGTGGTACTATCATAATAAATAGTTACCGCCACTCTGTCGTCATCGGGAATCCTCTCTGAGATGCATACCGGGAATTACAGTGTGGTATTTTGTTATTTAGAAATGGTACCGATGTCATTTTAGATTGATACTGCTGATATTTAAAAATTGTTCCACCATAATGTTTTAGTTTGTCCGAAATCAAGGCGGCTCTTCTTCTTGGATTTGGTATGGAATAGATACATAGGTAGCGGTAACAAATATGATTACACATTGTCAGAATGAAGTTTTTTAAAAGTTTTTATATATCAAGGATAATAACTTCATATTATCTGCTGTTTCTGTCACAATACATGTACATCAACTGTAATATTTTACTTCCTTACAGTGTCGAAAATTTGATAATGCGTATTTTAAGGTATTAACAATCTTAAATAAATTCATTGGTCATATTTTTGGTCTACTGTGCCGATATCATTCATAAGAGCTTTTGATATTAGCAACAAATATTATCACACCAAGTTTGAGGCTGGAAATAATTGCATTTCACTGTTGTCATATATTTCCCACTAAATCACCTTTTAAGATTACCGGCACTGTAGCATATTATTTTGGATTATATGTCTTTTTGCAGGCAATATCCTGAAAAGCTTCAGACATGGTCGAAGTCAGATTAGTACACCAAATTATTCTCGTGGTGATTTTGCGAATTGCTAATACGAAGAGTTGTGAAGTTGTCAATACGGACATGAGATGCATCAACACGTTCCCACAGACCATACCTTCAACTGTTATTGGTGTTTTTGTTTCGCAGTTATCGAGGGATCCTACACCGGAGGACTTTCAGCATCCTAGTTGGGAGCGAATCATTACTCTGGACATAACTTTGCAGGGAGGAGATTCTGTAACTATACGCGACTATACATTTGTCAATTTAAAATCATTGAAGAATTTAGGTCTTCATGGACAGCCACTTGAATTGAACCTCGGAAGATCTACCTTCTTTGGTCTTGACATCCACCATCTTGATCTGTCTGGGTGTTCTTCACTTTCTGATGCAGAAATTAAAGATGTTTTATCGCCTGTGAACACATTGCCTTCCTTAATGAGCTTGAATCTTAATCATGTTAACACGAGAGACTTTTTTAAATTCATTTTAGATGCAGAGTTTTTTCAGATGCTTCATCACAAAAGAAAGCTTACAAACGTATCTCTTCACGCGACTAATTTAATATTTGATGGGAGTAACGTGGAGTTAGCACATATGTCGAACAATGTTAAACACCTCGATATTTCATCGACATCATTTATTGTACAGGCATTAGGCTATGATAGTACATTTTTATTGCAACATGCTTTTCCATCTCTAGAAACACTCAATATTTCTTTCAGTCTTATGTATAAAAATTCCGCTAATGTCTCAGTAAAAAATTATCAACACACGTGTGCACTAGATGATAAGACGTTTGTTGAAGGTTTTTTACTAAGATTTAAAAAATTATATGCCAATGGTATCTTACATGAAGAAGTCGAGGTTAAAAATAGTAGTTTAGATTTGTCGAGTTGTAGTATGCAACTAGACACTTTGCATCTTCAAAATAATAAAATAAGAATTTTAGATTTTCATGTCGCATGGCCAAAGGAAAAGACACTCTTAAATGTTGATCTATCCTTTAACGAAATGGAATTTATATCTCCTAAGTTTTTGAAAGAACAAACAAAGTTAGCAATAATAGATTTAGGGAATAATAGGTTATTTAAAATGGAGAGATCAGATATATTTTCTCGTCTATTTGAAACTTTTGTTAATTTGGAAGAACTACGCCTGAACAAAAATCAGTTGGAGACGTTACCTCATAATATGTTTCTACATAATAAAGGGCTTCGAGTACTTGACCTATCTGGGAATTCTTTTGAAACAATTACTTTTAAAGTAGATCATCTAATAGCACTTGAACGGTTGGATTTAAGTAAAAATAACATGAAGACAATTAGTGACTCAGGTCTACACCGTGTCAAAAATCTCCTTCAACTTCCATATCTTCAGGACGTTAACTTAGCAGATAACGTGTTTGAGTGTACATGCGACAACTATCCTATAATTGAACTGCTGTATGAAGATATTCAATCACACCACAAACATGAAAAATTACGGTGCAATATGGAAGGAAATGTTCACAACATTGATGAAAACGTCTTATCTAAAACTAAATTTCTCTGTTACAAATTAATTGTTATTTTATGCAGCTCGTTGCTCATATGTGCTATAATTTTTCTAATATTGCTGGCTTTAGTTTTAAGGCATAGAAGAAATTTAATTAAACAAACAGAGGAATTTTTGAATGAGTTCAAATCTAAGAAACTTGGAGATATCCAGTGGCTAGGTATGGTGTCTTACAGTAGTGAGGACGGAGACATTGTCACTAAACACATCTATAACACTTTACAAACATGTTTGAAAACAATGTTGGACGTTCCTTTCAATGTGATTTGTAACAATGAAATAGACTTCCAGGCAGGTATGGATGTAGCGGCGGAGATTGTTAGGTGTATCTCGGAGTCGTGTGTCCTGATAGTCGCAGTGTCTGAAACGTATTGTAAGAAACCCTGGTGCTCACGAGAAGTCGAGGAGGCATATAAGCAGGGAAAACCCATCATTCTTATTTTTCTTGAAGATGTCGATGAAGATAACATGCCGTTGTTTCTTAGAAAGATATTCCAGCGTTATGCTAGAGTGAAGTTGTTGAAAGTCAATGGAGAATATACGTTGCATCCGACGGTGGAAAATGTGAGCAACTCTGTCATCCGTCTAGCGGAAAAAAGTCGAACGTCTGACACGTGTTTAAGAATGTGTTGAATTGAAGATAGGGATAGATACCGTGTTTTGTTTTTATATTAACTTGTTTTGTTTGTTTTTTTCTTGTTTTTTTTTGTTGTGGTTTTGGGGGGGGTCCAAAAATGTTCAGTAAATTATATTTACATATGTAACTTCCAACATCTAAATAAATGATAACAAGAAGGTCTCCTCATGTAGAAGAAGCGCATGGCAGACGAACATTTATTTTTTAGATGTGTCTATAGAGACACATGTATAACATTTTCTTTCACAATACTCGTTTATAGTTACATGTTCATGAAAGAAACTGGCTCACACATTCAAGTTATACTGGAATCTGTTCATACTACATGCAATTATTGTTAATTCCTTATCACAGGTATATGTTCAGTTGTCTACGGAAATCATAATTTGTGCGGTTGGAATATTTAAACGATACAAAATAATTAATTTATTTTCATAAAAATGACATATGTTTACTAGTATGAGAAAAGTTAATCAGATGAACAAATAACTATAAGTAAATCAAATATATCAATAATACAAGAAAAAGAATTAACGGTAGAGCATTATAGTCCTATTTATAGCAGACCACAGTTACTATAATTTTATGTACTGCAGTTTGATTAAAGATGTCAGGAGTTATACGCTACACTCAGAGATGTAATTGTGTTTCATTCCGTTTTAAAATATCCAGTGTCATCCTGTCTAAATAGATAACTAGGGAAAAGTTGAACGTTTTGAGACATATCATATATCTCTCCTTCTGTAAATATGAGTGGGTTTTTTTCTTGTTTTTGTTGTGTTGTTCTTGTTATTTTCATAAAAACGTGTTAGAAATATTCTAATTCAAAGCACTTTTTATTGATACTTCTACGTTTCATTATATTTCTTTCATTGTTTGTATTATATACATCAACTAGTGAATCAGCTACAGATTTGGCGATTGACTTTATGTTATATTTTCGTAAGAAGATATGTTGTTGTTATATTGATTCATTTCGTAATTAAGGTATTCCATTTTCATGAAATTATAATCACGGTCCTTCAAATGCTTTTTAAAAAGACTTCAGTACAGATGCAAGCATCCATTGACACATAAAGTTAATTAATTATTTTAGTAGATTTTTTATGTCACTTTTAAAAATAGAATATATATTAATTATTAAACGTTGATACAGACTGTAATCTAGATGCGTCAAAGAGTGCGAGGTTGGGGCCCTTTGAAACCTGGCTTAAGCACCCCAGTTGGTCCATTTGCTGACTGACCTTACCAATGCGGTAACTGTTATTTTTTCTATTTTATGTAATGTCCCATCTTCTTCTTCTTCTTTTTCCCCATGCACCTCCTTCTGAGGAAAGATCATTTTTAACATATGATACATATTACAACTAATCACTGGATATTCAAATTCAATGCCTCTAGCGAGCACCTGTTTGCTCGTACCGTCGTTATTCGATAAATAAATACTGTACTTTTGACATTTTTTTACAGATCTCACAAGAATAAAATGTACAACAATTTTTTATCACTTTATTATAGAAGTTGTCAAGGCACGCATCGCATCGATGCCCAAGCGGAAAAACTTGAATATCAATGAAAATACTAAGAATGAAAATGTGTGACGTATGCCAGTAGCGCGCTATCATTGGTGAATCAAATAGGAATTACGTCGTTCATGGAAATATGTTCGGGTCCTCACAGCCAAATGTTATATTAGCTACAAAATCCATTTGATGTGGAAAATCAATAAATAAAAAAACAGTTCCAAATTACAAGCTATTTGACTTTCTCCTTTACTGTTCCAGTTAATGCTTAACGCAACATTAGGACTACCAGTCCTTTGATGCATGCGTCGCGATTTGCAAATATTAGCAAGACCAATACTCTGAAATATACGGGTATACATACATGTAAAATGTACGTCAGTAGTTAAAACCAACAATTTAACTGTGACACAGACAGGATATTTGTGATGCTGATTTTATCGAGATTGGCTTCCAGAGTGTTCCTCATTTCCGAAAGTGTCAAGTATTTTTCCAACACAATTCTAAAATTAGAATAAAAATATTTGTTTTTTAAAGGGTCCTGGCAAAAATATGTGCAGCATGATATTTCGTCTTATAACAAGTAATAATTGTAACAGTGAACTGTTACTAGGTCTCCCAAACGAAGTTCTCTTTAGACAGGTTGCAAGAAAAAAAATATATAAGGCATCATAATATTAAAAGAATTGTCTGTTAGAGAAATGGACAGTAACTCTATAACAACTAGTTAGTAAAATTGAGGGGGTGGGGCTTGACCCCTCAGTGACCCATGTGAACATCAAAGAAGTACCATTCAATCCATCTAATCATGAGGAACAAGAACATGTGGTTTATGGGTGGGGATCTTAATGGCTTTTGACAAAAAGGTCAGAAGTAAAACTGAAGAGGTTGGGCCAGATCCCTTTGTGCCCCCCCCCCCCCGCCCCCAGGGGACACTAAAGAAGTACCATTCGATCTCTCTAACCATAAGGAACAAGAATATATATGATTTATGAGTGGGAATCTGATCAGTTTTTGAGATATAATGCCATATGTAAAATTGAGAGGGTCGGGCCTGACCCCTGGGTGACCTCGGGAACACCAAAATAGTACTATCATTAGTACTATTCAATCTTCTCATTATGAAGAACAAAAAAATATTTGATTCAGGGTTGGAAATTTGAAATATTTAACCAAAATACATTTTTTATGCAAAAAACATCTTTGGTGGGGTGGGGCCTGGCCCCCAGGGACCCCACATTTACAAAAAGCCACTACTCATTGAGGACTATAAGCGTGTACAGTTTTGTAAAGATAGGTCGAGCGGCCTCCGAGATGATGGCCCGTACAAAGTTGCCGGCGGAAGAAAGAATAATGATAAGGAAAAGAAGAAGAAGAAACGGGTATAACAATATAAGTCTCCAAACTTCGTTTGGGATCGGAGACTTAATGATAAAACTATAATAAGCAGACGCGATCCTATAAATAAGCAACAAATACTGAAGAGAAGGTCGACGACATAGCCTATACATTTTAATTTTCTCTTAGAATGGCAACCGAATAATGTCTTGTCGGAATAAAATGCACATAAATATAGAAATACACATAAAATACACATAAATATAGAAATACTCATAAAAACACATAAATATAGAAATAACCTTAACTTACGATGGAACGTTTATTCCCTTTGTGTCACAAAGTTATGTACTTGTCAGAAAGGCCCGAAACCAGAAAGGTCCGTGCCGCGCGCGAAGTGGGCCGGTCCAGAAAGGCCCATGCACTTGTATAGTGTCCCTGAAGGGCACAACATATCAAGTCAAAGATCCACTTGTCCTATACATATACATATTTAAAATTGGTAAATATTAAGATATATTACATACTTTTATGTTTTATACGGACAAAATGAATGCATGCGGAGATCCACAGGGAGTGGGGATGCCATGCCCAGTTGGCTATTATAATTTAAAATATGCATAAAATATAGTATGCAAGTGTTTTGACATCAAATCAGGACCTGGAAACCCCTGGAATATCCAAAAAGAAAAAGAGTACAGAAGATACGCATAAATACGATCGAACTGCTTCAAATAATTTTACGTTACAACTGCTTCAAATAATTTTACGTTACCCTTTTCAATCATTCCTTTTTCTTTTCTTTTTTTTTTCTTCTTCTTTTCTTAATTTGGTCATTGTCGGGTCAAAAGCCCCGAATGAGAAAGCTGGCTATTATTCAACATAAATATAATCAAGCAATCAATATAATTTTTTCATTAACTTTTGAATTATCACGTTAATAATAAGTGGACCTTTTTTGTTGTCCGGTCACTGTGTCGAGCCTATCGATCTGAAACAGTAGAGTACAGTACTTTAAAGGTACCCCATTTACGCGTGGCATTCCCATAATTCTCAGTAAAGATGTCAGCCTCCATGAACATGTTTACGTTTTGCGGGTAGTCCGGCAAAGAGGATGGAGACCGTTAGCTGGAGAAAAGTGCTGCAAAAACAAATTTATGACATCATATCTCACAGATATGGACTGCTTGTTATAATCATCGGGGCCATTTTGATAGTGGTGTCGGCGTTTCATTTTGGTGAGGTAAGAAGGTTTAGTTTTTGCTGACTATTGTCTGTATTGATTTCTGTTAAATGCACAATTCTTGACTTGGGTGGCAGGCACGTGTTGAAAAGGTGACGCATGAACATATTTAACACGAAACTTCGTATAAAGACACGAATAAGGTTTCTAAGTCCAAATACATTGCCAAACCACATCACCAACACGGCTCTTTGCCGATTAGAGTCTCTGTATAGGAAGATTCGCTCTATAGAGGATGCCAAAGCCATGCAGGATGACTTGGACTGGCTGATGTCGTCCAACCCTTCCAAGTGTGAGGTGGTCTTCATCACCAGGATGAGAAACCCCATCAAGACAACATACCGTATCCATGGCAGGGAGCTCCGAGTGGTGAAGGTGGGAAAATACCTAGGTTTCCTCATAGATGAGAAGCTCACCCTAAACACTCATATTGCAACGACTGCAAAGAAGGCAAACAACAGCCTAGCCTTTCTCCAAAGAAACTGGACAAACTGCCCTCAAAACACCAAGGCACAGTGTTATCAGACCTTTGTCAGGCCCATCATGGAGTTTGCCATCTATGCCTGGGACCCTCACACCAAGTCAAACATAAAACAACTTGAAGCTGTTCAACACCGCATGTTTCGTCAAGGGAAATGACCATACCACAGCCAGATGGTAACAGACCTAGGGTGGCAACCCCTTGAAGTATGTCACTCCCACGCCAAGATGGTTATGATCTTCACAGGCCTCGAAGAATTTTTCTAGGGTCACTCGCCCTGCAGGGCGAGTGACTCTAGAAATTTACTCGCCCTGCACAAAATTTACTCGCCCTGCATTAAAACAGACAAAAATGGTCAAGATGAATGCATATGCGTTGCTTTTGGAGGTAAGGACAAAAATTTACTGTAAAAATTGGAACAGCGTTCCTTGCTTCGGTTCCGACTTTTCAGACGACATTTTGAGCCGCTTGATTATCAGAACGATGTTCTATTACTAAGCCACTGGCCACGCTGCCGTAGCACAGGATCCATATCGGTTTTATTGTTTTATATATTGTTTATGATACTTTTTATGCTTTTAATAATTATTCTTCGATAAATGAACCATATAAAATATTTTCTTCGATTTCTCACGCACTCGATCACAGCGCATGATTTAATCGATTACACCCCTCCGCTCCCGTCACGACAACAGCATTCGGTAATGTTCTATAATAACGCATTCGGTATAGTTTTTAGACATAGCCACAATAATACGAAGTCTATTTCCGGTTTTCGTTTGACAGGTATTACGATTGAAATGCAGTTCGCATTTTGATTGTTTTATCAAATATCTTCGTTCAAGAAAAGTAACCAGCATTTGGATCACCAACTGGAGAATCTTACTCGCCCTGTCGGGCGAGTTTCATTACTTTTTTTTCTCGCCCGACCCCAACTTTCACTCGCCAATGCGAGCGGGTGAGCAGATTTGTCGAGGCCTGCTTCAGGATTGTCCATGGTTATGTTGACATTTCAGCAGAGAGTTTTCTACATCCATCCATCGTCAACACTTGAGGCCATGGCACCCGTTACTTGATATCCTTCTCCGCCATCAAACTATGGAAGCAGCTTCCCATGCAAGTTACCAATTTTGATAGTGTCTAGGCCTTCAAGAGGGCTCTGGTTGAGCTGGGGTAACCTGAGAGATGGCTAATAAATCCCACTACCAAAAAGCATTTACCATCAAAGCAGTTTTTTAAACATCTGTCTACAAATGGCACTCAGCTGTGGCCAAATAGTAAATTTTAGTAAGTCCATCACAAAGTCACAACTGATTGTTTCGTCACTATCTAGTGATCCCAATCTCGAAAAATGTTGCATAATTCATGTGCTCAAATTCCCTTTCACTCAAGCTTTAAATCTCGTATGCAAGAAAGGGCATATAGAAATTCCAGTGACAAAAAAATTTTCTGTTGTAGGCCAAAAATATATCTGAAATTTATACAAAGAATAAACATGCTTTGATTGGCTATCAGAATGTACATGGACTTGGTTTACAATATTTTACTGAAAGCATCAAAATGAAGTGTAAATGCGAGGTAACTATCCTACATCTGGGTAATTCCATCCTCACATAATCCGTCTATGTAAAACATGAAAGCATCTACGCTTGCACATTTATTATGGCAAAAAAATATTTTTAAATGACCCATCAACAATATTCATGGTTTTAATTTGACATTGAAAAAGGGAATATGCTGTGATTCAAAATACGATGCGAAAACTTTTGAGTTTCGTACCCCCTTAAATAGAAATTTACACCCAGATTATGATATTTTCAACCTAAGGGATAAGTTTACCCTTGAGAAAAAATGTGGGTGGGAACACAGACTATCAATATATAAAGCAGGTATCTGTGCAAATTATCGATGCAAATCATTTATAGTATAATTCAATTGTCAATGACACTCAGCCTGGTACACAAATATTGTCTCTATCCATCACACTAACATAAAATTGTTATTAAAACACAAAACTGAAAATCAATTTTGACGTTTGTTACCTATAACCATTTACCTTAATGTTCAAGTTCTTACACACACACACACCACACACTGTTACAGCTTCAGATAGACATGAAGTCCATAGTCAAAGTCCAAAATCTTATTACAATGTATACTGTATAAGTATAGCAATGTACATGAAAGATAGCCGTTTTTTATTTATTTTGTATTTTTGAAAAATAATGTCTTTACTGAGACAAAGCTTTTGGAAAGAGAATTAACAAAAATTTTCGAGGGTTAACATTCAAGTCAGTGCTTGTAACTCATGGACATTTGATATTTATTTTATTACAATATACAAAATAATTGAACACAATTTTTTTGTAATAGAGTAACCCATTTGTGTAATACTTTATTTTAGAGTGTTGTTGAATGGAGCACAGAAAAATATGCAGCAGTGTTCAACTCATTCAGTGATAATCTGGCTGGGAGGTCATACAGAGAAAGGTTTGTATACTTCAGAGGGGAGGTGGAAGTTTACACTCCATCTGTCCATCTGTCTAGCTCTCTGTTCGGAAATGCTTTTCTATCCTGTCTGTCCAAAATATCAGGATCTTACATGGTTTGCACAGGTCTTGAAAATCCCTTGAATTTGATGTCTATCTTGAAAAAACCCTTAAAATTGTATTTTGTCTTATAAAACCTTGAAAACCCCTTGAAATTAACTGAAAGGTCTTGCAAAAACCCTGAATTTGAAATTGCAATATTGATCATAAAATTAAAAAAAATCGATGTTCATCCTTTCATGCCAGAAAATTTAAAGCATAATTTGCAGTTTATGTTAGTTTTAAATTTTAAGGCCTTCAAAAACCCTCAAAAAACCCTTAAATTTTGCTTCAGAAAACTTGTATGAACCATATCTTTTATTTCATGAAAGGAAATTACTGATGCTTTGCAAGTGTGTCATAGGCTGAACATCTTATACATTTATATTTTGTATTTTTCAGCCACAACCATCCAATGATCAATTTTACATCCTTGAATTTTATGTTTGGCCCATACTCCCTCCACTAACTTGTTGCCACTGACCAGGTACAGTGGGTAATGATTGATTACACATGGAACAAGGTTATTGCTGATTTGGTAGTAATATGCAGATATTTTAATTATTTTTTATACCCTTGCAAATGACCTAATAACCTAACAGAGATCCGCAACTCTGATATTGGTAAAGAGCAAGTCAAAAGAAGCTCTCATTAAGTTACGTGTACGATCATGTGACCACAAAATAAGTGAGATGTGTAAAATTCTCATATCAGTTATTAATATACTGAGTTTTAACTTCAGTTTACTGCCCATTAAACCAAATATGTATGTTTCTCATTAGATCCCAGATCTCATTAATGAGTGATTCTATAAAGCGCCTGTCTGTTAAGTGTCTGCAAGCATCTGAAAGATGTCTGAGTGAGATCTTGTTCAAATCCAGCTCACCTGTTTTTTTTTTTCGTCATGAGGAAAACGTTATCTCTGTTGAATACTTTGTATTCTTTGCTATAGATCATGTTTATACATGCATTGCAGAGTTACAGACCTTTTTTGCAAACTTTTTTTGGAGTTATACTTCTGACACTTTAATTTGTATTAACCAGCAAGGGTATCATTGATTTATTAGCTCACCTGAGCACTATGTGCTAAGGTGAGCTTTTGTGATCACCCTGCATCCGGTGTCCATTGTTATGCGTCATCTGTCGTTAACACTTTGCTCTAAATGACATCTTCTCTGAAACCATTGGACAAAATTTGATTAAACTTGGCAGGGATGATCCTTGGATGAACCTTCACAAAAGTTGCTAAAATAAACTTGATCCATGTAGAACTCTGGTTGCCATGGCAGCAGAAAGAAAAAAAAAATGAAAACTTTAAAAATCATCTTCTTCAAAACTACTAGCCAGATTTCAAAATATTTTAGTACAGATGTTCCTTGGGTAACCCTCTACCAAAATTGCTAAAATTATTCTAATCAGTGAAAAAAACATGGCCGCTAGAGGCGGGGCTAATTTGCCTTATATGTATATAATGAAAACTTTAAACAACATCTCCTCTGAAACCACTGGACAGAAATTAATTAAATTTGGCAGAGATGATCCATGGGTGAACCTTCACAAAGTTGCCAAAATAAACTTGTTCCATGTAGAACTCTGGTTGCCATGACAACGGAAAGGAAAAAATTATAAGAACTTTAACATCATCTCCTTCAAAACTACTGGCTAGATTTCAAAATGTGTTAGTACAGAATTGTTCCTTTGGTAGCCCTATACTCAGGTGAGAGATCCAGGGCCTCTATGGCCTCTTGTTCATTATGGTTTGGAGAGTCTAGCCTCTGTTAAGTGAAGATAATAATGTTGATGATGTAAGAATTATCTTGATATAGCAGAGACTACCAGCTAAAGAAAAATCCATTGTCAGGATTTTCACAATTTTGAGCATCCAATATCCCCTTGACCACTGCCGAAATGAAAACCCTTCATTATTTTATATACTATTTAAAATTCTGTATATTTATATTCATCAGGTCATTAAGTTTGTGCATGATTATTCATGAAGTCAAGGGTTAGGAGAAGTAAGCAGAACATCCTATCCATTCCATTTCAGGCTATGTCTTCCAGTACCAATAGATGTTGTCTATACATGGGTGAATGGGACAGATCCAACCTGATACGGAACTTGCAGAAACTGAAAATGGAGATGAAGGATGAGTTAAACACATCCAGGTAAACAGAACATTCTGAAATGTGGGTGATATTCTGTGTTTCCAATGATTTTGGAATAATGTGTAACCATAGATACACCTGTAGCTCATTTCTAAATATTTTTACGTAACATGCTTTTCTTTTGTTGGATATTCATTTGCCATTTTTTGGTCAATTAATAGTCAGCTTTAATACCAGTAATGCATATTTCATGTTATTAAAGTTTCAAAAAAATAGCTTATTTACAAAATTTTAGTACATTTTAAGAGAAAAATATATTTTCGCATATTTCATAAGGACATATGAGGGTGTCTTTTTTTTTATCTCTAATCCAAACTAATGGCATATCAATATTGTAGCTAAAAGATTTACAGTCTGATCAGGGTCTTCCCGTGCTTTACAGTATTGTTGCTTAATTTACAGTCTTCAGAGTATCCTCTGTTTGCTCATTACATATTTGTACCATAGATTCTACAGTTCTGATCAGGGTCTCCCTTTTTGCTCATCATATTGTAGGCTTTGATTCACAGTGATTCATGGTTCCTCATGTTTTGAACCATAAATATTGTAGCTTTAAGATTCTCAGTTGTCAGGTTCTAGATTTTGTCATCATATTGTAGCTTAGATCTATCAGTGCTCGGGTTTTTTTCTCTGTTTGCCATTAAGTATTGTAATTAGATTTACTGATATGATCGGATCCTCTCTGTTGTCATGACAATATTTGCCTAGATATTGAGTCTGATCAGGGTCTTCTGTTTGCTATACAATATTGTAACTTAGTATCTACAAGTCATGAGCAGGGTCTCCTCTGTTTGCTGATATAATTATTGTACTAGATTTAAGCCTGAAGTCAGAGGTCTTTGGCTTTGTTCAACGATATTGTAGTTAATTCTACCAGTTGCTACGGTTTTCTCTGTTTGCTACATACAACTATTGTAGAGTTTTCTAGCATTTTGATAAGAGGTTCTTGCTCTGTTTGCATACAATATGTAGCTTAGATTTACACAGTTGCCAGGGTCTTCTCTTTGCTATAAATATTTATCAGATTAACGTGTCTTACAGAGGTCTCTCTGTTTGCTCCTACATATTGTGCTTATTTCTACATGTCTGAATCAGGGTATTCTGTTGCTTTAATCAATTTATAGTATATTCTACAGTCTATCAGTCTTTGTTGCTTTATACATTATTTTAGATACAGATTTCCCCAGTCTGATCAGGGCTCTCGTCTGTTTGCTTATACACTTTTGAGCTCAAGATTCCATGCAGTCTATCAGGGTATCGTCTGTTGCATATACATATTGTAGCTTTATCATTTCTCATTCGATCAGGTCTCCTCTGTTGTTCATACAATATGTTAGACAGATCACAAAGTCATATCAGGTTCTCCTCTGTTTCTCATACAATTTTGTAGCATCAGATTTTAACAGTCTAACGAAAAGAGAAAAAATCCATTGTCAATATACGTATTTTAAGTTCACGGTCAATTTAATATTCATCAAGTCATAACTTGTCATGAATATTATGAGTACAAGGTAACTGTATTTCAGTATATAAGTGACATTTCATTGTTATTACATTTTGGTTATTGAGAAAAGCTTGAAAAGCTTAGAGTGTACAAAGATGACTAGGGCTCTCTTTCTCTGTTTTGGGGAAGAGTACCTCTACCTTCAGAGGGGGAATTCTTGTGTCATTTTCCCCTGTTGGGGAAATTTAAGGTAATTTTTACTTCACATACATGCAATACTTATTTTAATAAAAATGTACAAAATAGTTCCTGCCTAGAAAGAAGCTTTATTGGGTAAAAACCAAAATGGAAGTCAAATCGTATACAGTGCAACAGTCTATCACTTGACTGTTCTCGTTATTTATGTGAATTCTTACATTTACATTTGTAGGGGGAATTTTGCTTGGAAAATGGGGGGAAAAACATGCTTTGGGTGAGGGGAGATTGGTGCCCTATATCAGCACTAAAAAATGGAGGTCGAGAGCCCTGGTGACCAGAAAGAATCACCAACCTACTGCATCCCAGCTTGAAGGCTTCCTCACATGAAAAATTTGAGAGACTCAAACTAAGGCTGAATGAGTACTCAGGTACCTGCGGTCGGGTAGGAAATTGCCGGTACCCGGTACCAAAGTTATTACACTTAACCTGATGTCGGCCTTTTCTATTATGATACCTCATGTACTTCTTTTCTTTAACATATATATATATAAATTTCTTATTTGTAATGATATCTTAAATAATTCTCACTCTGTCAAGAAATTATCTTCATGTGTGTTTCAAGATGGACATATTTGGGCCGTACAAAGTCATGAAATGCTTAATTGAAATGTGTTGAAATCAACAACTTCAATGGATAGTTACTGCAGGCAGTAAAGTGTTTTACATGCAGTTACTACATCTGCATGGGTATCTGCTGGTGACAGTATCACAGGTACTTGGGTAATAAAATAGACTGGATTCAGCCCTAATTCAGACCTATAGTGGTGAGGAGCTATATCACAGCCAGAGACTATAGCCATTTGAACACAGAGACTCCGAATATTAAGAAAATACAAATTTCTATGACTCCAAATATTACCTTGCCAAACTTTTGTCACAGCCATATACATGTAGTAATATTTGTATTCCAGAAAGCATATACTGAAGGGAAAAAGATACACAGTGCTACAAAAATTGTATTATTAACATCAGTTGCCAAAGTCAAAATTTTACTTCATCGTTTACAACATCTGACCAGCCCCAGTAACTAATTTTAAAGGCGGCCATGCTTAAAGCATTTCTTGTGTCTTATACTTGTGTAATTGAAATGCCATCTAATCCATTCATCCAAATTGACAAAAAAACTTACTCGTCCTTTCTTTGTCCCTTCATGATATTTCTGGATTCAAATTGATATTCATTAGTTTTTAGCAAGTAGTATTCAAACCAGGTATTTAAGGTAATCCATCCATCATTAAATTATAATCATGGTCCTTCAAATGCTTAAAAATACTTTCAGTGCAGATGCAAGCATCCATTGACTTCAGTCCTGGGAGTTATGGGTTATTTTGCTCAAAGTTTATAAAGGCTTTCATTTACTGTGAAATTCCCACAATCACTTGATGGACCATGATCACAATTTAATGTTAGATGGATTATCTTAAGATTTTTTTCTTCATTTTTTGTTTTCATGGCTTCTGTTAGAATTTTGTTCATGTAACCTTATAGAGTTCATAAAAACAACAAAGGGTGAGTTAAATCATTTTAAATATTTTGAGCAAGGCTAGTTTGATTTATGAAATCCTGTTAGTGGAAACATAATGAAATCCTGTTAGTGGAAACATAATGAAATCCTGTCAGTGGAAACATAATGAAATCCTGTTAGTGGAAACATAATGAAATCCTGTTAGTGGAAACATAATGAAATCCTGTCAGTGGAAACATAATGAAATCCTGTTAGTGGAAACACAATGAAATCCTGTCAGTGGAAACATAATGAAATCCTGTTAGTGGAAACATAATGAAATCCTGTAGTGGAAACATAATGAAATCCTATTAGTGGAAACAAGCATAAACTTCAGACTTTCTACCTTTCATCAAGTAACTATTAAAGGAGTGGGACTTCACTTTACATTGGAGATCCATTTTAACACTGTGTTGGGGATAAAAAACAAATTGTCGCTTTATATTGCAGAAACATTTTTGCATTTTGGAAAGTAAATGCTCAAGGGGATAGGAAAGACATAAATAGATTTATTTTGGCAATAGGCAAAAATAAATCATGGTTCACAGCAGGAAAATAAGCAATGTGATAAGATACAAGTAGATAAAAATGCATTTAACTTATACTAGAATTTGAAAACAAGATAATTATAATTAAGAAAACCGTAGAAATCATTGGTATTTTGGGGGAAAAACTGACATAGATTAAGTGATCAAAGGAATGTTACATATTTGTGAATATGTCCTTTAATGAGAAGGAAAAGTGCTTGGAAAATAGAGGCATTTGAAGATAAATACAAACTTACTTGCAAACATATGTAACTGTTTTTATACCTTTAATATTTCATAGAATTACTTAGTAAGAACTATTTCTTGACTTCATATGAACTCATTTTGACGCATTGGCAATCAGAGCAGACCCTATAGGAGCTGTCTGATCAGGATTTACTCTGTTTTACACATATGATATTGTAGCTAAGTTTCTACACTGTTCATGTGGAAAAGAAAAATTCATGATTTCATATACCATTTTAAGTTCAGTTAATTAATATTCATTTAGTCATATACATTTGTACATGAATATTCATTAGTTAAAGGGTCAATATACATCTTTTGTTAACTAAAAAACTACAAAAATATAATTTTGAAATTGTTTCTGGTAAGATATATTCATAAAAGTGGAACTAATTAGACAAATTATGTTGTTGTTGTAGTTGTGGGAGGGACAAAAGATAGAGGATGATTATTTTTATATGTGTAGTTTGTTTTTGCATGCAATTTATTCCATATATTAATTCATATATTTATATGAATTTTTATCCAAATATATACTATAACAAAACAATTTAAAAACAGATGATTAATAAAAAAATTTTAATGATATGTTTTTTTTTTTTTTTTTAATGATATGTTAATGAAAAAAGTAAAGTAAACAAAATTTAATGATAAAATAAATATTCTTGAAGCTACAAAAGGGAGGTAATATTTTTTGTTGATATATCATTGACATATGTTAAGCTTTTGCCAGGTTATAACATTACATTATAAGTGACATGAAAGGTTTTTTAGCTCACCTGAGCACAAAGTGCTCAAGGTGAGCTTTTGTGATCGCCCTTCGTCCGTCGTTGTCCGTCGTGCGTCGTCCGTCGTCAGCAATTTGCTTTAAACGACATCTCCTCTGAAACCGCTGGACAGAATTTAATGAAACTTGGCAGGAATGTTCCTTGGGTGAGGCTCTACAAAAGTTGCTAAAATAAAGTTGATCCATGAAGAACTCTGGTTGCCATGGCAACAAAAAGAAAAATAATTTGAAAACTTTAAAAATCATCTCCTTCAAAACTACTGGCCAGATTTCAAAATAATTTGATACAGATGTTCCTTGGGTCAACCTCTACCAAAGTTGCTAAAATTATTCCGATCCGTAAAAAAACATGGCCGCCAGGGGTGGGGCTTATTTGCCTTAAATGTATATAGAGAAACCTTTAAACATCTTCTCTGAAACCACTGGACAGAATTTGATTAAACTTGGCAGGGATGATCCTTGGGTCAACCTTCACAAAAGTTGCTAAAATAAACTTGATCCATGTAGAACTCTGGTTGCCATGGCAACAAAAAGGAAAAAAAAAATGAAAACTTTAAAAATCATCTTCTTCAAAACTACTGGCCAGATTTTAAAATAAATTAGTACAGATGTTCCTTGGGTCAACCTCTACCAAAGTTGCTAAAATTATTCCGATCCGTAAAAAAAACATGGCCGCCAGGGGCGGGGCTTATTTGCCTTATATGTATATAGAGAAACCTTTAAACAACATCTCCTCTGAAACCACTGGATAGAATTTGATTATACTTGGCAGGGATGATCCTTGGGTGAACCTTCACAAAAGTTGCAAAAATAAAGTTGATCCATGTAGAACTCTGGTTGCCATGGCAACAAAAAGGGAAAAAAAATGAAAACTTTGAAAATCATCTTCTTCAAAACTACTGGCCAGATTTTAAAATAAATTGGTACAGATGTTCCTTGGGTCAACCTCTACCAAAGTTGCTAAAATTATTCCGATCCGTAAAAAAACATGGCCGCCAGGGGCAGGGCTTATTTGCCTTATATGTATATAGAGAAACCTTTAAACAACATCTCCTCTGAAACCACTGGATTGAATTTGATTAAACTTGGCAGGGATCACCCTTGGGTCAACCTTCACAAAAGTTGCTAAAATAAAGTTGATCCATGTAGAACTCTGGTTGCCATGGCAACAAAAAAAAAGAAAACTTTAAAAATCATCTTCTTCAAAACTACTGGCCAGATTTTAAAATAAATTGGTACAGAAATTCCTTGGGCCAACCTCTACCAAAGTTGCTAAAATTATTCTGATCAGTAAAACAACATGGCCACCAGGGGCGGGGTTTATTTGCCTTATATGTATATAGGGAAAACTTTAAACAACATCTCCTCTGAAACCACTGGACAGAATTTGATTAAACTTGGCAGGGATGATCCTTGGGTCAACCTTCACAAAAGTTGCTAAAATAAAGTTGATCCATGTAGAACTCTGGTTGCCATGGCAAAAAAAAGAAGAAAAAAATGAAAACTTTAAAAATCATCTTCTTCAAAACTACTGTCCAGATTTTAAAATAAATTGGTACAGATGTTCCTTAGGTCAACCTCTACCAAAGTTGCTAAAATTATTCCGATCCGTAAATAAACATGGCCGCCAGGGGCGGGGCTTATTTGCCTTATATGTATATAGAGAAACCTTTAAACAACATCTCCTCTGAAACCACTGGACAGATTTAGATTAAACTTGGCAGGGATGATCCTTGGGTCAACCTTTACAAAAGCTGCTAAAATAAAGTTGATCCATGTAGAACTCTGGTTGCCATGGCAACAAAAAGAAGAAAAAAAATGAAAACTTTAAAAATCATCTTCTTCAAAACTACTGGCCAGATTTTAAAATAAATTGGTACAGAAATTCCTTGGGCCAACCTCTACCAAAGTTGCTAAAATTATTCTGATCAGTAAAACAACATGGCCACCAGGGGCGGGGTTTATTTGCCTTATATGTATATAGGGAAAACTTTAAACAACATCTCCTCTGAAACCACTGGACAGAATTTGATTAAACTTGGCAGGGATGATCCTTGGGTCAACCTTCACAAAAGTTGCTAAAATAAAGTTGATCCATGTAGAACTCTGGTTGCCATGGCAAAAAAAAAAAATGAAAACTTTAAAAATCATCTTCTTCAAAACTACTGTCCAGATTTTAAAATAAATTGGTACAGATGTTCCTTAGGTCAACCTCTACCAAAGTTGCTAAAATTATTCCGATCCGTAAATAAACATGGCCGCCAGGGGCGGGGCTTATTTGCCTTATATGTATATAGAGAAACCTTTAAACAACATCTCCTCTGAAACCACTGGACAGATTTAGATTAAACTTGGCAGGGATGATCCTTGGGTCAACCTTTACAAAAGCTGCTAAAATAAAGTTGATCCATGTAGAACTCTGGTTGCCATGGCAACAAAAAGAAGAAAAAAAATGAAAACTTTAAAAAATCATCTTCTTCAAAACTACTGGCCAGATTTTAAAATAAATTGGTACAGAAGTTCCTTGGGTCAACCTATTTATCTCAGGTGAGCGATTTAGGGCCATCATGGGCCTCTTGTTCAGTTGCATCATTCCATTCATTGTTACTGAGAGAATGAAAGAAATTTACGTGACTTCTGAGGCTAATTTGGATATGATTTTGTCAAAATGGTTAATTGATAAAAATCTGAGGGGGAAGGTTACAAGAACACTAGCAGGATTTCAAAATTAACCTTTATTGCCCCGCATTCAGCATGTTTAGGTTGCAAGGATATTAAAGTGTTCAAGTAATTTGTATGTTTTTCATACGTTATTCCTAGTTAAACTGGTAAATGGAGCATAAGTATATATATATGTATGTGGTGTATGATCGATGATTTGCTAGAGAATGCCTGGGATTAAGGAAATTAATGTATAGACATGCTTGGTTATGGTGAAGGCGCAGTTCTTTTCTTGTATTTTCAGTAAAAGTAATAATCCTTATAAGCCATGAACATTCAATATCTTTCCTCATTTTATTACTGGTGGAAAGAAAATAGATAAGTAATATGAGAAAATGCAGAGTAAGTTATTTTTGTCACCAATTCATTTATGGACAGACAAAGCTTTGTCAATGACTTTCATTTTAGTGTTTTGTATGATTTTCTTTTTTATTTGCAGAAAACAATTCATTCTAAATTTAAAAATGATATCTTTAACAGATTTAGATACCCTTTTAGAGTGTCGACCCCAGAAACAGAAGGTCATGGGCTCAATCCCCGGCCATGACATACCAAAGTCGTAAAAAAACGGTACTGGTATTGCTCACTTGCTTGGCGCACAGCATATAAGGATAGTTCCAGGACTGGTTGGTCCGGTGTCAGGATAATGTGACTGGGTGCGGTATCAGTCTGCATGTCTATAGTGTGATATCCCAGTGTGGTAGCACTATATCTGTCTTATGTAGACAAAAGTCCCCAAATGACCTGAAATACTATCGATGGAACATAAAACCCAATTATTTTCTCATATTGTTAAGTCCAGGTGATGTGGCAGGGGTATTTATCACCTTCAGTGATAGCTCTAATTGGGTGAGATGGTGCATGCCGTAGGGTGTTTTCATTTTCTGTTTTATTTGTTCACGATTGAGAATAAGGTCAATTCACATTTGTCACAACACCTCATGATGGTTGTGGGGGGATAATTTGAAGGAGGAGATGATCAGTAGATTTAAATTCAGTTTTAAAAAAAACATTTATAAATACATACATTATTCATTTTATGTATTTTTATTCTGATTTTGTTCCTGCTATGCCATGAAATGTTCATATAACGCCATGAATTATTAATTAGCTTTTGTGTATCCCTGTTCCCTTCTTTTCTTATTGTCTTAATGAGCACATGTATATAAGAGAAAAAAAATGCACATGTATATTTACATATTGTTGATTTCTAACAAACTGAAACAAATATTAGAAAAGAAATCTCAGATATATATTGTTCAAATTCATAATAGTAACAAAGCTTTACAAATTTTTTTAAGTTTTTGTATGTTACATTAAAGATCTGTTATAACACTGTTTAGGGTTCCAAAGCTAATAAGTTCATTATATTGGATCATTGGTTCTGGTGGGGTTGAGCATCCGTCCTGGAATCTGGAGGTCATCAGTTCCATCCCTGGCCACAACATACCAAAAATGGTAGTGGTATAGCTCCCTTGCTTGGTGCTCAAAATTTAAGGGAAGTCCCAGCAAACATTCATGTTGGATCACATTGCAACTATTTTACGATGTTAATAAATAAATGACTTGGATTTCATTGTATGAATATTGTTACATTTGTATTTGTGTTATAATTGAGTGTGTAGTATTGAATTTATACTATATAATATGAAAAGCATTGTATGCATTGAAAATTAGGTATGTTTTCTGAAGTACATGTATTACTATCATAAAATGAAGACTTCAGGTAAATGTACGTAATATATTAGGAAGTATTTTTGATTAATAATCTCCGTTTTGTCCGACAGCCAGGCACAGTGTGTATTCAGTAACTGTGTCCCTAGCAACACAGTTGTCCTTTACCCTGCATTGCCAGGCAACTGGTCCCTAGCTCAGTTGGTCGCAGCAGACGCAGCTTTCCAGCAGGCGAAAACTTTGTACAAAGTTTCCTCTCCCATTGACTCCAAAAATTACACAGCTGTGGTCTTCACTGAAGAAAAGTCAAGTGAGTACCTGTTTAAAAAGTTGATCTTATTTTTGCTTCAATTCATCATCATCATCATCATCATCATCATCATCATCATCATCATCATCTTAAGTTAAATCCTAACTCCAGTAAGTGGAGGTTGCCGAGTTTCTTCCCAAGCTTCATACCAACATACCAAAGTTGTTAATTATGGTACTGGTATATATATCTTGCCTGCTTTGTGCAATCACATAACGGTACCAGCACAATAACGCGTAGTTCCAGGACTGGATGGCCTATTGTCAGGATGATATGACTTGATATGGTATCATGCTGCTTGTTTATGGCGTGATAGGACTGTGTCTTTCATGTACAAAAAGTCACATAGTGACTAAAATAATGTTTGTTAGATGTTACATCCAGGCAAACAAACATAAAGATAAATCAAACCTCTTTTCCTCTTAATTTTACCTTTAAGAAGTTACAACAGAATTGTTATCTGGAAGAATCGGACATTACACAGTACTGTTAAATCATAATTTTTTGTCAACATTAAATTTTTTGGAATCCATTATAAAGTAATTTTCACTGGTCTTTAAGTTTGAGGATTGATATGTTAGAAGTCGTGAGGTCTTCTAATTCTCGGGAATAAGTATTCACGGATAAAGCCGTCCACAAAATTGGCGAAAATTAGTTCCCCGTGAATATTAGTGATTATATGCAGTACATGTATATAATTAGATTTTTAAGTTGAATCTGATAAGGCTGATATTTCCCCTGGCTTTTTTTTTTTTTTTTTTTTCATGAAATCTGATTTTTTAAGTTTTCCTGCTATTTATGACGATTTAAAAAAAATGTGTTTTGAGAGGATGACACATGGCATGATAAATGTGTTTTAACTTGAGTGCATTCACTATGCAAATGAAATTGGAATATTAAGGGGTTTGATGCTGGGCTCTCTCTCAGCAAAGTAAATCACACTGTACAAAGGGGAGATAATCACAGTAATGAATGATGTTCACATTTTCAGTTTTTGCGGTTTATTTTTTTAGGTACACCCTCTAATAGCCATATTTCATTTCTGGTCACTAGATGGTAGGTAATATTTCTATAACACTTTGTCCCATTTAAAGAAATCTAAAAATGAAAATATTTCACAAAAATTTTTTGTCAGGATTTGTTAGTTTTGGAAGAGGTTATCAATGTCTAGGTTAACATTGAAATCTGGGAAATAAACAATTTTTAAATATGAAAAAAAAATTTATTCTTGAGAAAACTCATGGTAGAAAGCCGTATTATATGATTCTATTTCAAATTTCACTAAGAGATCAAAACTTTGCCATAGAAAAATGTTAATCAATTTTTTTAAGTTTTCAGGGGAGATAGTTTGACACCTTTGAGCTTACCAGTATACTGTCAAGTTTTACTTGTATGTTTTTGGTGGAATTGATGGCTACATGTATTTAGGGTGGGAAAACCTTAAACCTATATTTATTTATGTATTGCTATGACAATACTTTCTTCTCCACGACTAGATAAACTGTTCAACTGTTCATGACTCATGTTTGATTTTGTATAAACCAGGTCAGCCATTAATCACAACATATCACAGTGTTGCCATTGGTTAATCTGAAAATGTCATTTAAATATTTCTGTAGACATTGGTATGGTCATTTTCTTGTGCATTTTCTTTTAATATTACCGGTACTCTCTGTTTATCTTTCAGTCACAGACGTCATCAACAAGACTGTCCATATTAAGGGACAAAATGTGACTGTCATCCGCTGTTATATTGTAAGTCATAGTCTTTTGTGGCTTAGTTGCGAAGTGATACTGTAGTCAGGTCACATTCTGCCCTAATGACTTGTAAACAAGTACAGAAAATAAACAAATCCCAATATAATTCTTCAATATTCTGCAAAATATTAATCAGAGGAAGAAGAAGGAAACTTTTTCTTATGAATATTCTTTAAAACCTTTATCTCATGAATATTCATGTGCAAATTTATGACTTGATGAATATTAATGAACTGAACTTAGAATGGTATATGAAGTAAAGTATTATTTTTTTGCCATGCAGACTCTGTAGAATTTGAGTTAAAAGATCAGACAGCTGTCTGATCTTAGTCTCCTCTGTTAGATTTAAGGTAAAGGGTTAAGTTTTATTGTTGTAATCTTTTAGGCCATCAATAAACTTGTCAAAAGTTGTAAATCAAGTTTCAAGAATGTTATATTGAAGCGATCATAATTCTCTTGGAATATGTCTGTCAACAAGACATCTGGTATACATGTATTCTTTGATTGGACTTTCAAATTCTTGTTTAACTGAGCAGCAGATATAAGTAGAAATATTACTTACAGGTACTTACCTCATTTACATAGTCTTAAAGCAGTGCATTTTACTTTTACTTTATTTATGTCGATTGAGAAACAAGTTCTTACTACTGATACGAATCCCTCTCAACAGTTCCTGGGTTGGACCAGTACTTTGCGCCACGGGAAGGTTATGAAAAATCCTTGACCCCGAAAAGGGTTCACACCCACAACCTTCAGATCCACAGTTGGGTATATAACCACTGGACTATGATGCCCTGAACCGTGCATTTTAACAGTCATGTATAATGTAACATCTAGATGTGGACTCATAATAAAGGGTTATAAGGGATTTGCATTTTGCTTGTTTCAGACGTCAGACTCAAAGATTGCCAATGGAATACAGCTTCAGGATCAGATTATCATGTCTGGTTTCCCTCACACCCTCAGCCCAGAGGAGCTGAAACTTAAGCTGCCAGAAAATTTGCAGAAAGGAGTTGAAAAGGTAAAATGATACAAGAACTCATTCTTTCTTTTTTAATGTCAGTTAGGAAACAAGTTCTCACAACTTATGCTACTGGTATTCCCACTCAGTGGTTCCTGGTTTGGACCAGTACTTTGTGCAAGGGAAAGTCATGAATTGTTCTTTCTGTCGTAAATGCTTGACTTGAGTGAACCTGTGTTCAATGAAAACTACCACTAGTCCAAGGTGCCAATTATGTCCTTTAATCAAAGACCATATTACAGCAGGACTTATTAGACACCTTGGTCCAGTGGTAGTTTTCATTGAACACAGGTTCTGAAAGTTGTGAGTAGCCCTGTACCTCATGAATATTCATGTACAAGTTTATGACACAATGAATATTAATTTACTGAACTTTAAAAGGTATATGAAAGAATGAATTTTTTCTTTGCCATGCAGATTGTGTAGAATCTAAACTACAATAGTGTATGGGCAAACAGAGGAGACCCGGATCTGCTGTTTGCCAATGCCTCAAAATGTGTCTATATAAGGTAAAGGGTTAAGATCACAACAACCGTATTACTGTCAATAGCGATGTCCAGCTGACAACAAGTATAGGGCAAACTGGAGTGTGCAGATGCATCTCGGTAAAACCACTGACCTTTCAAACCAACTGGAAGGCTTCTTCTCACAATGAAAAAGTATGACTGACCAGAATGAATCTCGAACCCACAGCCGTGAGGGGGCAAGGTGAGACACTGGTCATATGACTGTGGCATGGATCTGGTATATGTCGATTACTTGTAGTGGACTAGGTTGCACAATGTATTGTATGAAAAAAAGACACATCTTTCTCTCATACCTAAGCCATTTTGTTTCATAGGTAGCTATTGACAAGATGTCATTTTTTGTGTCACCTGATGTAAGCAGAAGTGGCACATGGGGATCTTTCTTCTGTCATCTATCTGTCTGTCACACTTTTATGTCATATGTCTGTCCGTCTGCCCGTCACACTTTTTCCATCGTGCTTCAGTAGGGAACACATGTGTTCCAAAGAACACTCGTGTTTTCTGATATGCAGAACTTAAATAAGAAATCTTAGACCACATGCTTTGGATTTTCTTCATTGACTTATCTCAGGTTTAATCTTATTCTAGTTGAATTTAATTTTCATGATGTTTTTTTTTCCTTTACATTCCAGATTGAGGTTGATTCTGCTAGAGGGATTGCAGTTTTACATGTGCCGGTGCGGGAGGACTTTGACAACATGCTGACAGTAAGTATGACTAACTGTCATCCCAGTTAACCTTGGAGGTCACGTCTTCATCACAGTTTGAAAAAGAAATTATTTTAACAACACTCTGAAGTAGTGGGAATCTATAGGTTGGCAAAGATGCAGCTGCTGTTGATGATGATGATGATGTTGATGATGATGATGATGATGATGATGATGATGAAATTATCAATTTATTTGCAGGTGTCCAATTTCTCAATAGACGGTAAAGAACCAACATGGAGTGCTGCCAACTTGGTCTGGGACCTTCGTGATGTAAGACACATGATTCATTTCATTGACAGTAAATGTGTGTTAACTAACTTAACATGAATGGCATCATCTTAGAACATAGCCAAAGGCTTGAGGTAATGAGTGCGGAAATGAGAAATGACCATGTGCTTTTTAAGTATACATGTGAAATGAGAGGACAATGATTCTAATTTTTGGAACACCCAAATTTTGTTTACAATATATATTAAAAGTTTTGTTTATTATGCTGAAAAAGAAGCAGTTTTGCTAATAAAAAGCCTTTAGGGAGGAAAGGTGGTTGCATTTGTGGAGTGTCCTTCAGATGAGTGGAAACTAGTTTTAAGGAAAATTGCACGATAAGCAGTAACAAATACCTTTTTATACTCCGCCGGAGGCGGTCGTATATTGGCGTCATCTTCTCCGTCTGTCCGTCCGTCCGTACGTACATACGTTCGTACGTCCGTACGTCCATATCTTGTGAACGCAACTCCTCCTACGTTTCTGAATGAATCTTTTCAAAACTTGGTCAATGTCATTACTATAATGATTTTCCAGTTCATTGATTTTTACAAGATTTGTGTCCCTTTGAAACTTAGTCTCTGTAGCTAAATGATATTGCAGCCTTGTGAACGCAACTCCTCCTACATTTCTGAATGAATCTTTTCAAAACTTGGTCAGTGTCATTACTATAATGGGTAGATGTGCATGAAGTGGCGATTTTCCGGTTCATTGATTTTTATATGATTTGTGTCCCTTTGAAACTTAGTCTCTGTAGTTGAATGATATTGCAGCCTTGTGAATGCAACTCCTCCTACATTTCTGAATGAATCTTTTCAAAACTTGGTCAATATCATTACTATAATGGGTAGATGTGCATGAAGTGGTGATTTTCCAGTTCATTGATTTTTACATGATTTGTGTCCCTTGAAACTTAGTCTCTGTAGCTGTTTGATATTGCAGCCTTGTGAACGAACTCCTCCTACATTTCTGAATGAATCTTTTAAACTTGGTCAATTCATTACTTTAATGGTAGATGTGCATGAAGTGGTGATTTTCCAGTTCATTGATTTTTACAAGGTTTGTGTCCCTTTGAAACTTAGTCTCTGTAGCTGAATGATATTGCAGCCTTGTGAACGCAACTCCTCCTACATTTCTGAATGAATCTTTTTATAACTTGGTCAATGTCATTACTTTAATGGGTAAATGTGCATGAAGTGGCGATTTTATGGTTCATTGATTTTTACAAGATTTGTGTCCCCTGAAACTTAGTCTTTTTAGCTGATTGATATTTCAGATTTGGGAATGCAATTTCTTGTATGTTTCTGACCTAATCTTTTCAAAACTTGGGTTTTTGGGTTGGCACAAAGCAGGGGCTTTGATGTTCATCAATATTTGCAATAGTTATGCCTTTCTAAACATGGTCTCTTTAAAACACAACTCAAGTTTCTAAACAGGTAAAAGTGCATAAGGCAAGGATTTTCTGGTACAGTGATTTTTGCAAGAGTTATGGGGAGAAAGAAAAAAGGATTCAAATTGATACTGCTATTTGACCTACTGTCATATTGGAAGCATTTTTAGGGTTCTATCTCTGTTCAGCTAAATTAATTGGTCTTACAGACTTCATTATGAGGTTATGCTTACAGAAATGTTAAAAGCAATAATTAAAAGACCCCTCTTGGTCTTTATATTTTGTGGCGGCGTATATTGTGGCATCACTGGCACTCTTGTTACATTTTGTCTGACTAGGGATGAAACCTAAGCTGTTGAATTATCTACTGCACCTGATCATGGCCATACCATCTGGTATGTGAAGGTCATTTTCAGCTGCTGCATGCTGCATTCAGTATTTCATTACATTATGGAAAACATTTATAGTGATACGCTTCTCATGATAACAAACTTCCACCAACTCTGAACTTGCCAAATGTTTGGAAATGCTGTACATAAGACAAAAAAATCATTAAGGCCAATATGTAGGGCACTATTTTCGGCTTAGCATGTGTTATATCCCATTAAAACTGATGAAGAAATAAAATACATGCAGCAGTTTTCTTTTCTAGGTCTAGGTGAAAGATGCTGCTTGCAACAGCTTAAAATGACGTTGCATACCACATGGTATGGCCACACTGTTAAATACCACCACATGGATATATATTATTATGATTTTTTTAACCTTCAGTTTTCTCGAGACGAGGATATCTCCGCCAGCAGGTTTGAAGACAACGAAGAGTTGCGTTATTCTCTCCGGTCCCTGGAGAGATTTGCGCCATGGGTTCGCCATATTTACATTGTCACTAACGGACAGCTGCCGTACTGGCTAAACCTGGAGAACCCTCGTGTCACCATAGTTACACATGATGTGAGTGACACTGTTTATCAACAGGGAGGGCAGTAGGTTCTTTAGAGATAGAGTATAGTAAAACCTCCCCAAACAACACCACTGAGCAGCTGCTACATCTTAACTGCAACATTTTTCGTGTCACACCTGCATTAAGCAGAGGCTCTCCTTTGTCAGTCACATATTGTCCATCAAGCTTCTTTCAGCAGGTAACATATGTTACTGTATTCAAAGGAACACTTCTTGTATTTCCAGCCATTAGTTTTTATAGGCTAAAGAATCCAGACCCTTGAGTTTTATGTTCAAGTCAAAAACTGCCAAGATTTTTTTTGATATGAAGCAAGAACCCTTAGGTTGGTATTTTCCAATCTACAATCCAACCTGATGATAGAATCTGTAATCCAAATTCTTACAGATGTATTCAAATCAAATGATCAGAGTCAGAGTGTTTACATATATATTCAAATTACATTATCGGATTATCCAATAGCTACGGGCCTTTTTTTATATTCAAATGAGATAGTCAGATTATCCAATAGTTACTCTGGGATATTGTGTGATCAATGTTTGACCTAATTTATACAAAAGAAAACTAGTTTGTTTGTGACATTATTTGTAGGCAGATGACCTAGTAATGAAAGGAAAATATCCCTGAAATACAGGCAAAGATAGGGACTAAATTTGCAAAGTGAAAAACTTATAACAGAAACCTCTGAGCATTTATGAGAAAACATATCTGTATCAATGAGAATTGCATTCAGTTTTTACTGAAAGACAGTTTTATCTTCTTATATTAGTCCCCTACTGGTGTTTACACTGGAGGGGACTATAGGTTTGCCCTCTCTCTGTCTGTCTGTCCGGGTGTCCGGAAATTTGGATCCCGTAATAACTTAAAAACCGCTTAAGATAATATTATAAAAATTGGTATATGAATAGACATGTAACTCATGAGAACAAAATTATCAAGGGGAGGTAATAAAAGAACTTCTGTCACATTTCATTACATGTCAATTTGTGCCTAAGATTTCCATTGTTTGACATTTAAAAGCTTATATTGTGAAGTTATATGCATGACTTTGATGGAATTTATGGCTTTTAGGGTTCTAAGACCTTAACATTTTAATTTCAGCAAATATTCATGAACAAAAGTCATTTACCATCCTTCGGCTCACCAGCCATCGAAAGCAATCTACACCGGATCCCAGGGCTATCTGACAAGTTCATCTACATGAACGATGACGTCATGTTTGGCAAGGATGTCTGGCCAGATGATTTCTATACACACAGTAGCGGACAGAAGGTCTGTTGTCCCCTTAACACATGTGAAATCATAAATTTTCATTGGACACCAGGGCTCTCCTTTGACTCTAGGGTCAGGGTTTTGGCCCTGCAAATTTCAGAAATAGTGCCTATTGACCCTTTTGAAAAATAATGGTCTGTTGTCAAATCAACATTAAAAAGGAAAAAAGTCATCAAAATTCTCAAAATATTGTTCTCTATACAATTTTGGAATATTTCGACCCTGAGTTTCACTGACTATGGAGAGCCCTGGATACTAATTTTTCATTCATTTTGTTAAGGAGTTCATCCACGAAATAAAGATATCCACGAAATACCCTTAAGTACATAATCACCAAAATAAAAGTAAAGAATTTTAAAATATCAGGATTTGTCACATGTATAACCAGAATATAATTACATGATCCGATTGTAAGTTACTTGCACACTGGTCTTTAAATACTCTGTACCATAGAGGGTCACTCTGTAAAACTAGTTAAAATTGATATTGTTTTCAATGTGAAGTGGCATTTTTTATGATATTCCATATAAATAGAGAATATATGACTGGAGCTGAAATGGAGGACAGATATTGAGACTGAGAAATCTGAAGGAGGCAAAGCTACCTGCTATCTCAAAAATAGTTAATTTGAGAATGTTTGTGGTCAAGGATGTTCATGGTCAAGGTCAAGATGTTCATGGTCAAGGTCAAGATGTTCATGGTCATGGTCAAGGTCAAGATGGTCATGGTCAAGATGTTCATGGGCAAGGTCAAGATGTTCATTGTCAAGGTCAAATGGTCAAGGTCAAGATGTTCCTGGTCAAGGTCATGGCTTGTTACGAAAAATTAAAACAAGGCATACTACTTTTTCATGTGTACAATGACCTTTATTTTCAAGTGGACAATGACCTTTATTTTCGAGTGTACTTTGACCTACAATGATTCAAGTGTAATGTTGACCTATATTTGCAGGTGTACCTCACTTGGCCAGTCCCCAACTGTAACGAAGGTTGTCCCTCCAGCTGGATTAAGGATGGGTACTGTGACAAGGCATGTAATGTGTCCGAGTGTGAGTGGGACGCTGGAGACTGTGATGGTACGTTGCTTACCTTCTTTATATTTTGTGAACCCAAACTAATACTAGCACTTCAAGTCATGTAGTTGATTCCATATTTCTCGTCAGTATTTATATTGATTTTATGTTAACTGCTGAAATACTGTGTTCTGTCAGTATGATAAAATCCATATCCCACTGTGTGAGTGATATAGGTCTGCCAGAAGTACTTTTACTTATAAAGGTTATGTATATGGGTATGTAGCATTCTAGTATTTACTAGTTGTTTCCCTCTGTTTTCTTTAAATGGCATTCTTTCGCATGTTAACATGATTGAATTCACAAAATAGTTCCATTATTTCGCTGCAGTTAACATGAAATGAAATGATTTTTTTTTGTTTTGAGTGGAAACTGAATATGGTATATCTCATCTCGAAGTAATACAAATTTAACATATTGAAATACTTGAATTGTATCAAGTCTTGATTAGATGTAATCCATATCCACTTAACCCTTTCCCTCATAGAGGAAACCATGAAAAGACTTATGCGAACAGCATAAAACCAGATCAGATTATGCTGTTCGCTGCTCCTCAGTGGTCTGGAAATGAGGATTTTGTAATTAAATTTGGTAAGGTTTAACTGTGGTTCTCTGCAGATCAGGCTTTATGTGGTACCTATTGAGTGCGTCAAAATGAGTCTATATGAGGGAAAGGGTTAAACAAATATCCTCATGTATAATTTGGCATTGCTGTCATTTCTCATATTTCTTTACATTCGACATCAGCTGCCAAAGGGCAAAATGTTGGGTGTCATGTAACAATATTTTAATTTAGAATTTTGAAGTTCTTTTTTACTGTACACTCTATCCCAGGATAAAGTTTTCACTAAGTCATAACAAAATCTTTTCTCCGTAGAAAAAATTGTAGAACTGTAACATTTTTTGTTAGTTTTGTATTTTGTTTTCTGAAGAGTTAAATACATTATCATATCTGTGACCTTGACGTTTTAATTACATTATCATAACTGTGACCTTGACCTTTTAATTACATTATCATATCTGTGACCTTGACCTTTTAATTACATTATCATGTCTGTGACCTTGACCTTTTAATTACATTATCATAACTGTGACCTTGACCTTTTAATTACATTATCATATATGTGACCTTGACCTTTTATCTCTTCTGACCTTGACCTCAGGTACCAATGCACAAGCACATCAGATTGGTGGCTGGGCTGGCCAGTGGGGATCAGACACCCAAGGTATGTTGGATCATCACGTATCTACTGTATACCAAAAGACACGCAAGCTAGCATTGAAACAGCCTTTATTAACCAGAGTATTATAGTGTCACCTGCTGTAAGCAGAGGTAACACATAGGGATGAGGAATTTTCCATTCCTAAACTGAAAACCAATTACCATGTCCGCCATGTTTGTTTATAATCTTGACATTTTTCGAAGTGGCTGTGAAGAGTATATCTTGCTACACAGTGTTGCATAGAAATAAATAGAAAACTGCTTTAAAACTATATATCTATGCAATGATCCCCTAATCAGGGTTTATAAAGTTTAATGTCCATTTGTATCTCTATGAAATGATGGAGGATAAAGATTTTTTTATTTTGGTAATATCATTTTTAGCTCACCTGAGCCAGAGGCTCAAGGTGAGCTATTGTGACCGGTCTTCGTCCGTCGTCCGTCCGTCCGTCGTCCGTCCGTCCGTCGTCCGTCCGTCCGTCGTCCGTCAACATTTTGCTTCAAACGACATCTCCTCCTTAACCGCTTGGTCAATTTTGATAAAACTTTACAGGGATGTTCCTTGGGTGGTCCCCTTTCAAAGTTGTTCAAAGAATTGAATTCCATTTGGAATTCTGGTTGCCATGGCAACGGAAAGAAAAAACTTAAAATGTCTTCTTCTCCAAAACAACCAACTGAATTTCAAAATGTTTTGGCACAGATGTTCCTTTGGTAAGTGTCTACCAAGATTGTTCAAATTATTTGGATCCGTAAAAAAACATGGCCGCCAGGGGCGGGGCTTATTTGCCTTATATGTATATAGAGAAACCTTTAAACAACATCTCCTCTGAAACCACTTGACAGAATTTGATTAAACTTGGCAGGGATGATCCTTGGGTCAACCTTCACAAAAGTTGCTAAAATAAATTCCAAAGAAAAAAATATGAAAACTTTAAAAATCATCTTCTTCAAAACTACTGGCCAGATTTTAAAATAAATTGGTACAGATGTTCCTTGGGTCAACCTCTACCAAAGTTGCTAAAATTATTCTGATCCGTAAAAAAACATGGCCGCCAGGGGCGGGGCTTATTTGCCTTATATGTATATAGAGAAACCTTTAAACAACATCTCCTCTGAAACCACTGGACAGAATTTGATTAAACTTGGCAGGGATGATCCTTGGGTCAACCTTCACAAAAGTTGCTAAAATAAAGTTGATCCATGTAGAACTCTGGTTGCCATGGCAACAAAAAGAAAAAAAAAATATGAAAACTTTAAAAATCATCTTCTTCAAAACTACTGGCCAGATTTTAAAATAAATTGGAACAGATGTTCCTTGGGTCAACCTCTACCAAAGTTGCAAAAAAAATTCCGATCCGTAAAAAACATGGCCGCCAGGGGCGGGGCTTATTTGCCTTATATGTATATAGGGAAAACTTTAATCAACATTTCCTCTGAAACCACTGGACAGAATTTGATTAAACTTGACAGGAATGATCCTTGGGTCAACCTTCACAAAAGTTCCTAAAATAAACTTGATCCATATAGAACTCTGGTTGCCATGGCTACAAAAAGAAAAAAAATATGAAAACTTTAAAAATCATCTTCTTCAAAACTACTGGCCAGATTTTAAAATAAATTGGAACAGATGTTCCTTGGGTCAACCTATTTATCTCAGGTGAGCGATTTAGGGCCATCATGGGCCTCTTGTTTTTTCCTGTCATTAAAAAACAATATTTTTTATTACAATTTTTTCACCTCAATCTGTGTCAATGGATTCCTCTTCAGTAGTTTGGATGGGTATGTGAAACACAAGTGATGGCCTTTGGTTATAAAATCAAAACTTCTTAGTTTTGGAGTTAATTGTTACTGTGACTGTCTTTGAGTCATATGGCGATGTCTAGCTAATTTCAGGTAAACACAGTGCACAGAGGGCTCTGGTAGAATTACTGACCTTCTGCAAACCGTCTGAAAGGCTTCCTCACATGAAAAATTTGAGAAACCAGACTGAGGCTTGAACACTCAGTATTGAGGGGCTAAATGAATTTCAGTCAAAAATCTAAGAGCACTGTCTCATGGCCAGCACTTGTTTACAGGTTATTGCCACTCGGGCTGTGCAAACAACTGGATTGCTGATCGATACTGTGACACTGTAAGTAACATTTTATTATCATATTCTCAAAATCTAAAAGAAAACTAAAGAAAGTATGGTTCTGATGGGCAAGTGGTTAGAATAAAGAGGTAGTGGGTTTGATCCCTGGCTGCAACATACCAAAGGCATTAAAAAAGTTACATGCTTACCACCCTTGTGGCTGGCACTGTGCACACAAGATAAGGGTAGTTCCAGGAATTGTTGGCCATATGTCATAACAAGAAAAAAGTTTGGTCTTTGCATAAAAAAGATCTATATTTTAGCAATTTGTAATACCATTCTTTGATGATATAAATGTTCATTGTTGTGTTGAGTTTACTGTCGGTTTGACAGTTTATATAGCAACATCCAAGTAATTAAGATATTTCTTACTGGGAAATTATCAAAGCTTGACAATAGGTCTTTACCTTATTTTTTAAACTGCCTGAACAGGGATGCAGGCAGCCAAATGTTTCACTCATATTATGTCTAAACACTAGTAGCATGGGCTGTAGAAAGTAAGTCTGGTTCCAATTCTGCCTACTTCTCTTAACACTAAGTAATACAAAAAATGTTTTAAAATACTTAAATTACATAATTCTTGTTTCACTATTGAAAATATATACATATCTCATTTCTTACATGTTGTTATTTGAGAAAAAGTAATTTTTTTATGTCAGATTACATATTTAGGGGGGGCCTCCGTGGCCAAGAGGGTAATGCTGCTGACTTAAACACTCATTCAGTCCCTCACCGCATGGGTTCTAATCCTAGCAAGGTCATTCAGATTTTCATGTGAGGTAGTCTTCCAGCTGGCTTGCA
>CM037790.1:21574611-21590850 GCA_021229015.1 Solen grandis | reverse complement strand
GACATATGTTGTGCACGATGTGATGTTACGATCTATTTGGGAGAGACGGAACGCCAGTTAAAAGAGATAATGCAGGATGTTAGACTGACAATTAAGGGATCGACCAATGAACGCACTTTTTGCACTAGAAGATTTGCGATTTTCCGTCTTGCGACGCGTATATTCAGCGGGTAGAACTGAAACGACGGTCACATGAGACAATTTGGATAAAGAGACTGCATACTATCAGGCCACTATGCTGCAGCTCGCAATAATTGCCTTCTATGCCATTTAATGTCAATTGAACCTCTACAAAAGGCGCCAAAATTAACGTCATCTTTTGACATTATTTTTGTATGACGTTAAAGTCGTTCATAGCAATAACACTATGGCAACTGTGTAATCGTCCATCATATTGTTGCTCAAAAATTCATGTTTTTTTCTTAAGGAAGGCAATTTTTGCCTAAATATTAAAAAGTGAATTTAATGGTTTATTAGATTAAGTAAAAAAAAAAAAAACGCTGATAAAAATAGGGAAAGAGAGGGTTAAGTTATCTAACATTTAAATCAAATTTGTCAATATTATTTACTAATCGTAGACCAAAAATCTAAACATTAAAAAAAAAGAGGGCCATGGCCCTGAATCGCTCACCTGATTATAAATGAGCAACATATGTTGAGTTTTTCATACTGACCTACTACATTTTGACCTCACATGACCCAAATACAAACTTGTCAAAGATTTTATGGAAACAGACATTCCGACCAAGTTTCATGAAGATTTAGCCAAAGTTGTGGCCTCTCGAGTGTTAACAAGGTTTTTCTAAGATTTGACCTCATGACCAACTTTTTGACCCCCCAAATTCGAACTTGTCCAAGATTTTATAGAGAAAAACATTTCGACCAAGTTTCATGAAGATTGAGCCAAAAATGTGGCCTCTAGAGTGTTAACAAGGTTTTACTAAGATTTGACCTCGTGTCGTACTTTTTGACCCCACATTACCCAAATTCGTCCAAGATTTTATGGAGAAAAAATCCTGACCAAGTTTCATGAAAATTGAGCCAAAAATGTTGCCTCTACAAGGGCGATCACAAAACCTCACCTTGAGCACTTTGTGCTCAGGTGAGCTAAAAATAATGTTGTTCATAAGACGAGAGGATAAAAGGAAGCTTTTGCAATCACTCTGAATGCTCGAATATCACGATATTTACCTGTATTAAACTACATGTAATACGAAACGGATGACTGCTCCTCACTGTTTACACATAAATTGTTTATAAATAAATTGGTTCTTTCGCAATTTCGATTGCTGTCGGGCGTATTCGAATAGACGAATAGAAAGTGTTGCTGAAATCAGGTATTAAATAAAAGCGCGCTGTAATTTAAGGACTACATGATAAAATTTGTTTTGTTTTGGGGGATACATATATGTAATTTTCAACAGTTTAAGGCTGGTTTGCAAAACTCATTTCCAATCACGGATGGGTCAAATTTGCCCCTTATTCAGGAAGAAGATCCAGGGTCTGCAGTCTAACATTTATAATATCAAGTCTATCATTGAGAAAGATCCGTGTTCAACTGTCAGACAGCTAGCACAGCTAGTAAAACTGTATTTCATATACATCTTAGAATTAACTAGAGTCTTAGAATCTTAGATCTATTGAAATCTAAATTTTAAGGAACATTTCAACATTTGAAGTTTATCATAAAAATAAGATGTATATTGAATACCACCCCTGGATATAGCATCTGTTCACTTCATGGTGAAGAAATTTCTTAAGTTTACGAAGGTAATAAGTGCTTGCTGGGTTCCCAAATTTTAGGCCATTTATGCAAGTTGTTTTTCCAAAGGATAGAGGTTGTGTCTGATGGCTTCAGTAAGAATGTGGTTCTGTAATAGAATAGTTGTCATTTAAAATAAGAAAAGTGGTGCTGTTGGTGGAGTGGTTTCTTTGATATTGTGGAATGGTACCGTTGTTTGCGCAACACTGACGTCGTCGGCGATCCTCTCCGAGAAGCATGCGGGGGATTACGGAGCGGTACCACTGTTATTATGAAGTGATACCGCTGTTATTTTGGAATGGTACTGCTGTTTTTTAGAGTTGCACCATTCTTACTTTTGAGTTAATCCAAATTCAAGGCGGCTCTTCCCCATGGGTTTAGTATGGTGCAGATAGATAAGTAGCGTTTGCACAAATCACAAAAAGTATAGTTACAAAGTGTTAGAATGTAGTTCACTTGACAAACATTGATATTGTGTTACTTAAATGACGCGTCTTCTTATAGAATTAAAAGAGGCTGATCACTGACCTTGTCTCACCACAGTTTATCGGCTACAAAAGGTCTCATAACAAAGTCCATTAATATCAGCTCAGAAGCTCAATCTTTCGCATATAAACGCAGCTTTTACATAATATGAGGAATATGTTATAGGTGCTGATATATCTTTTAACCACAATCTTTGATATAAATTATCATGGGGATAAACACGTGACTGAACTGAAAAAGTGGTACAATAACTTCAGAACCCCAACTCCGATATCAACCATAATACAATGTAACTTAATCACCCTGTTGATCCTCACATTAGTCTTGGCAGAAAGAACAGATGCCACCTCGACTAACCATGTTTGACCATCTTCCTCCTTTATACAAATATTGAACTCTGGTTAAAACAGTACTTTTATCTAAAGTAAAGACACTTTATTTTGGCCATCTGCAACCTTTCCACCTGGATGAATCTGACTATTGGGGGAACTTTAGAGTAAGCTGAAGATAATTACGTAACTAAGGCAGTTAGAGTTGGGAGTTAGAGCGAGTAAGTTTAGAACTGTCCACCGGATCGGTTAGTTGAAACAGTGCCATGGGTCCTAACAAGCATGTTATTATGTTAAGAAACTCATGTAAACCAATAAATAGTGTCACGACCAGTTTAAATTTATACAAAATGAACACGTGTATTGTCTGCAGCATTCTTTACGTCAAAATAAACTGGTCTATAAATTGAGGAAATAAGTAATGTCTCCGAATTTAAATTACAAATCAATTTCAGATTATTTCAAAGTGTAAACATGACAGAATATTGTACATTTGTATCGTATCTTAAAAAAAACATATAAAGGATAAGAACTTCATAATTTGATGGGTGTTTACAATATTAAATTAAACTCATTGGCCATAATTCTTGGCTGCTGGCTAGATATCAGCCATAAGCGTTTTTGATTTTGGAAGAAAACATTATCACAACAAGTTTGAGGCAGTTTGAGTTTGGTTGCTTTTTACTGTTGTCATATATTTCCCACTAAATCACATTTTAGTCTCAAGGTCATCTTGTAGGATGTTACATGTACATGTATTTCAATTATTTGTTTTTTTGCAGACAATATCCTGAAAGGCTTCAGACATGGTGAAGTCAGATTCGTACACAAAGTTTTTCTCGTGGTGATTTTAGGAATTGCTAATACGAAGAGTTGTAAAGTTGTAAATACGGAAATGAGATGCATCAACACGTTTCCAAAGACCATACCTTCCCCTGTTGTTGGTGTTTTTGTTTCGCAGTTATTGAGGGCTCCTACACCTGAGGACTTTAAGCATTCTAGTTGGAACCGAATCATAACTCTTGACATAACTTTGCAGGAAGGAGATTCTGTAGCTATACGCAACTTTACATTTGCCAATCTCAAATCATTGAAACATTTCGGTCTTCATGGACGGCCGCTTAAATTGTACCTCGAAAGATTTGCTTTCTTTGGTCTTGACATCCACCATCTTGATCTGTCTGGGTGTTCTTCACTTTCTGATGCAGAAATTAAAGAAGTTTTATCGCCTGTGAACACATTGCCTTCCTTAACGACATTGATTCTGAATCATGTTAACACGAGAGACTTTAAAAAAATCATTATAGATGCAGAGTTTTTCCAGATGCTCCATCACAAAAATAAGCTGACAAACGTATCTCTTCACGCGACTAATTTAATATTTGATGGGAGAAACGTGGAGTTAGCACATATGTCGAACAATGTCAAACACCTCGATATTTCATCGACATCAGTTATTGTACAGGCATCAGACTATGAGAGTACATTTTTTGGGCAACATGCTTTTCCATCTCTAGAAATACTTAATATATCTTTCAGTCTGCTCTTTAAAAATTACGGTAATGTCTCAGTAAAAAATTATCAACAAACGTGTGTATTAGATGATAAGACGTTTATGGAAGGTTTGGTAAATAGATTAAATAAACTCTATGCAAATGGTATAATAAATGAAGATGTCGAGATTAAAAACAGTAGTTTCAATTTGTCGAGTTGTAGTATGCAACTAGACACTATCCATCTTCAAAATAATAAAATAAGAATTCTAGATTTTCATGTCGCGTGGCCAAAGGAAAAGCATCTCTTAAATGTAGACCTATCCTTTAACAAGATAGAATTTATATCTCCTAATATTTTGAAAGAACAAACAAATTTAGCAATATTAGATTTAGGGAATAATAGGCTATTTGAAATGGAGAGATTATATATATTTTCTCGTCTTTTTGCAACATTTACTCATTTGGAAGAACTACGTCTGAACAAGAACCAACTGAAGACTTTACCTCATAATATGTTTCTGCATAACAAATGGCTTCGTGTTCTTGACCTATCCGGGAATTCTTTTGAAACAATTACCTTTAAAGTAGATCATCTAATAGCGCTTGAACGGTTGGATTTAAGTAATAATAACATGAAGACAATTAGTGACTCAGCACTAAACAGTGTCAAAAGTTTACTTCAACTTCCAAATATTCTGGACATTAACTTAGCGGATAATTTATTTGTGTGTACATGCGACAACTATCCTTTTATTGAACTGCTGCATGAAGATATTCAAGCATATCACAAACATGTTACATTCCAGTGTAATATGGAGGGATATGTTCACAACATTGATGAAAACGTGTTATCTAAAACTAAGTTTCTCTGCTACAAATTAATTGTTATTTTATGCAGCTCGTTGCTCATATGTGCTTTCATTTTTCTTATATTGCTGTCTTTAGTTTTAAGGTATAGAAGAAATTTAATTAAACAAACAGAGGAATTTTTGAATGAGTTCAAAACTAAGAAACTTGGCGATATCCAGTGGCTAGGTATGGTGTCTTACAGTAGTGAGGACGGAGATATTGTTACTATACACATCTATAACACTTTACAAACATGTTTGAAAACAATGTTGGACGTTCCTTTCAATGTGATTTGTAACAATGAAATAGACTTCCAGGCAGGTATGGATGTAGCGGCGGAGATTGTTAGGTGTATCTCGGAGTCGTGTGTCCTGATAGTCGCAGTGTCTGAAACGTATTGTAAGAAACCCTGGTGCTCACGAGAAGTCGAGGAGGCATATAAGCAGGGAAAACCCATCATTCTTGTGTTTCTTGAACATGTCGATGAAGATAACATGCCGTTGTTTCTTAGAAAGATATTCCAGCGTTATGCTAGAGTGAAGTTGTTGAAAGTCAACGGAGAATATACGTTGCATCCGACAGTTGAAAATGTGAGCAAGTCTATCATCCGTCTAGCGGAACAGAGTCGTTCGTCTGGTACGTGTTTAAGAATGTGTTGAATGAAAGAGGAGTATAGATATTTTGCGTAAGACGTTTCTTTTTATTATATATTTATGTGTAACATAATAACAGATTTTAAGGTACTCCTATTTGCATAATAACATTCACATAATTAGATAAATGGCATTGTAAATAATAACAGCAAAGTCGTCTCTGAAAATGTCTCATATAGAAGAAACACAAGTCAGAATGAAATCAAACATTTAATTGTTATATGTGTATGTGTAGACTCATGTAAATAAAAATTATGTTGTCATTGATGTTTTACTTATTATTACTATACTATATCAACATGCAAATGACAGGAAGCACATGAAATATACCAAATGGAACCCATTTTCACTAGATGTAAATGCTGCTAATTTCTTTTAGCAGAATTAGTTATTTCATTTCAATTATGACCGTACTGAGTATGTAAGAGTGGGTGGGATAAGTCCTCAGCCATGAAGATTCTTTTCATCTTTTTGTAAGGAATTGGCAGTTGTTATAATCAATTTTGACGTCACTTTTGTTAGATCACGTGCGCGTTCGATATTTTAATAAAAAGAATATTTTTCAAAATATCGGGAAATTTCGAATTCACACTGTGCACGTTACATACGTCTTAGTCTAATTTGAGTTTATTTTTCCTTTATTTTTTTATTTACAACAGATCGACACAATGTATTTACTTTATTTTCATTGGAAAAATGAATGAAAAAAGATAATCACATGAACCAGGTAGGAAATCAGAATTTTGTTATAAACACCACAAATTATATATATGATGTATTATTTATGATTGAAATTAGATTTAAAGATGAGTTTTCTGTTATCCTTATACACTGTATGAGTCGACTAAACAAATTACTAGAAACACAATTGTACCTGTTGCTCTGTGTATATGAGAAATATATATATATATACGAAAAGTTTAAAGGCTTCAGTCACAGCACTTATATTAACTTTCGCCTCTTTTTCTTAATATCATACATGCATATGTTACCAGTGGATCGGTTAACTTAATAAGTATGTTTTATTTTCCTCAAATATTTGTTGATTTGTTGTTGTTGCTATGTTGATTCCTTTCGCAATAAAATAGTAAAAAAAAGAATAATATGAATGTTTATCTTTTATAGTTCCTACCGCTCATTTGTAACACTGGGGTGCATACGTAAAATACGTAAAATAAATAGGATCAAAGGAAGAAATGAAGTATTAAAAATAATATATGATTTTATCGGAAAAAATAACAAAAACAACAACAAAGAAAACTGTTCGAATTATTATCTTTGAAGTTTCTCATTCTGGAAAGCCAAAATAAGAATAGCAAAACGTCCCCTTCGCCGCAATCGGATGAATTTACAGTGCAGATATTTATAACATTCAATCTAAAACAGAACTCAATGGATATCTAAGATGAGTGTTTTGATAGAACAACTTCATGTTTATATTTACCAAAACGAAACTGTAATTCAGTTAGGATTTTGTGAATATAATGTATACATCTAAGCTAGTTGTTATCTCAACAAACAATGGTGCGTAAATTTTTTCCCATAAGTATAGGAATACCTACCAATGAAAATACTTCAAATATTTACTCAACATTGTTATACGTCAACATCGTTAAGTAGGTCAAAAGTGAGGTTAAACAGCTATGCCGAAAATAAAAGCAACAAATAAAACATTTCTAGATAGAAGAAACGCGTGCTTTTCATTATAATAACATATAACATGTTCTCAATACTTGGCACAAATCGTATTTATACCTCACTCATAGTTTGCATGGGACAAAATAACGTTACGTGTGACAACATTTACAATAAGATCATATCAGTTGGAAGTTCTCGTTCAACCCCATACTCTCCTGACCTAAGGCCCTTGATTTTAATTTGTTCTTAGAAGTGAAGGAACCACTACTCCTACATATCTCCTGGGTAAGTCTTTACCGTGGACTCCGTCCACAGTGCGGGAGAGCGAGTCTGCTGGACTGTTCCCCACGTCTCTAGAGAGCGATATAATCCAGTTCAGTAGTGATGAGGAGGCAGTAGAGGTGGACGAGGAAGAAGACACAGAAGGAACTGAGTAATGTGACTGTGAATGTTGCTATGGAAGAGGAAAAGCTCTAGATCATTTTTATCTGAATACATTTTAAGCCATATATTTATCATGATGTCAAAAAGGGAAACACATTATTTTATGTAACCATTGAGTTTTATACTTTAGTATATTACCTTATGTGACAAGCGTTATTTCTAAATGAAATGTTGAATATCAAAATGATCTGTTGTCATGTTTCTCCTTATTCAATATGTTGATACTATTTATCCTAATGATTTATCCTAAACTTGATAATGGTGATAATTGAAAGAATAATCGCACGGCAAAGGGATTGTATGGACGTAACATTCGTTTTCGACCTGGAGGCTCGTTCACCATTCTCTGTATATTAGGCTCAGACTTTAATTTTGAAATTTCTTCTTTCGTTCGTCATTCACTAAATTATAGATTAAGGAGAATGATAAATTCAGGTTAGAGAGCTCATTGTTCCACTGTGGGGGACTGCTTTTCACGTGTGGCTTAAGAGCAAAGCACAACAAGAGCAGGATGGGCATTTATCCCCTAAACCTCGATGATTTGCATGAAATAAATTTACAAATATGCATCTATTATAAATAATTTATGTTAACAAATGCATTATCAATCATCTTTACTATAGTATATATACATGTGTAATCACCACCAGAAAATTATGTGTCTTATTTGCGATAAAAATCACTCCTTTGAAAGTACCTTTGCTTACAAATGCATTGATTCATTTGAGATCTCTACTTAAGCGTTATACTAACCCCCTTATCGGCTCCAGTGTTGAACAAATAATTTGAGTATTTATCTTTTGTTTGTCGGGTTTACGTCTTACAGAATGTCACTCATTTGTAGATTATGTCTGTTTGAAATTACAACCCAGTCTTTTATATGAAGAGAACTCTTTTTTCTTTACTTTTCAGATTCCAAAGAATAAGAAATTTCACTTAAAAACTCGATCCGACCTAACTGCATTACGCCGCATTCAGTAGTGTTTCCATGCTACGCGATTCTTTGCTAACGGATACGTGTTTACATGACCATAACAGCTTTAATGTGTGTTATCATGTTTTTCTTTTACACTTGTTTTGCGCAGGAAACATACGTTTTAATCGTGAACAAAAAAGGGTCATTTTTTAAACAGAACAGAAACCATATTGATCTAACCCTTCAAAAAATGGCGCTTCAATCCCCAATACAATTTATATGTAATTTACCCAAAGCAGCGCACTCGTATTTTGCATGATAATGTGTATTAGCTTTCCATAAGTTTTACCCAGGAGCATATTTTAACTTTGAGATACAAAGGTAAACATAACAAACATAATAATGTCTTAATTATGAACCAGTTTGATCAATTTATTTATACACGTTATAAAAAATAAAATAGCATGTGCAACAGGTTAACTGGCACTGATATAAGGTCAAGACTATATGCAACTTATGAATGCAACCAGAGTCATGTTACTCACTTCGGATCATTATGAAACAAATGAAAGTGCTCAGTGCAGAGAGAAACTGTTGGCATGATACAATAGATGACCACTAAACAAAATTTCGTGTAAAATTTCCTAAGGATAAAAAATTTATACGAAATCGAAATATGTACACTTATGAAATTCCTTAAGTGTATTTAGCATAAACACAAGTTAGGGCATTCCAAAAGATTCTTCCAGAACATTTCTTACCTTGGGGAAAAAGGGAAATTTACAAATATTTTAAATTACCAAATACCTTGTTAAATTAACACACGTAATCAACAACAAATACAACTTACACCAGCTTCACTGCGGACATGGTGGTACTGAAAGAAGCGGATATTGGAGGCATACTACTTATGAATAAAAACATTGTATAAAGTCTCTGGATTCATGTCAATTAAGTGGTCTGTTTTATAACTCTCAAGATATGTGGGATCAAGATAATAATTAGTGGACTGTTGAATTAAAGTAGGAATACTCAATTTGTTCAGCAACTTTTATGGATTGAGGTAAGGACTGGGATTTTAAGTAATGACAGAATACTTCCTTATCATGGCGTATGACCAGGAACAAATGTTTGGGATTGCTTATGTTTGATATATTTTTTATATTTGTTGTTGGTGTATGTTTGCTATTTGTCTTTTCCTTGTACATATAGTGGCATAGAGGTGACACGCACTACTCTTTTTTTAGGTCGAGGGAACGAGATAATAAGTCGAGTGAACGAGTTAATTATCTTGAGGGAACGACTAAATATCTCGAGGAACGAGAGAATTATCTCGAGGGAATGACTTATTATCTCGAGGGAAAGAGATAATAAGTCGAGGGAACGAGATAATAAATCGAGGGAAGGAGTTAATTATCTCGAGGGAACGACTTATTATCTCAAGGATGACTTATTATCTCGAGGGAACGAGATAAAAAGTCGAGTGAACGAGATAATCAGTCGAGGGAAAGAGATAATAAGTCGAGGGAACGAGTTAATTATCTCTAGGAAATGACTTATTATCTCGAGGGAGCGAGATAATTAGTCGAGGGAACGAGATTATAAGTCGAGGAAACGAGATAATAAGTCGAGGGAACGAGTTAATTATCTCGAAACAACGAGATAATAACTCGAGGGAATGAGTAAATCAACCAATCAAATTACTTGTTACAATTGTCATTCATGATAATCAGTGATGATCTTATTGTTATCTTGCGGTAGGTCGGTGGTTCTACCCGGGTACCTCTGTGTACTCGGGGTCTTTCTCCACCTGTAATTAGCTGGACGTCGCAATATGATTGAAATACTATCGCAGCGACGGTAAATCCCTATACAACTACAACAATCATATTGTTATATATTTTCGAGAAAGTCTTTCTAATCGCCAAATTATGTTATGCTGAACACACAGGACGCGTACGTTTAAGTGATATCAAAAGATTTAATTCTGAACGTACTCAGTTAGTCTGGAGACCGTCTCAGTTACAGAAATTTGAGGAAAAGGTGTTTGGCACAAGTACTCAATGACCGTCGCCGGTGAGCGAGTGGTTAGAGCGTCCGCTTCGGGAGTGGGAGGTCGTGGGTTCGATCCCTTGCCGCGACAAACCAAAGTCATAAAATATGGTTCTGGTATAGATTCATTGTGTTTCCGAGGCGGAACTCTGGGGAATTAGGAAGAGACGGTCGGAGCATTTCTATTTGGGATCTATAGAAGCAATCTGTAAAGTTTTTTTATCATTTATTTATACAATTTTTCATGACTACTACTATTTAACTCTGATACTGATATACTCATTGTGTATAAATATGTTTGTTTGTTTGTTGTTGTTGTTGTTTTGTTTGTTTTGTTTGTTTGTTTGTTTGGGGTTGTTTTTTTTTTTTGGGGGGGGGGGGGGGTAACGTCCCACCGACAGTATTTCAGTCATTTGGAGACGATGTCTACTTGAGACAGATATAGTGCTGCCACACTGCAGTATCACGCCATAGGCATGTGACATGATACCACACCCAGTCACACTATCCTGACACCGGGTCAACCTGTCCTACAACTACCCTTATATGCTGAGCGCCAAACAAGTGAGCTACTATAACAGTACCATTTTTTACGACTTTGGTATGTCGCGGCCGGGGATTGAACCCACGACCTCCCGTTCCCGAGGCGGACGCTCTTACCACTCGGCCACAGGGGACGGTATAATTATGTTAAATTAACAAATTAACATGACTAAAATAAAAGAATAACATATTTCATCAAATACAGAATAACATTAAATTTATCGTAAGTGACAAAAAAGAATAAGAATAATATTTACACGAAAGATACCCAATTCTTATTAACTGTATTAAACATATTATTTTAAATTATTCAACTTAACCCTAAAAATCATATTAAATAGTCAATAATAGTTGATAGTCAACAAGAACACAAAGGTAAAATACAGTGTAGAATAAAAATATATACAACAGAACCTGTTTAGAATTAAGAATTTAAAGCAAATTTTACCCGATAAGTTTTAACAATAATCCTAATATTAAACTGTAACTATGAATGCAAACGATCCTTTTTCTGCAGTAGGTTTACCCTTATCTGACCCATTTTCTTGCATTATAAATATATGGTCATATAGGTTATGTTGTATATTTTCAGAATTGCACTGACATATACCGTTATTACTGAAGTATTTTCATAACTTTGTTAGTATTTTATTTTGTTAACAACAGTAATAATACCTTTATAAAACAAATTTGTTTCTTATCAATTGCTTGGCGCTCGGCAGTAATTCCAGTATTGGATGGCCCTGTGTCGGTTTAATTTGATTGGGTGTTTCATGCCACATGTCTACTGCGTGATACTACAGTGTTGTAGCACTATATCTCTCAAGTAGACATCGTCTCCACATGACTGAAATATTGTCGGTGGACCGTAAATCCCAATAAACAAATAACCACGGACTCAACATACTCTTCATTGCAATATTTGATTGGCTGACTAACTCGTTCCTCGACTTATTATCTCGTTCGCTCGACTTATTATCTCGTTCCCTCGAGATAATAAGTCGTTCCCGCGAGATAATTAACTCGTTCCATCGACTAATTATCTCGTTCGCTCGACTTATTATCTCGTTCCTTCGAGGTAATAAGTCGTTCCCGCGAGATAATTAACTCGTTCCATCGACTTATTATCTCGTTCGCTCGACTTATTATCTCGTTCCCTCGAGATAATAAGTCGTTCCCGCGAGATAATAACTCGTTCCCTCGACTTATTATCTCGTTCGCTCGACTTATTTTCTCGTTCTCTCGAGATAATAAGTCGTTCCCTCGAGATAACTAACTTGTTCCCTCGACTTATTATCTCGTTCCCTCGACGTATTATCTCCTTCCCTGTCACCTCTACGCCACCGTTCTACAAGACTGGTACAAGTAATTATTATTTCTTCTTTTGTCAATGTGAATTTTACTGCCGGTACGACGATGATGACATTTGTGATGTCGCCTTCCTATCGTTCTTATTGTGGAGTTTGATATTTGTTGTTTTGTAATGGTACCAGTGAGATTCTGGAGTGATATCATTAGTATTGTAGATCGGTACCCCTGATATTGCAGAGTGGTGAGGTTGGCATAATACTATCATAATAAAGAGCTACCACAACTCTGACGATCCTATCCGAAAAGCATACGGAGGATTACGGAGAGGTACAACTGTTATTGAGAAATGGTACCGATATCATTTGAGAATGGTACTGCTATTATTTTAGAATTGCATCACTCTTACTTGTGAGTTAGTCCAAATTCAAGGCGGCTCTTCCCCTTTGGTTTGCCGCTTAAATTAGTATGGGCTAGATAGACAGATAGCGTTTACAGCAAGAAACAAAATTATGGTTACAAAGTGTAAGAATATAGTTCTTTTTACAAACATTGAAACGGTGTTACCAAAATGGCGCAACATCTTAAAAAAGAAACTGATCGCTGACCTTGTCTCTCCAAACGCCTAAAGCTGAATCAACCGGTTTATGGGTTCCACTATTCACAAATAGAGTTCGTAACAACAAAATAGTCCATGTTGAAAGTCCATTAATATCAGTACAGAAACACAATCTTTCGCGTATAGACGCAGCCTTTACATATCGTAAGGAAAATATGGTTGCTGCAGCAATTCAATTAACTGTTTCTATAATTCTATATTTTTAAGTGTTGAAACATCCTTTAATCATAATTTTTTATATAAATTACCATGCAGATAAGCACGTGACTTAAACTTTCCAACTGAAATATCAGACACAATCCAGTTCGATACCAACCATGATATAATGTAACTTAATCACCCTGTTGATTCTTATTATTCTATGTAGCTGATAAAACAGATGCCATCTCAACTAATCATAATTTGAACATCTTTCTCCATTCATCATATAACAGATTTACACGAATATGGAACACTGGTTAAAACAGTGCCTTTATCGGAAGTAAAGACACATAAGTCCTTTCCAACTGGATGAATCTGACCAATAAGGGAACATAAGAGAAAGTTGAGGATAGTTACTTAAGTCACGCAGTTAGAGTTGGGAGCTAGAGTGACTAAGTTTAGAACTGTCGACCGGATCGGTCAGTCGAAATAAAGCCATGTATCCGACAAGCATGTTACAAAGTCTCTTTTTCCACTACCAGTTTATATTTTTAAGCAGACAAGACTGAATGTCTCTAGTTTTCCTTACGCAAAATAAACTGATCTATAAATTATGGAAATATATTTTTTCCGAATTCATATTGCTTATCAATTTCAGATGATATTAATTATAAAACATGGAGAATTTATACATTTTTATCAAATTAATACATCAAAGATAATATTAACTTCATATTTTTATGTTCAACATCTGCCAAAATCATAAAACAACAATACATTTTGATCCGTATATGTTTTAAAATTGATAATGTGTATTCTACAGCGTTAACAAAATTATTGAGACTCATTGACCATAATCCTTGGCCTACTGGCCCGATATCAGTCATAAGCGTCTTTGGTTTTAGCAACAATCATTATCACACCAAGTTCGCGGCTGGAAATGATCACTTTTCACCGTTGTCATATATTTCCCTCTAAATAACATTTTAGCAGTATGATTATAAGAACTGTAGCATGTGTATCTTATTTCAATAATTTGTCATTTTGCAGAAAAAATCCTGAAAAGCTTCAGACATGGCTGAAATCAGATTCATACACAACATTATTCTCGTGGTGATTCTGCGAATTGCTAATACGAAGAGTTGTGAAGTTGTCAATACGGACATGAGATGCATCAACACGTTCCCACAGACCATACCATCCCATGTTGTTGGTGTTTTTGTTTCGCAGTTACCGAGGGCTCCTACACCTGAGGACTTTAAGCATTCTAGTTGGAAACGAATCATTACCCTGGACATAACTTTGCAGGGAAGAGATTCTTTAACTATACGCAACTATACATTTGTCAAATTAAAAGCATTGAAACATTTCAGTCTTAGACGACCGAATACACTGTACCTTGAAAAATCTTCTTTCTTTGGTCTTGACATCCTCTATCTTGATTTGTCTGGGTGTACTTCACTTTCTGATTTTGACCTTAAAAAAGCTTTATCGCCTATGAACACATTGTCTTCCTTAATGAGCTTGAATCTCAGTCATGTTAACACGAAAGATTTAAAACATATCATGATGGATGCAGAGTTTTCCCAGATGTGTCCATCACAAAAATAAGCTGACAAACATATATCTTCAAGCGACTAATCTAATATTTGATGGGAGAAACTTGGAGTCAGCACATATGTCGAACAATGTCATATACCTCGATACTAGTTTGGTACCTTTCTAGCGCAACATCTTTTTCCATCTCTAGAAACACTCATTCAATCTATTGTTTAAACATGTCGATATTGCCGTAGTGAAAAATTATCAACATACGTGTGAATTAGATAATAAGACTTTTTTGAAGTTTTTTTACTAAGTTAAAAAAAACCTATGCCAATGGCGTGAATCATGAAAATGTGAAAATTAAAAACAGTATTATAGATTTGTCGAATTGTAGTATGCAACTAAACACTATCCAGTTTCAAAATAATAAAATAAGAATTATAGATTTTCATGTCGCATGGCCAAAGGAAAAGAATCTCTTAAATGTAGATCTATCCTTAAATGAAATGGAATTTATATCTCCTAAGTTTTTGAAAGAACAAACAAAGTTAGCAATAATAGATTTAGGAAATAATAGGCTATTTAAAATGGAGAGATCAGATATATTTTCTCGTCAGTTGGAGACGTTACCTAATAATATGTTTCTACATAATAAAAGGCTTCGTGTATTGACCTATCTGGGAATTCTTTTGAAACAATTACTTTTAAAGTAGATCATCTAATAGCACTTGAACGGTTGGATTTAAGTAAAAATAACATGAAAACAATTAGTGGCTCAGGTCTAGACAGTGTCAAAAGTCTCCTTCAACTTCCATATCTTCAGGATATTAACTAGCAGATAACTTATTTGAGTGTACATGCGACAACTATCCTTTTATTGAACTACTGCATGAAGATATGCAAGCATATTACAAACATGACAATTTCCAATGTAATATAGAGGGACATGTTGACAACATTAATGAAAACGTCTTTTCTAAAACTAAGTTTCTCTGCTACAAATTAATTGTTATTTTATGCAGCTCGTTGCTCATATGTGCTATCATTTTTCTTATATTGCTGGCTTTAGTTTTAAGGCATAGAAGAAATGTAATTAAACGAACAGAGACATTTTTGAATGAGTTTAAGACTAAGAAACTTGGTGATGTTCAGTGGCTGGGTATGGTGTCTTACAGTAGTGAGGACGGAGACATTGTTACTATACACATCTATAACACTTTACAAACATGTTTGAAAACAATGTTGGATGTTCCTTTCAATGTGATTTGTAACAATGAAATAGACTTCCAGGCAGGTATGGATGTAGCGGCGGAGATTGTTAGGTGTATCTCGGGGTCTTGTGTCCTGATAGTCGCAGTGTCTGAAACGTATTGTAAGAAACCCTGGTGCTCACGAGAAGTCGAGGAGGCATATAAGCAGGGAAAACCCATCATTCTTGTTTTCTTGAACATGTCGATG
>CM037790.1:21524511-21574511 GCA_021229015.1 Solen grandis | reverse complement strand
GTAGGTTGGTGGTTCTACCTGGATGCCTCCGTGCATTCTGGGTCTTCCTCCACCTGTAATTAACTGGACATTGCTATATGACTGGAATACTGTCAAAGCAATGGTAAACTCAAATAGCCAAGTCAAGTCAAATTACTCATTTATGTTCAATATTTTGCAAAACAAAAATTGGTATAACATGTCACTTGATATAAGGTTCTTAGTATTACTTAGCACTAAGTATTATATTTGGAATTTTTGCCTGATTACAGTATAATCTCATTAATAAGACCACCCTTCAGATTGCTATCAACTGGTCTTAATAATGAGGTGGTCTGATAATCGAGTTTCATTCAACAGGAAATAGGAAAAAAAGGACCTGAAAATAGTGGTCTTAATAGTGAGGTGGTCTTTTTATTGAGGTGGTCTTTATATGAGGTTTTACTGTATTTGAATTTTGTGTTTATATTGAGTTGAGAGGTTGTAATATATCCTCTACATTATTTTGTTAGGCATGCAACGTGCTGGAATGTGGGTTTGACGCTGGAGACTGTGGTTTGGACAAGTACAGCCAGCTACATGGACTTCCTTTGATGGAGGATAAAACCCAGTATGTCCTTCCTGAAGGTGAGGCATCAGAGTGTCTAGAAATAAATATAGGAAATATTGTGATTATCATCATTGGATAACCGAAAGGTTTTTAAAGAAAATGTGTTCTAAATCTTAAGGTAATCCATCCACCAATAAATTAAATTCATGGTTCTTCAAATTCTTAAAAAGACTAAAGTGTAGATGCAAGCATCCTTTGACTTGGAGTTAAAGGCTCTTTTGCTCAAAGTCTATAAAGGCTTGCATTTTCTATGGAATTCCCATGATCACAACTTAATGATGGATGGATTACCTTAAGAGCAGTAAGTGTGAAAGTGTGTGAAACAAAAATGATAAATCATGATTGAAACAGGTCCCAATGTGAGACAGAGAAACGTCACCCTGGTCTGTTTTATATCAGCTGTAATAAAAGGCAAGTAAGTATATATATATATATATACCATGCTTAAAAAGTAAAGATTCGTAAGAAGTAAGGTTTGGCATTGGTTCCCCTCCTCTGATATGTTTCCCTGAACTCACAATAGGGAACTGGAACTAGTTAATCGAGTATAATTTGTCGTTGGTCCCCCTCCTCTTATGTGTTTCCCAGAACTCACAAGGGAACTCCTCTGGTTTCTAGCAATAGAGAACTGGAACCAGTCTTTGTTTGATTAGATATGAACCAAATGATTGGTTACCAGTAAACATTCTTAGAAAAGATATTAGCAGAATATTCTTGTAAAAATAAATGTATTGGCCAGTGCAATAGCTCAGTGGTAAAGTGTCCACTTTGCGTTCAGAGGTCTGGGGTTTGAATCCCAGCTGGGGCACTTCCCCCAGTGACCACTTCAAACCAAAGGTCTATGAAATTGGGAACCAGATGCACCCTTTCAGCAAATTGGGGTTGCTATGGGAACTCAATATAGGTTCTACCCAGGAACTTGTCTTCCATGTATCGGTGCTATACACCGGGCACGTAAAAGAACCAAGGGGTGTATTCACAAAATGAGCTAGGGTATCACACCTAGGCTCCCTTGTATCAAACCGCTGTCCCTTCGGATGCTGTCTTCTGAGAGAAAAAAACAGGACCCACACGTGGGAAATCCTTGACCTGCAAGGTCTAATATATGGCCATAATGGTCATAAAATGATTGCTAGCCATTACTGTAAAAGAAAGAAAAATATTATTTTAATTGTAACATAATGAATGATATTGTTTTTTGTTCAAGGACTAAGCTATGGCTTCTTCAACCTCACCACAATCCTGGTATCCCAGAATTTCTCTCTGAAGGAGGCCAGCTATGATGATAACAAGGTTGTTAGGACCATTGCCTTTTCAAGGAAGTATAATGTCCTCACGGTCGTGCTGTATAGCAATTTCAATCAGACTAACATCAACTTCACCCTTGTGTATGGGACTGAAAATGATACAAAAGAGGTGAGTAGGCAAGACATAGCAATGATGGATAGACAATGATTTAAGAGTTCTCATATACTGTAACCTTGTTAACCTCTTTTTTTTTTTCAGATATATAGGCTTTTTTTCATGATTTTCTTCCGTTTTGTTGACCTTTTTAAACAAAATGTCCCAAATCATTCCAGAGTGAAATCCCTTGTATTATGTAAAACTGCAGTGTCCACTCCTCTAACATTGTTGACCAATCATCAGCAAACTCAATCATTATATCAATAGACACATATTCCTAGTCACTCCAGAGTAATGGGCCTTTGATAGATATAAAGATATATACAAAATTAGCAACATCTGCCCTTTGAATGCCAACGAATCTGTTTATTTATCATCAAACCTTGTTTAAATATTAATTGGCATAATATCTTAATAAATTTGATAACCACATAGAAATTCCCAGTCACTTCAGAGTAATGGCCCTTGAGTTGATTAAATTTAAGATGGGCAAATTTTGTGTTAATTAGTGCTCCTGTTGTTGTATATCTTTAGAAGCACTGTTTGTGCAAGACATACAACTTTCTTTTGTATACCCCACTTGCTGAATGTGTTTTGGCCATTTTTATGCCCCCACTTGTTAAAATTGTTTTTGACTATTTTTATGCCCCCACTTGCTAAATGTATTTTTGACCAAATTTATGCCCCCTTTACTAAATGTGTTTTTGACCATTTTTATGCCTCCACTTGCTAAATGTGTTTTTGACAATTTTTATGCCCCACTTGCTAAATGTGTTTTTGACATTTTTATGCCCCACTTGCTAAATGTGTTTTTGACCATTTTTATGCCTCCACTTGCTAAATGTGTTTTTGACTATTTTTATGCCCCCACTTGCTAAATGTATTTTTGACCAAATTTATGCCCCTCTTTACTAAATGTGTTTTTGACCATTTTTATGCCTCCACTTGCTAAATGTGTTTTTGACCATTTTTATGCTCCCACTTGTTTAATGTGTTTTTGACCATTTTTATGCCCCCACTTGCTAAATGTGTTTTTGACCATTTTATGCCCCCACTTGCTAAATGTGTTTTTGACAATTTTTATGCCCTACTTGCTAAATGTGTTTTTGACCATTTTTATGCCCCCACTTGCTAAATGTGTTTTTGACAATTTTTATGCCCTACTTGCTAAATGTGTTTTTGACCATTTTTATGCCCTACTTGCTAAATGTGTTTTTGACCATTTTATGTCCCCACTTGCTAAATGTGTTTTGCATTTTTTGACTTGCTAATGTTTTTGATTATGCCCCACTTGCTAAATGTGTTTTTGACCATTTTTATGCCTACTTGCTAAATGTGTTTGTTTTTGCTACTGCTAATTTTTTTGACCATTTTGCCCCCACTTGCTAAATGTGTTTTGACAATTTTTATGCCCTACTTGCTAAATGTGTTTTTTGACCATTTTTATGCCCCACTTGCTAAATGTGTTTTTGACCATTTTTATGCCCTACTTGCTAAATGTGTTTTTGACATTTTTATGCCCCCACTTGCTAAATGTGTTTTTGACAATTTTTATGCCCCCACTTGCTAAATGTGTTTTTGACCATTTTTATGCCCCCACTTGCTAAATGTGTTTTTGACCATTTTTATGCCCCACTTGCTAAATGTGTTTTTGACAATTTTTATGCCCTACTTGCTAAATGTGTTTTTGACCATTTTTATGCCCCCACTTGCTAAATGTGTTTTTGACCATTTTTATGCCCCCACTTGCTAAATGTGTTTTTGACAATTTTTATGACCCACTTGCTAAATGTGTTTTGACCATTTTTACACCCCACTTGCTAAATGTGTTTTTGACAGTTTTTATGCCCCCACTTGCTAAATGTGTTTTTGACAGTTTTTATGCCCCAACTTTGTAAGGATGGGTGGTATGTAGATTTGCGATTGTTCATCATGAAATCTTGCGCCATGCATATACCCAAAACTATACAGGACTTACTGAAAATGGCACAAATTGGGGGCATCCCTGTCATGTCAGCACATTCTAGGTTTAACCCTTACAATGCTGTAAGCACTTGTGATTGAGGTTTGCAACCAGTGCAGACCAAGATCAACCTGCACATTTGTCAATAAATATTCAACAAGCATCCCCATAAACAAAAAATTGTCCAGTCAAAAATGAAGAAAGGAAAAATCCAATTGTGTCAGTATAGTGTAGCAGAATTATAGATGACTTTTTCCATAAAATGTGTATTTTCCCTTGACTTGTGTATGAATTAAGTATTTATGCAATTTTGACAAATTTGAATTTGGTACCTTGTATATTGTGTGTACAACTGCCAACATTTTAGTTGAATTTATAGCTCACCTGAGCACGAAATCTTTGTCCGGCGTCTGGCGTGCGTCATCAACTTTTGCTTTAAATGACATCTCCTCCTAAACCGCTGAGCAGATTTCAATGAAATTTTACAGGAATGATCCTTAGGTGGTACTGGGTTCTGAGCAAAAACAGCTAAAATTGTTTAGGTCTGCCTTCCAAGATGGTCACCAGAACTAAAAATTAATAAAATTTAAATACTATATAATTTATTATGTGTAATTTTTTTTTTCCTTACTTAAGCATTTCCTCTCTAGCAGTTGAATTCAGGTGAGTGATTTAGGGCCATCATGGCCCTCTTGTAAAAAAAAATATTTTTCTTTTAGTTACTTTATGATTCTGGGTTTTTTTTGCCAAAATTAATTAGGAAAATACTCAAATACGGTGCTTTTCTGTTTTTCTGGTGTAGTGGAAGTACTGATAGCTAGAATTACACATTTAGCCTCATTGTACATTCAGTTTTGTATCATTACAGCTCAACTTCACTCTATCTGTCAACACTGTGCCATTGAAAGAAGTGATTCCTCCCATCATTGTTGCCAAGGAGAAGTTAGAGGTTGCCAATGTTACTGTGGCAACCAACACATCAAAACCAAATGTTACAAAAGAGGAAATAGTATTCAAAATCATCCCAAGTGAATTAGAGTGAGTACTAGATATATGAATTGCTATTAAAGCCTTTAAGGGTTGTTTGAGGTGGGGATGGGGGCAGATTGGTTTCGTTTTAACTTATTTATTTTACGTTGATTGGGAAACAAGTTCTTACAACTTACACAATCCCTCTTGATGGTTCCTGGGTTGGACCAGTACATTGTGCCTTGGAAGGTCATTTAAAATGCTTGCCCTCAACAAGGTTCAAACCCACAACCTTCAGATCAACAGTCAGGTTACCATGTGACCATGACGCCCTTAAAGTCATGATTTAGACTTGGATTAAAAAACAACAACGAAATAAACCTTAAATATCTAGGGTCATTGGACCTTTCCAATGTTTACAAATGTATTTATATTAAATCACTGCAGTATCCAATAGCTACACTGGGATATCATGTGATCAGATTATCCAATAGCTACACTGGGATATCATGTGATCAGATTATCCAATAGCTACACTGGGATATCATGTGGTCAATGGTTGACCTGGTTGACACAAAATAACACTTGGGTTTGTTTGTGACACTGTTTGTGATCATTTGACCTATCCGTGAATATTCCCTTAATCATGGAATTCCCTTGCCAGTTTTAAGCATGTGAAAATTTAAGTGCCTTCTTTACCAATTGCAAAGGGATTGTTACCAGTCAGGTTCTCACAAAAACAAAAAAAGCCATGTGCTAACATTTATAAGTGAAATTACCTTTTATCAGAATGTACCTTTTCGACAATCTCTGTAAAGTTAAATTTGAATACAGATGCAAACACTTTTTGTGTTACCTGCTGTAAGCAGAGGTGACACATAGGGATCACTTTTCCGTTGTCTGTCCGTCTGTTTATCTGCCCATCACACTTTTTCTGTCATGCTTCAGCAGGTAACACATGTGAACCAAAGAACACACTTTTTGGACCATGGTGTCAGATTAAATGTCGGCATTCAATCTTGATATTTAATATTGACCACTATTTCTCGTTAGTTATGCCACCCTTTGAAGAAGAGGGGGCATATTGTTTTGCAAATGTCGGTCGGTCGGATGGTTGGTCCGTCCGTCAGTAAACCATTTCATTTCCGGTCAATAACTAGAGAACGCTTGGGCCCACATTCCTCAAACTTCATAGGGTGATTGGTCATGACTAGTAGATGACCCCTATGATTTTGGGGTCACTTGGTCAAAGGTCAAGATCACAGTGACCTCGAATGTGAAAATCGTTTCTGATCGATAACTTTAGAATTCTTGGGCCCACATTCCTCAACCTTCATAGGGTGATTGATCATGACTAGTAGGTGACCCCTATTGGTTTCAGGGTTACTTGGTCAGAGTGACCTCGACTGTGAAAGTATTCCGATCAGTACCGGGTTACTGGAGAACGCTTCCGCCCACATTCCTCAATCTTCATTGGGTGTTTGATTATGATTAGTAGATGACCCCTATTGATTTTGGGGTCACTTGGTCAAAGGTCAAGATCACAGTGACCTCAGTGGGAGTGGGGGGAGCAAAGGGGGGCATATGTGTTGTTCCGACAACTCTTGTTAAACTTTTGCAATGATAATATGCTCTGTCTTTGTTATGCTTTTACCTGAGAAATTTTAGATTAACTTAGAAATAAGTGAAAGTATGGAAGTAGTATACAAGTTGTGGCCCTACTTCATCAATACATAAATGCAAAATTTCAGGATTTTCAAAGTGATTTTTACTCAATATCTTTAATTTAAAGCAGCTCGTTCACAGATGGTCATTGACAAAGAATTTGATTTTAAACTGTGTGTATTATTATCTGCAGACACCACATGGTCACCCAATGCAACATTCTGTGATTGTAGAAAAATGGGTAGTTTCCCCATCACAGATAATTGCATTATGAACTGTATTGAACCTACACTTAGAATTATATAACCTATATTTAGAAATTCTATTTTCATGTGCTATCACATGACAGATCACATTCACTCTTCGATCATGCGTTTCCTTCACAAGATAAATTTATGATATTGCTACACAGAACTGGTGAAGACACCACATTACAGAACGTGTCACATGGGACAGCAAGCACCTGCTTCAGGGATTCCATACATTCTATATTTAATTGATTTCCCCAAAGTGGGCGTTTACGAAAATAGCATTTTCCTGTTCAGTTTGACCTACACTTGCCATGTTTATTTACCAGGAAACAAAGACTTCATCAACATTAATAAGGGTACATCTACCCATCACTTGTGAACAAACTGCTATAAGTGAATATTTTTATATTTCTTTATATATAAAGGTACCATCATTATCAGATAGTCTTGGGTGATTGGAAATTGGTTTATCAGATAGTCTTGGGTGATTGGAAATTGGTTTATCAGATAGTCTTGGGTGATTGGAAATTGGTTTATCAGATAGTCTTGGTGATTGGAAATTGGTTTATCAGATAGTCTTGGGCGATTGGAAATTGGTTAATCAGATAGTCTTGGTGATTGGAAATTGGTTTATCAGATAAAAGTTCACAGTTTAGAATCTTGAGTCTTTAAGTTTAAGATACAGAGTAAGGATATTAAAGAATTAAAGCCCGATAACAAATATAAATAGCTTTTTTTTTGCTGCTGTGTTTTTTCATGGACTAAATTTTGTGTAGAAATTTCATTTTGTGAGATATCTGTTACAGAAAACCGATACTTGTGGAACCATCCCCAACTTCTGACATGTCACATCTGCTAGCTAGCATGCCCTCCAATTGGAGCTCTGTGCCACTTCCAATCCATCTTCAGAAACTTTACTCCGCTTTGCAAGAGGAACTGAAACAAGGTAATTTTCATTCCAACCTTTAACCCTGTACAGTAAATTCCACATGTAAACCCTCCTGGATCTATCAAACGCTCTGGTATATTAAATATCTTTTTTTACCCGATCTCTTTCATTCTGTATATTCTAGAAATCCAGGTGTGTCGCCATAATGAAAGTTGCAGTTTCAACAGAGCGGTGACTCAGTGGTAATGCACTTGACTGCTAATCCAGGGGTTCAGGGTTCAAATCCCACTTGAACCTTGGAAATTTTCTGGGACACTTTTCAGTTACTAGAAGCCTAGCGTTGGTTCATCCAGACAGTTATGTGGCTTTGCGTGTATCGTTGTTATACACCAGGCATGTTAAAGAACGTTATTTGGAATGAGCTAGGGTAGCACACCGGAATCCCTTGTATCTGCATCTGTCTCTGTGTATAGGTGCACCTGTCTAGAGGTGCTAAGGGAGGGTAACACTGGCAGAACCGAAGTCAGAGGCCTTGGGCCTTAAAGGTATTCTCTGTCAAGAACGGTATCACCATTCATAATACGCGTGAGAGCAAACGCAAACAACAGCATTGGTCCAATATTCTCCACTCATGATAGGGCAATAAATTGGAGATCTGCTTTTCAAATAATTAGTTTAAACATATTTTATTTCAAATTTGAAATTGAAATGGGCTCAGGCCACAAGTTCTAGCAACATTAGTTACAGCCCTTCCCTTTTACTATCATTTTACAGTTTACAGGGTCACGTATTATATAATTTTATATTACCCGGTTCTTGCACATTTAAATTTGAATCAAATTCATGTTTACAGGTAAACGTCTCATTTAATTTGCATCATAGTGCTAATAGAATATAAAGCTTTAAATCATATGGAGAGAGAGAAAGGTAAGAAACTGGATATCTACATGCAGGATTAGAGCATTCTAAAACAAACAAGTATACATGTTGAAAAGGAAACAACAACAAAAAAAAAATTGATAATGAGCAGATGTTAACTAATACTCTAAATGGAGATATGAATATGAAGAGAATTGGAATGGGTTTCTGATGATGATTGATCTTTGGTTGATAAATGCAGATTTATTCTAAAACATTCCAGATGAACTCACAGAAACAGGATACATGTTAAGACTGAAATCCTTGTGGTTGTCATATCAGAAATATCTCCATAGCAACCAGTCAGGTGGTCAGGGATCAAAACACCATCCAATAGTTGGGATCAGAAACCAACAACCATTGGCTATTAAAGCACAGGAAAAAGAGGCTGGAGTCCAGAATGAGGCTGAAAAGGTCAAACAAGGTCAACGAAGGAGACTTTTGAATGTAGTTGAAGAGTTTGAAAATTTAGATGGTGAGAGACTCAACACATTTGTATCTAATGTGGATATCCAGCCAGAGGTGGGGAAACTGTTGCCATGGGAACGAGAAGGTGTGATGGATGTGGTAAAAGTAAGTTTTCTCCTTGTTTTTTTGTGGGTTTTTTATTTTCTCTCAAATGGAAATGAAGTGATCTGTGCCTCTTGATAGTCTATTTCACATTTATGGGCATCATTCATCATCATCAGTCATTTAAGGTCCATAATCCAGCATTCTTGGTTGGACAGTTCTCTGTAGCGGTTCTCCATTTTAAGAAAAGTGAAATGAATGATCATTTTATCATTAAACACGACCCTGTGGCAGGGATGTTAATCCTCATTTTTGATAGCTTTAGTTCTAAAAATATCATCATTTGATGGCAAATGACATGTCCTGGTCAGTGGTAGTGGTTCTATCCAGGAAATTTAACCTTAGAGAAATGACAAAAACGTGTTTTAAATGGCATTTATATATAGTAGGAAAAAAAAACAAGAAAAACACACAAGTAACTATTCTTTGTCAACAGATAAAGGAAAAGGAGAAATCACAATCGCTATATGACACAGATGCTCCTAGAGGAAGACACCTTCTGGACACATTTGGGGATTCCCTGCGGCACGTCAATACCCTGTTTAACAAAGCGTTTGGGTACACCGCCAGAAAGGTTCCTGGTCACATGCCACACATGATTGATAAAAACATTATGACAGAACTACAAGACAGGTGGGCCCTTGTTGGTGATTTTATACATTTTTGGAGAAAGCTGGACATATAGAAGGGAGTGGGATGAGAGACTGGGGAAGGAGTGACAGAGGGAGAATGGGCATGATGAGGAACAGGGGAAGAAGAGAAAGAAAGAATGTATCATTTTCATGTCACCTGCTGCAAGCAGAGGTGACACATAGGGATCACTTTTCCATCATCTGACTGTACATCTATCCATCCATCCGTCCGTCCATCTGTCTGTCCGTCACACTTTTTCCATCACACTTCAGCAGGGGACACATCGAGGGATCATTGCAAAACGGTTGTAACTTATATGTATTAAAGAACAAGTTACGACCGTTTTGCGCTGAGCCCTCGACATGTGTTCCAGAGAACAATCTTGTTGGTAAACCTTCTATGGCCCACGATTATTTTGGGGACAGGGGGAGTCTTAAATTTATTAATTTATGTTTATCAAAATTATAATATATTACATTCAGTAAATTATGTTAAATATTGAACATAGTGATATATGCAGTTCTGTTACTATATATTGATACTTTTGAATGAAGGTTTCCGGCTGAGTGGGAGGCAACATCCTCACACCAGGTGCGACATTCCAAGGACATGCAGTATGCTTTTGCATACTTCTATTACCTCATGGGCGTGAAAGAGGTCACGACCTCAGCTGATGTCTTTGATACCATGGATACAGACAAATCCAAGTACGTAACCATCTTTCTTATGTCATGTGATATCAGATTTCTCCCCATTTGTTGAAATTCGCTACAATGTTAATGTACCCTACAAACCAGTCAAGACTCTCTAACTTTGTTGCAGGGTACTGTCAGACAGAGAGATCAGGACACTTGCTACCAGACTGTATACTTTACCCCTGGACTTAGCTGTAAGTAGCTGCACATATAAGTAAATTATTAGGCTATTGACAAGGGAAGGGAGGGAGTGACAGTTTACCTATTTAAACTATAAAGATGTTAGACTCAGATCGAGGGCCAGTCTCAGATCGTGGGTCAACTTGAAAGTAGTGGGCTGATTTGTAAATCAAGGGCAGATTTCTCCCAAATCGGGGCTGATTTTAACCCACAATGTCATTAATGGCGGCAAAACAGACGTTATGGGTAAATGACGTCATATGATTGATGGTTGTTATCGGAAAAGAAAAGCAGAGTTAATGGACACACTTGTAAATGTCAGCGTCAACTTATACAGAAAACAATAAAGCCACTTTCCAAAGAGCCCAAGCCCTAATGGGATAATATAGGATGCACGATTATAATCACACAGAGTCCTAAATGGGTCCACTGTGTGCAAAGTCTTCGATAAAAAGTGCAAATTCAAGAAAAAAATTGTTTAAAGAGGGGACCAATATGCTATTCATCAACATTGCCTTGGCAGAGAAATTATCTGCAAGCTGTGAGAGAAAAATGGGCTAGACAACAATTCATATTTTACGGTGTTTTTCATGTTTTATCAAGTTTGCCTTTCTTAAACTGAGCATTCTGTGAGTGTTGTCATCCTTATTTGTTATCATTATCATAATCATTAACACTATGCCAATGTTTTAACATTGAATTATTTTAAGTGTAACCCTTCAGAAATAGGCCCATGATTTTGAAATGACATAATCATTTTGGCCAACGATTTCAGATTGGCCCACAATTTTTAAGTCATCCATGATCTGAGACCAACTCACAGTTTGAGTCTTACATGTAAGAGAACAGTAGAGGGAGAATCATGCAGAGATGGGAAGAGGGAGAGAGAGAGAGAGCAGGAACTATAAATAGGATGTTGGCTTTGGTTTTCATTTAACATGGGTTGGAAAAAAAATTTCAGAGAGGGGGAGTTTTGGGGTATAGGATTTATTTGTCCATCCATCCATTTGTCGGTCAATTTATCTTGTGTGTTGAATTTAAGTGAAAATTTACACACAGTTTGTACACAATCTGTATAGATGTACATAAAGGGAGAATATTTTCAGCCATTATTTCCAAGGGGAAATAACTGGACTTTATCTTAGATTTATTATAATTATGCAATTCCTGTGCTGTTGGGCAGGAATGCATCAATCACCCTCAGTGACAAACTCCACGCAGTAGTTACCTCCCTTTACATTTGTAGATAACCACTGCCACCACAAGTAAAAATTAACAGAATTTAGCTAATTTTTCTTTCTTCCAAAAAAAATTATTTTACTGCGAGTGTCATTTCCCTAAGTATGTTTTCTTTAATAAACATCAAATAAAAATATTTTTGTTGTTGTGACAGCAGATGGAGACGCCATCTTGTTAGTTTACCATCATCATGTGACATTTGTGATGGCAGTGATTTTTTTGCTTGCAAGGGAGATCACTGTGTGGAGTTTCCTCAGTGATAGCTCTTGTGTTGTTGTTTTCAGACTCTTACAAAGCTGGAGAACATGTTTGTTAACTGCTCCAAGGCTCTGCCAGCATCCATGCAGTACCAGGCCGATATGACGGGTCCAGAGACATACTACGAGCAAAGCATGGTATGTTGGACTATTAATATTAGTCAAGTGTTTGATGAATTTTTTTTCCTCCTGTTTTGGGGAGAAAGCATGATATGCTGGACTATTAATATCAGTCAAGTGTTGATGGGATTTTTTTCCTCCTGTTTTGGGGAGATGACCCATACACTTGAATTTGGGAATTTATGCCCAATTTGTTATAACTGGGAAAAATATTGTCCAAAAAAAATACAGCAAATCTAGAGAATGAACAGAAAAGATGCATTGATTAGTTTATTGAAAATCACTTTTTATAGCTGCCTGTGTAGAAAGGTCTTTGAATTTGTCACTTTTTGTACCAAAGAATCATTTTATTTGTCAGGAAATTCATTTGGAATTTTTGCATCGAAAATGGGGAAAAATATATACATGTACTATTTGGCATTTGGAATATAGTCGAAAACTGGGTATAAAAACAGCTTAAAAAAAAAAGACTGGTGTGTGATATGGACAGAAACAACTTTACCATAGGCACTTGCTTATTTGAAGTAACAGGGCTCTGCCAGTTGGGCATTTCTGGTACCAGAGGAATAGATGCTCTTTTCTATACCATAAACAAATGATAAAAAAAAATCATGAATATCTTAAAACTTTTTAGACATGAATATCAATTTGTTTGCAGAACATAATCTTTAATTTCAGCAAAACTTTGAACCATTTCTTAATAATGTGATTTACTTTTGAGATCTTTGGTCTAGAAAGCTATAAAGTCATAGAATGTGATCTGTCTGGAATAAGGGATGATAGGAATTTCTATTCAATGGAGGTTGTAAGCTTGAACACTGTTGAGGGTCCAGATTATTTTGTGGCCTTTCCTTGAGTAAATACTGGTTTAACTCTGTATCCATTAAGAAAGAGATTGACCGCCCTGGTGGCAAAGAGATTAGAGCGTCCACCTCGGAAGCTGGAGGTCATGGGTCCGATTCTCGGCTGCGGCATACCAAAGTCATAAAAAATCGTACTGGTATAGCTCCCATTCTTGGTGCTAAGCATATAAGGGTTGGTCCAGGACTGATTGGCCCAGTGTCAGGATAATGTGACTGGGTGTGATATCATGATACTACAGTGTGGCAGTACTATATCTGTCTCATATAGATTTCCAAATGACTGAAATACTGTTGGTAGGATGTTAAACTCAGCAAACAAACAAGAGAGAGATTTATCCTGATCAGCACAAATTGTAATAACTCATGTCCCAAGCATTGTACAAGAGTTAACTCAGTAACTTGTTAATAGTACAAAGTCTAAAGTGGGGACATTAATAAGAGTATGAATATCATTGATCATAGGTCATCTACATTTTATGGACAGGTATAACATTATATCTGAAGTGTCGGGGTTCAGTTCCTATGCTTGGCAAGATTCTGCCTTGTCCCTTCTAAGCTTAATTTACCTCAAACTCAGATAGCAGTCAATTTTATACAAATGAATCATTTTAGGAAATGAAGAATTAAAAAAATGTCAAGATTTGCAATCAACTTCTGAGTTGAGGGAAATGATTTTTTTTTTCACATGAGATTATATTTTTTTTTCATATTCAGTATGCATCTTATGCTAATGTTGGTGTTTATTTCAGCCCCAGGTGACAAGAAATCTGTTTATAAACTGTAATGAAATAGCGGCCATTGTGAAAAGTAATTTTCCACCAAGGAGCAAATACAAGTATGTTGATATCATAATTAATGTCATGTGATTAATAGCAATATTGTCATTGAATTAGAACTTGTTCTTATTTAACCCTTTCCCTCATAGAGGACACCATGAAAAGACCTATGCGAACAGCATAAAACCAGATCAGCCTGCGAGTAACTCGCAGGCTGATCAGGTTTTATGCTGTTCGCTGCTCCTCAGTGGTCTGGAAATGAGGATTTTGTAATTAAATTTGGTAAGGTTTAACTGTGGCTTTCCGCAGGTTAGACTTTATGTGGTACCTGTTGAGGGCGTAAAATGGCGTATATATGTGGTACAGGGTTAAGGTAATCCATCCATCATTAAATTGTGATCATGGTGTATCAAGTGATTGTTGGAATTTTTACAGTATATGCAAGTCTGTATAGACTTACAGCAAAATAGCCTTTAACTCCAAGTCATTGGATGCTTGCATCTGCACTGAAGTCTTTTTTTGCATTTGAAGAACCATAATTATAATAAATGATCGATGGATTGCCTTTATCACTATTTACACAATCTTGCTGTCCATTTGATTCTTCTTTTTTTTCTAATGAAGTTTTGCCTATATCGGAATCCTGCACTTTGGCCTATTGCGTCCTGTCCGATTTTGCAAAAAGTTCAATACATTTTTTTAAATGTTCGAGTTGAGGTCATATGGCAAGGGTATTCATCATCTTCAGTGATAGCTCTAGTTCACAATTTTTGGTAATGTAATCTTAGAAACTGAATATAAGTTAGGATATACAGCGCATATTCATTATGAAGCAGAACAGGTGATTCATATGTTAGCTAGTGGTGTTCCAGGGGCAAGTTGCTTACACAAATAGTTTCAGAAAGTCTCAAGTACTTTTCACTGAATTTGTATGCAACCGGATGTTGACAAAATAAGTTTTGTGGCAGAGGAAGGTACTCTTTAAAGGTGTCTCGCAAAGTAAATGGTAAAAAATATGGCCAACAAGGTTTTAGATTTCATATTCGGAATGGTTATTACTTTAATTCTCATTAAATGTGGACTTAGAAAATGTTTTGCTTGTCATTTCTGTTTGGATTTATAATATTGGTGTTCATATACCAGTTAAATGCATTGATTATTTGCAAAATCTTGCAAATTGATATTAGTTTTGAACTGAAGATAAATATTCCTATGTTAGACGCCATCTTTCAAACACTTTCTTCGCAACAAAATAGTATAAAATAATTACATAGAGCACAAAGAAAATGGGAATATGTCATATTGCAACACTTTCTCTGAGCAACTCGGCTCAGGCCAATTGTGGATGTTAAGTAATGCTGGTTTACAAGATATAATATAGTAGGTAATAACCGATCTGTGCTCATCATTTCTATATCCCATTACCTCATGAATATTCATGTATAAAGTTTTGACCTTTGGAGTGCATATTTACTGAAATTGAAATGGTATATGAAACAATGGATTTTCTTTGCCATGCAGAATGTGTAGAATCTGAGTCACAATATTGTATGATCAAACAGAGGAGACCCTGATCAGACAGCTCCTGGAAGGAGTTGTCAGTTCTGGGTGCGCTCTGTTTATTTGCCAATGCGTCAAAATGTGTCTAATTTTAATATAGCAGAATATAGTTTTTGCTATATTCCAAATTCATTTAGACCAGCCAGGAAGGTAGTTGACTTTTTCACTATTGCCAATTAAGCCATTAATTGGCAATTTATCTTTAATTAAGACAATTAGATTATTGTGTTGGTCTGTTTACATTAATTCAAAGTAAGTTATCATTTTATATTTAAATACATACACAGCTGATAATACTAAAATGTAACAAGTTTAATTGTCAACACTGATATTTGTCGTGTTTCAGACATATGGTGGTAGATGACGCTGAAATTGCCTTTAAGATGATTAAAACAAATGTGTCTACTGTCGTAGGACAGCTGGACGATGTCAGGAAAAATCCTAAGTAAGTTTTAACATATGCGCATATTAATGTGCTGATATACTGGTACTATCAGATCTGTGTAGGAGTTGAGAGAAAAAATGTGATGGCAGGTGGAGTTGTGGTGTGTACAAGAGAGAGAGAGAGAGAGACTTAGTTTTATATCATATTTTTATATCATCTCATTTATAACCAGCTCAGATGACAAGAGTTGAATGTATAGCCTGACTGTGTGATGTCAGTAGACAAGCACCTGTTTAATTTATAATGAATTTTCTCAGCTGCCTGTCCTGGTAGCCCTGTGGTTACTGCTAGTTTCCCGGTGTCAGGATAATGTGACTGAATATGTTATAATGCCACTACAGCGTGATACTGTAGAGTGGCAGCACTATATCTGTCACATGTAGACAAAATCTGCAAGAAAATGAAATTCAGCCCAAGGGATGATAAATTTAGTAGACATATCCCCAATTGTCTCCAAATTACTTAAATGCTGTTGATTGGAAATAAAACCTAATAAACAACCAAAGTCAATTGGTTACATGCATATGAAATCAGCAGATATTATCAGCAATTTGACAAATGAGGTTTGGTGCTCTAGATAGTTCCATATTTACAGTTTGAATGTCTACATTTAATACTGCAGTGGGAGGGACACAACTATTTATTCAAACAGACATAGTCTCTCAAGGATTTAAAAATTTTTATTAAGATGTAAAAGGCAACAAATGACACGCTATAGTTCCTTGGTTCTATACCAGTCTGCGTCACATAATTCCAGGGGTGAGAGCGAAACTATACTAAGTTCATATAAATATATAAGCACTTAGCATAGTTTCGCTCTCACCCCTCGATATGTTTACAGGGTGTCAAGATTCCTGATTGGTTTACACACTTTGCCAGTGCAACCTCGTTTTGACCATTAAGTATTTGGTTACCTGTTAGAATGTTTGGGAATCCTCTGAGTGCTCATGTCTCTACTCTCATCAAGAACAAGTCTCTGCATTTGGCGTGTCACCTGCTGTATGTATAGATGACACAAAGGGCTCACTTCTCCATTGTCTGTCTGTCTGTCTGTCTCTATCTGTCTGTCTGTCACACTTTTTTTCATCACGATTGTTTTAGCAGGTGACACATATGTTCCAAGGAACACTTCTTGTTGTGAAAGTTTAAAAGTTTTTGTTTACAGGAAGTTTATCTGCCTTAACGACAATATCGACCACTCCCAGGACCAGGCCAGAACGGTGAAGGCCATTCTGCAGGATTTCTACGAGTCCATCCTGCCTATCCAGTCCCAGTTTGAACTGCCAAGAGAATACAGAAATAGATTTACACATATTGATGAGCTACGGGAATGGTATTGACTTAAACGCTTAACATCCTGAAGTCCTTAATTGGACTTGTCCTTTCTTCATTCTGGACTGTACCATTAACTGTTTATGGGAGTGCTTGCTGAAAATTTATTGATTGAATAGTAAACAGTGCAGACCGTGATCAGACTGCACAGATGTAAGCACTGGTCGCAGAAGCAGTCACAAGTGCCTACAGCATTGTGAGAGTTTTTCTTCATGTTTAGTAGAAAACTCAGTACAAGTGTATTTATTAATTGTATTTTAGGTCAGGTTTCTGGGATGGACCAATACATTATACAGGGAAAGTTGTAACAAAATTTCTGCCTACTTTTCATGCTTACCTTGGGACTTTTTCGAACACGATCTTTTGATACAATTCATGTCTTATGTACAAAGTCATGTCCATTTCTTGTGACTGACCGCGTGAGTTTTGTTGGTTCCAGGCGGAGGTATCGGGACTGGCTCAAATTCTGGACCCACATTGCGTTGGTTCTGCTGGTTGTCTTCACAGTCGCGTCTTACTTCGCAGATAAGGTAAGGAAGTCTGACTTCTTATACCGTCCCCCTCCAAGGAGGCGAGAGTAAAGCAGGTGCTGTGCAGGAATTGGGATATGCCATCCTTTCCTGGGTTTCAGCTTGTCTGTTATTCAAAAAAGAAAAGTTGAGGTATCGTCATCACGGTGTCGTCGTCATTGTTGTGAAAAACTTTAACCTTGTCCATAATTTCTAAACTATTTAACCATCTTTCAATAAACTTTACATCTTGTTCACCATCACAAGGCTACATCCTCATCAAGAACCATAACTCTTCCATTTTTAGGTGAGCTTTTGTGATCACCCTTAGTCCGTCGTGTGTCGTTCGTCGTCAACAATTTGGCTTGTTAACACTCTAGAGGCCATATTTTTTGGCCAATCTTCATGAAACTTGGTCAGAATGTTTGTCTCCATAAAATCTTGGACATGTTCGAAATTGGGTCATGTGGGTAAAAAAGTAGGTCACAAGGTCAAATCTTAGAAAACCTTAAGCCACATTTTTGGCCCAATCTTCATGAAACTTGGTCAGAGTGTTTCTCTCCATAAAACCTTGGACAAGTTCGAATTTGGGTCATGTGGGGTCAAAAAGTAGGTCATGAGGTCAAATCTTAGAAAAACCTTGTTAACACTCTAGAGGCCACATTTTTTGGCCCAATCTTCATGAAACTGGGTCAGAGTGTTTCTCTCCATAAAACCTTGGACAAGTTCGAATTTGGGTCATGTGGAAAAATCATGAGGTCAAATCTTAGAAAAACCTTGTTAACACTCTAGAGGCCACATTTTTGGCCCAATCTTCATGAAACTTGGTCAGAGTTTTTCTCTCCATAAAACCTTGGACAACTTCGAATATGGGTCATGTGGGGTCAAAAAGTAGGTCACAAGGTCAAATCTTAGAAAAACCTTGTTAACACTCTAGAGGCCACATTTTTGGCTCAATCTTCATGAAACTTGGTCAGAATTTCTGTTTCCATAAAATCTTGGTCAAGCTCGAAAGTGGGTCATGTGATGTCAAAATGTAGGTCAATATGAAAAATCCAACATATGTTGCTCATTTATAATCAGGTGAGCGATTCAGGGCCATCATTGCCAACTTGTTGACCTTATTTATCTCCCCCTTAGAAATAAAAAAAAATTAAAAAACTATCAGACGAGTATTGGTAACCGCATGCAGTGCTCTTGTTTAAAGCACTTTCGTTGGTGTACGAACACCATCATTGACGGCTATGTTTATGAATTCCAGAAAATTAAGCCCCTCTTTTTCCATTTGTGACTAGGTCTTCTGCTTACAAGGAGTATCACAGACAAATTGTGCATTCCTTTGAGTAAACCATGTCAACCATTGACTACTGGATAGCCTGTTAGTCAATTTGAATACATTTATAAACACTGGAAAGGTCAGTAGACATTGTACTGTGAATATCAGATGTCATTGAGTGTGATAGACCAATCATAGAATTTGAAGGGGAAAACAGTTAATTCGAGGCAGTACATCGGTTGGTTTGTGTCCTGAATGGAAACAGAACCCTAAGACTTGGTGAAGGTGAAGTTTTTACCGTAAAATCTGGGAATGTCCACTGATACTGGAATATGTGGTTCCCTACATAGATTTGTAAAACTTTCAAAATTCTCCTCCTCTAAAACTAATGATAGGGTGAGCAGTATAGGGCCACAGTGACTCTTGTTTTTCATGCCCCCCTTCGATGAAGAGTTGGCATATTATTTTGCAAATGTCGGTTGGTCGGTCAGTCTGTCGGTAGACCACTTCATTTCCAATTGATAACTGGAGAATGCTTGGGCCCACATTCCTCAAACTTCATAGGGTGATTGGTCATGACTAGTAGATGACCCCTATTGATTTTGGGGTTACTTGATCAAAGGTCAAGGTCACAGTGACCTCGAGGGGAGGGGATGATTGTAGGGTGCATATGTGTTGTTCCGGTAATTCTTGTTTTTTCATTTATGTCAACTTTACAGAAAGTCCCAATAATTTTATATCTATATAAATTCATTATCTATATGTCGACTTTCTGTCAAAGTTTTCACAATCTTGATTTTTTTTACCTGTCCCCAGTAGCTGTTTCACACCTAAGTTGTGTCTCATTGTAGTCTTGTGAATTTCCGAGATGTGATTGCATGATGGTCTTTACTTTGGTATTCTTTCTACTGTCCTGCTCATTCTCAAAATGGCTACTGCGAAACACAACAACTCTATAACATCATGTGACTTTGCAGTGACCAAGAAACACCATTTTGATATTATAATCATATTGACAGATTGTTTGTTCAGTTTACAGTTGTAAATAAATCTCATATAACAAACCATTACTGATATTCCTCGCCTATCAATTAATCTCATGATTGTGTGAATTTTATGAAAACCTAAAATGGCGAACTATGAAAATCCCTAGGTAGTTTTATAGCATTTTTTTTTTATCTTGACTCTTTTGGCGAGGTCCTGAGAAAATCAAAATAATGAGTGCCAAAGGTAATTGATGCAGTAATATAAGTTTGTTTGTGCTACTGTTTGTCAGCTTCTGAGTGGAAAACAATCCCTTAAGGCCGGTGAGAAGGTGAGGTTTTCACTGCAATAACTGGAAAGGTCCAGTCTCCCTAAATATAGTAAAGTTGTTAGAGCATCCACTTTGGGAGTGGGAGGTCATAGATTGCAACATACCAAAGTTGTAAAAAAAATGGTTCTGGTATAGCTCCTTAGACACGAGGTTTTTACTGCTTTGAGGACATTTACTAAAAAAAATTATCGTAATTGTATATTCAGATTGAAGCTGCTCAGAAGAGGTTCAATCGTAGGCGAACACGAGACACAGACACAGGCGAACCACCACAATCTAGTGCATTAGAGACAGTTTGACGGTGCGCGCTCTGGTTGGTCAATCCGGATGTTGTCATGACAATCCTCGGCATTATCATAGTCATCATTATCCTTATGATACTATTTGAGATGAACAAATTCTAAAATATCATCCTGAACTCCATTTAAATGCACAGAAATTGAAGTGAACAACGTAACCAGTCTAGTATTTGAATATCGTGGAAGTAGAACGTGGACCGATATGGTTGTATACTGACTTACATTTATTGATCAGTGTCTATTCTAGAACCCAAACCTCCCTCCATGTTGTAAAATAAGGGGGAGTTTTAAAAATGATGATGAACTTGGAAGGATAAGATAAAAAAAATACCTGGTGAAGTACTCTCTTTAAAATATATATGTAATATGGTAGTTTTGGTATTAACGTGTATATAGATGTTTCACTTACGCGCCTGTGCCATTGATTATAGCTGTCATTAGTTTTTTACATGAAATATATTGATTGCAGCGGGGTGGGTGTTGTTTTGGTTTTCGCACAGAATTTTAAAGTGCATGTTTTTAATTTATGTGGGTTCTCTGAAAATAGCATGTAAATCCTGCAATTGTATATCCTAGAATAGACACTGATATTTTTTTTTAACTTTGTGAAAATGTTAAAGTGATAGTGCATTGAATGGAGCTGAGGGTGACTTTTTGAGAATCAGTGTTATTATTTGTGAAATCCTGCCATTTTTTGTCTATGTAAGCCATGAATATAAAAAGATGCTAATCACTGAAATATGACGATGAATTTTATTTACGAAAACATATTTTTCTTCTTTTTTCAGAAAGTTTGAACTACATTTTATTTAAGTACAATGTATTATTGTCACTATTTGAAAATAATTTTTACTTTAAAGAAATATTTTGTTGTCGTAAATCCATACAGCAGAATCTTCTCAAATATACTCGAGTAGACGTTATAGTGGCATGGCAGGTGTTATTTAATGCTGGAACACTGACACAATGTGAGAGACTGACCGGAGCAAGCTGTGATATTATTATACTTCCACATTCCTATCACATGACACTAATATCCCATCCCGCCATTATATAATATCTCTTTCCCCCCATCCCTCTCTCTCTCTATTATTAGCATATCTGCTTATTTTTTTGTAAATTAGAAATGTTTAAGATTAGCTGTCTACATTTATTTGCAAAAATCAGTTTTTGCCAAAATGTTTTATCCAGAAAAATACTGTATTTTGTAATTTCATAAGACTATTTCTTTTCATTCATATTTGAACATTTTACTTTAAATATGATCGTCTTCATTTTTTTTCATTTTTTTGTTGTTTTTTTTGTTACAAAATAACAAATATTGCTCATAAATTTTTCCATGGATTGATTCCATTTGTATTCATTAATTGTTACCATTCCTTCAAAATGTTTTCTGTATGCTTGACAAAGGCCTTTGCAGATGGGTGAATATCTATGAAATACAAAAGGTAAGAGCAGATTGGAAGATCTCATTGCATATTATGTTTGACATATTACATTACAACATATTGTTTAACTGTAAAATCATTAATTTTCGTTGACATTAAAATTCATTGATTTTGTACTAAAAGGAATTTCATGGGTACAATTAATATTATTCGTGGATTTAATGCTCTTGAAAGCATTGGGTCTATGAAATGAACTCTTATTGTGCGGGCTGTTGTTCATGGATGAAGCCATCCACAAAATCAATGAAATTTAATCCCCCATAAAATATAATGATTTTACAGTTACTACTACCACCCTCTCATTTCATGATCAAGTACATGTACAGTGTGGATACAGGCTTGACATCCACAAACAATGCTTAGCACAAAGTGATACCTAAAATTCTAAATATGGTAGGTTTTGGCTTTACAATGAATAATTTGAAGTTCTAACATATAATTTGCTTAAACTTATTTCTCTAAACGTTGTTTGGTTAAACAAGTTATCATAACTTACGCTAATCTTTTCACACTGGTTTGAACCAGTATATTGTGCTAGGATAAGTCTTTTACAATTGTAGCCCCCCAACAAGGCTCAAATCCACCACCTTTTGATCTGCAGTATTGTACACTAACACTTTAAGGGTCACATAAATATAACGTAGTAAAAACCATACTAATGATCATAATTAGCTCACCTTGCTCAAATGTGAGACATTATGACCGATAGATGTCTAGCATTTAACCCTTTCCCTCATAGAGGAAACAATGAAAAGACCTATGCGAACAACGTAAAACCAGATTAGCCTGCGAGTATCTCACAGGCTGATCAGGTTTTATGCTGTTCGCTGCTCCTCAGTGGTCTGGAAATGAGTATTTTGTAATTAAATTTGGTAAGGTTTAACTGTGGTTTTCTGCAGATCAGGCTTTATGTGGTACCTACTGAGTGCGTCAAAATGAGTCTATATGAGGGAAAGGGTTAACATTAAACTTAAAATGATATCTCCTCCTTTACTACAAGGCCAATTTTCATAAAACTTTACAGGAATGTTAGTTGAGTGAACCTCTTCCTGAGTTGATCAAAGAATTAAATTCCATGCCTAAATTTGGTTACCATGGCAAATGAATGAGAAAAAATGTGAAAACTTCAAAAATCTAATCATCCAAAAGTACTTGTTGGCTGGATTTCAAAGTTTTTTGGCACAGATGTTCTTTGGGTCACTCCAGGGAGAAGAGCCCATTTTCATAATATCATAAGATATTTGCCGTTTCTTTTCCTCCCAATTATACCTGATTCTCAGGTGAGCAACCCAGGGCCTTTATGGCCCTCTTGTTTGTTTAGAAGGTGGGGGAGTGGGGAGCGCCAGAAATAAAAAAAAAATCAATTAAGTTCCTAAATATTTAAGTATTACTTAGTGCAAATTATGATTAATTGTCAAGTATCACATGTGCTAAGTAAGGTTGAAGAGTTGATTAAAGTAATTGCATGTGTCTCAAAGGTTACACATATGTTAAGATTTATAAAACTTCATGTATTATATTTAATTCATTAGCTTTTTTACATGTTAGGTGTACTAAGACTTAATAACTAGAAAATGTTTTTTTCTTAAATGTGTTTTATATGTGTGTTACATCACCTCATTACTGGCAGATATCAGTTGATAAAACAGTGAACGTTTTTACTAAAGCCTTCATCATAACAATGCATATTTCTTTTATAATTTTGCTAAAGTTTTGATAAGAATCTTCCACCAACCTCATTGTATGGGCTTTTCCTCCAACCATCATTTTCAGTACATTGTACACTGTATATTGTTTGTTAAACTCTTTGCCTTATGAATATTCATGTACAAATTTCTAAATATTAATTTACTGAACTATAAATGGTATAAAAAACAGTGAATTTTTCTTTACCATGCAGACTGTTTATATTCTAAGCTACAATATTGTATGAGCAAACAGGAGATCCTGATCAGACAGTTTCTTTCAGTCTGATCTGGGTCTTCTCTGTTTGGGAATGCGTCAAAACACATCTGTATGAGGTAAAGGGTTAACCGTTCATTTCACAAAGATCATCTATGAGTGGTGTTCAAAAAGTATCTGCAAAAGTTCCATAAATTATTTATTAATATGGTTATTAGAATAAGATTTTGCCATAGTGACTGTAGAATTTGCATCAGTGCAATTTGCATCAATTTTGCTTTCGGATTAAGTTCAAAATATATCAAAGTATCACTTTTGGAAATTTCATGCTAATAAATTTCATTCTAATGAATAAGTTACGGAACTTTTTCCGGATACTTTTTGAACACCCCTCATACATCTGAATCAACAAGAGCAAGTAGATCATGTACCTGTAGTTTACAGCCAGCATAAGTGATAATCCATGTTGCAAGTTTTCTTATAGTTATATTTGAATTCTGACTTTCAGTTGTCCCTGACTTTAGCATTTGCACTGGTATATCGTAACATTTAGAATGCAAGCAGGGAACCAATGCATGTGAGCGCCCATCAGCGGTAACTGAATGCAGGACTGTTTTGATAGGCTCCTAGATTAAGCAGCAAACTTAAGGATTCCCCAGGATTGCTAAGGCTTAAAAAAAAATTCTGTGTTTTGGACAATCCAACCCTACCTAGCGAACACCTGCCAACCCTTAAGTTTTTAGTGACCATTTTGGGACCGCAGTTTTCTGTAAGGGTTAGTAATTGGTTCACTGATATGACTGGACTTTAAAAAAAGAAAAAAAGAGTAAAAAAAAAAAAAAAAAAAAAAAAAAAAAAAAAAAACTCAGTCCCTATCCTACCTTTTTTGAGACAGTTGCTCTAAACACACATTTGTTTTAGTATTTTTTTTTAGCCGAAGTGATCATCTTTGCTATTTTGCTGAGGGTTTTTTTTTTTTTTTTTTTTATATATATATATGGTGTATTTTTAATCTGTTAATTCAAAGGCATTTTTACCTGCATATGATATCATTTATGTTGAACCAGAGTTATACCATTTAAGACCCGTTAAATACACTATAGCCGTTACAACGCTCCTAGGAATAACATTTGTCTTGGTTTATCTCGGGGTCTCCATGGACCCCGTAATTTACCTAAAAAAAATGTTTATGTATATTTTTTTGTATTATTTTCCCATTTTGTCTGCCATTTTTGTTCACAAACAACTGTTTTCGGTTGTCCACTGATTTCCCACATCTGCAGCAGGCTATGTCAGACCAGTCACTCTAAACTCCATTCCCTTAATAATGAGTGTATAAGTGATGGCACACTCACAAATCAAAACATCTTAGATGCCGTTATAGTTTACTTTTCCATCAACACAATTAGCTCAAGGGGGCAAACATATGCCCAGACAAGCAGTTTCCGGTTGTCCGCTGATTACCACAACTCCCTGCATATGACCAGTCACCCTGAACTCTCTTCCATTAATAATCAGCACATGAGCAATGGCAAACTGTCATAAATCATAATACTGTAAAGCAATACATGTATGAAGTACTCAAGAAAAAGAAAGACAAATATGATATTGTATTTTACATTTATAGCTGTATGGCAACCAAATTTTCATATTACTTGTACCGAATGTGTCTGTTTGGTACAGTGGGCTGCTAAGTACAATTAGCTGATTTGTACAGTTGGCTGTTTTGTAAGTTTGACTGCTTAGTACAATTAGCTGATTTGTACAGTTGGCTGTTTTTCTTTAAGTTGGCTGCTTAATACAGATGGCTGATTTGTAGAGTTGTCTGCTTAGTACAGATGGTTGCTTAAAAGATGAAATGTATGATATGAATATGGACTTGATTGCAGCTTTATAAAAGATCTAACTGTATTGAGATTAACACAGTTTGTGGATGACTATTTTAATGTATTTGATATCTTCATGGTAATGATGTTTATTCCACACATATACATAAATGGTGCACAAAATTATTTTTAGAGGAGTTATGTTTTTCATCAAGTTGTTTGTCTGTCCTGAATCCACGGTCATATTTTAATAAAACTGCACATATGTCTACCACAGTAGGATAACGTGCAGAGAAAAAAAATCTATTGTGACATCAAGGTCAAGGTCACACTGAAAGGTCAAAGTTTCAGTCTTACAGGCAGATTGATCTTAAAGACACATTTTTATGAAAAACCAAATATCAAATTTTTTTTTACTATTTTTTGTAAATTTTAAATTTTGATGTGGGAATTTGCTATTTTAACCTTGACTTCATCAGTAGCTGGTCTAGATTTTTTGCCCCGTTTTTGCCATATGTACAAATTTAGGTTATTGTTCAGGATTTATGCAACGATCATTATCATATTATGGGTTTTACTGGTTTATGTTTTGACTGCAATGCAGTCATGTGAGGGTTTTAATACATGTAAGTGGGATAAAAGTTTTGAGAGATTTGATAATAAATATTTATAACTACTAAATCTGTTTTCATGCGTTTCAATTTGTACCATGCACATGCCATTTGACATGAAAAAAATCTTAATCCTTGCTGCAGTTGCAAAGTTTGACAATGTGGTGAAATTGGATTTGACTATTGGAGTTTACCGTTGCTTCAACAGTATTTCAGTCATATAGCAACGTCTAGCTAATAAAAGATGAAGGAAGACCCGGAAGCACGGAGGCATACAGGTATAACCACTGAGCTACCGCAAGCCAGCTGGAAGGCTTCGGTAAGTACAATGAATACAGAAGAATTTGGGAAAGTGAAAAGAAAAGACAAACACATATATTCAATATTGAATCTATCTAGGACTTTGGTTTGTTCTAAGTACAAAACAGATCTGTATCATGCACATGATAGAAAGTAAAGGAAAGGGGGGGAAAATAAATGTATGAAAAATCAGCTTTAACAGAACTGATTCTTTTCATACCATATATGTATTCACAGAAGAAATTGTTGGGCATATGATTAAGACCTGTTTTTAATATTACACTTAATAAGTTTCTTAATTATATCATATAACTATAAAATAAAGTACATAGAGATTTAGTCACAAATTAAGATTACATATTGCTATTTCGATACAGAATATTTAATCAGTAAATAACATAAAGAACATTACAAAATTAACCTTTCAAAATACTTGCAGCACACCTATCATATACAGGTGATAAAAGTGAGGAACAATCTATTGCATTATGAATATATCAGTAATGCAGGTCAATATCGGTAAAAATCTTTATCTGCAATTGCAAAAGTTCACAGAAATATGCTCTAATTGGAACAATACCTCAAGAATAACTTAGGTAATCCATCATTAAATTACGATCATTGTCCTTCAAGTGATCATGGGTATTTCATAGTAAAAGCAAGCCCTTATAGAATTTGAATATAAGAGCCTTATAATAACTCCAAGCCAACGGATGCTTGCATCTGCACTTGAGTCTTTTGAAGCATCTGAAGGACTATGATTAATAATTCAATGATGGATGAATTACCTTAACCAAAATTGCCATTTCAGAAAAAACAAGAAGTATGCTACGTTTTTCAACAACAAATATAAGGTGCTATTAATTTGAGTATTCTGTATTTCAAGTATATTTGTTACTTTCATTTAAATAGAAAAAAAAAATACTATTCAAATACTTCTTAGACCTTTGTTTGATGACAATGTATGTCATTATCAATATCAATATCAAAAATTAACTTCACTTATTTTTTCTCTTTCATATGAAGTCAAACTGTGACTGCAGCTTTTATGTACTTCAGGGGAAAAAAAGAAAGATACAAAATAAAAATCTAGTTATACAAAATTAAACAACAACCAAAGTTCAATGAAAATATATCAATATGTATATTTGTACAGTTGACAAACATGACCATATACCTATTCTAATATATTCAGATAATAATACAATGCAGTGAATATGATGTCTTGTCGAAATACATTGAAATCTTTTCATAAATAAAACAATCATCAGATTAAACATTTCATTATATCAGTATTTGATACATAACTACCATGTCCAATGGACCGTGTCAAATTATGCCTAACAATTGCAAAAGATATAAAAAGTGACTTTGTGTGAAAAAATGTGTTTCATGTGCACAAAACTGTACCAAATAAAGAAGTGCACACAAAATCAACAACATTATTATAGACTACTTTCAACAATAGCACAGTTCAGTTTTTTTCTTACACTAAAAACCCGTATACATTTACCATCTGTTCCAACTACTTCATCCCGCCAAACAATCGAGCTATGTTCTCAAGTCACACAAAGTCTACCGGAAAGGCAGTCCTTTGCTACTTACAAACAATAAGACCTGGCAAGCCAACAACTTACTTTCAGGCTGACCTTGTTTTTTACCAGTCACAAAGGTCAATCCCCTGGTAAATGGATAACCATTGAGTTGTATCTCGCACTAGATTGAGTCGACAGACAGTCATTAGAATATACCGTTCAAAAGTTGTCTAACTGCATCGGATATAACCAGCAACTCTGAGTCATCTATAACTTTCCGAGTCATGCATAACAGAACAGTGTGAGGAGCACAGCCTCTGTAACCCAGATTTTGTCTTTATTAGTAAATTTACTACAGAATGAATCTGTCATTTATGCAACTACAAGACTTATTAAATAAGAAGAGTGACCATTGAAAGATAAATTCAAAGTCCTACAAATTCAAATACTTATACAATAGTGTGCTATACCCTCATCTGCTTTTGAACAACCAATCATGTACTAAATGTGTTTTAAAAAAATCGGACAAAAATCAAGCCTAACAACATATGAAAATGAAGACAGGAAAACAAATTAAAACAAGGCAAACCGTAAAATATGACTGAAATAAAACTATCAATACAGTCCCTTATGTATATATATTTATAACAGGTTATTAGAAACAAGTCTATATATATATATGCAGTCCACTTTGCTTTCAATTTACCAGACACATAAAAAATACAGTATCATTGCATATATAATTATGATACAATTAATTTTTACAAAACCGATATGGGTCTATGATACCGACACAGTATGTTCATTTATTTTTATACAGACTATATAATTATATACTGGTAAGACAACCAATTACACATTGGCATATTCTTGAACATTTCTTGCTTAATTCTGAAAGAGAATTCAAAATTTCTTTTCTTCTGTTTATAATGAAAACACACAAAAAATATTCAAACAGAAGAAAAAATCTGCAAGTAGTAATAATAGCAAATGCATCAACACAAACTAAATGACCAAGATCAGCAATTAATTGATTTCTATACTTGTAATTAAGATAATTAATTGATGAAAGGCATTCCAAAATAAATATATGTATCTTTTAAATGCAACTGTTCTGAAATGTGAAAAGACCTGATCTCCTATTTACAAGAAAAAATGCATAACTGAGACAATATGCAGGTGGTACAAGATACAGTAAACACCCTCTAAACACACAGTACCCTCCCAACTATACACTAGATTGGTTGATTTCTTTTTCTCAAAGATAGGCATTTTGACACTCTTGCCAACCTGAGTGGCACTTCCAGCCTGACCCAGATTTACTTCTGTTGCCATGGCAGCAATGACTTGCTTTAACATCTGATCAGCCAGAATCAAAGGTCACAGACCTCACTTGACTGTTGTTTTTTTTTTTTTTTGTTGTTGTTATTGTTCAGGTATGGTTACATGACAAGTACTGGGCATTCATTCTCAAGATATAAACAGGACCTGGAACACTGTCTGAGAGAATGAAGTATCACTTCTATGCAGTCAATCATACCTCAATACCTGTAAACATTCTCTGAAACACACACACATAAAGTATATAAAGTAATATGACCAGTTTACTATCCACACATAGACCTGTACCTAGTTTTCTTTCTTTACAAGTTACACAAGTGTTTAAAATGACACAGAATTTACACACAACACAAGCTTGTTCATCCATCATCTCCCAGATTCATACAGCTGTTCCATCACACTGTTTATCAGTCAGTAATGGTAATTATCAATTCACCTTTCTCTAAAATCAGAATAATTTGTCAGATTACATCGAAAAGGAACATTTGTTTGTCAAGTCACATACAAGATATTAACCCTGAAAAAGCTGCCACTTCTCTCCTTTACTGCTCATAGCAGAAAAAAATAAACCTAATCAAAATACAGTCAAGCCTGTATTAGCATTTGCCTCTGATTAACAGCCAACCTGTGAACAAAGACCAGCACTAGGAAACTTAACCTCTAAATATCAGCCACTTCCAGATTAAGGACAGCCTCCAGCTACCCTTGAGTGGTCTTTGTTAACAGGTTTTACTGTATACCAAAATTCAGTTAAATTTATTAAGAACAGAACACAACACACTTTAGATGGAAATCACTGTATGGAGATCAATGAGGGGACAGATGTTGAATCAAGGCCTTTGTCATATCATGAAGCTATAACCTATTGACTAAATGGGCATTTAATTGTGGTCATATGTTGCAAATTTCATTGGTGTAACATTCATATATATATATATATTTAAGCTTAACAGGCATTTCCAATATGCCACAGACTGGAAGACTTGATCAAGGTCGCAAGAGGATTGGGTCTGGGTCTAAGTCAAGGTCACAAGATGATTTGGTCAATGTTCATAAAATTTGACGAAGATAGTGAGACGATTTGGCCTAGGTCAAGGTCACAAGAGGATCTTTCTCAAGGTTTTGAAGGTCAATAAGATGGTATTTTCCAAGGACTACCAAATATGAACTAAATCTGGTTAGAGACCATGGAAAGAGATTTTGAGGCTTAGTATTAAAATGATACAAGAAATGATTAGAGTAGGATTGTATGTAATGGTGTTAAACTTTAATGGAAAGGGAATCACACAGATTCAGTGTGGACTGTTTCACACTGATAATAAATACAACAGTGTGTTGGAACAGCCCCCTACTGACAACAGCTTGGAAACAACACCCACATGACTAAAATGTTATATACACATGTATAATATGTACATGTCATAGGCTCGAAATATTGTCATATATATATGTATACTGTACTATGATATATATATATATATATACTGTTTAAACAACATTTGGTAAGGGGGTTTGGTTTAGCAATACAACATTTAATGTTAAAACCATTAAAATCACAAATTGATTTGGTTGCTTTCCTTACTTTACACAGCTTTGTACGTCTCATTGTTTAATTACACTTCACCAAGATATAATCCCCTTATTTGTAATGCGTAGTTAATACACAAAAATACACCTTAAACAAGCGACCAAATTTTGACGACAGAATAATACAGTAAAATTTGGCCATATACAAGAGGAGTGTGAAAGTACCCCCCATCCCACCCCCCAACCAAAGAAGAGAGAGAGAGATTCTTTTGTGTAAAAATGATGAGATTTTTTATACCATCAAACTGACATTATCATTAACATAAATGCATTATAATAAACCCTTTACTTTAAGGAGTACGACACATTTGCAAACAGAGCAGGCCGAGACAAAATACCTCCAGGAGCTGACTGATCAAGCTAATATTCTACGGCCTGCATTGCAAAGGAAAATCCATTTTCATATTTCATCATAAATCTGTACATGAATATTCATGAGGTAAGAGGTTAAAGTTCTAATGTGCTAGTCGGACACTGACACACACACACCAGTTGGTGTCAATGTGGTCTCCGTGCTTAAACAACCCCTTACTTCATGTAGACTCATTCTGCCACATTGGCAAACGGAGCAGACCCAGATCAGACAGCTCCAAAAGGAACTATCTGATCTGGGTCTGCTCTGTTTGTTCTGTTACTATTGTAATTCAGATTCTAAAGTCTCGTAAAAAACAAAAAAACCTCAAGTTCAGTTAATCAATATTCATGAAGTCATAAACTTGTAGATGAATATTCATGAGGTACAGGGTTAACTGTAGTCTGTAATAGCCAACTGCTGCCATTTATAATACAAAGATAGTGCAATGAGAAGGACAGCTTTTCTTTCACCTAGCAAGTATGTATTTATCTCCCCTCTTGTACATCTCTCCTTACCCTGAGATGTGGCTTGTAGTATAACCCCCATTACCTCCCCTGCCCCCTCTAAACCCATAAAAAATACTTAATACAGGTCACTCTGGTGCAGAAATAACAGCATGAAAAATCTGTTTTGAAAGAGACAATTCAAGATGAATCACATACATGTTAAAAATTCTACATATACAAAACAACACTAGAAATGGCTGCCAAAATCCATCACACATATATATATTTTGTTTTCATTTGACATAAAAAGTCACAAAATGAGATTTGTTCAACACTGATGAGAGAGTATGACAACGCGGAAGATGATTCAAAGATTGATGAATTAGTAGGTTTAAATGCAAATATGACTTATTATAAAACGAGGTAGATTTTATACACTAGGGTTAAAGAGGCTGACACTGTCATCACCCCTTCCATTAGTCCCATCTGATTTTTTACCAGCCTTCGGCCTGAACGGATCCCCATGCTTTCAAAAATATTAAAACTGCATCTTACTTCTTGAATAAAATCCATTCATATAGTAAAACAACAGTGACCATGACCATATAACCGGTCAATATTTCTCACTACAAACAATCTGATTTTAAAATATGAGGGAAAAAAACTGTTTAACATGTCTCAGACAAATTATAATCTTACATACTTAACCCTTTCCCTCATAGAGGACACCATGAAAAGACCTATGCGAACAACATAAAACCAGATCAGCCTGCCAGTAACTTGCAGGCTGATCAGGTTTTATGATGTTCGCTGCTCCGCAGTTGTCTGGAAATGAGGACGTTATAATTAAATTTGGTAAGGTTTAACTGTGGTTTTCTGCAGATCAGGCTTTATGTGATACCTATTGAGGGCGTCAAAATGAGTCTATATGAGGGAAAGGTTTAAGACATTTTATACATCTCCAACTACCGCCATCTTTTCAACATGAATTTATTATACTCTTTCAAAACCCAGGGCTTATGATCTGTGACACATTACTGCAGAGCTGTCAAAAGAAAATACTAGATGTCATTAATGAAAAAGGAAACATTAGGCTATAACTACATAATTATTTTCAAGATCTGTTTCCTGCAGTCTGGGAATTAATCATGTTAAAAAATGGACTGGTTTGAAAAATAAAGGTGAATTACAAGCAAGCAAATAATTAAGAAAATGTTAATGAATGTTATACATGCGCTGCCTTTGAAATATCACTGGCTACTTTTTTTTTTTCTCTCAGGTTTTTTCCCCCAGATTACTTCTTTTGCATTATCACCACTAAAAAACAAACATTTAACATGAATTTGTTAGGCCAATGAAGAAAAAAAAAGCTATTTATTAAGCTTATTATTATAATTGCTGGCCAATCCCATTTAAACTTCAGTGACAAATACTTAGCATCAACGACAATTGGAATAATCCTTAAATTTATAAACTGTCTTTGTTTAGAAGGGAATCTTGGTCCCAGGGTTTGTCCATTGGCTATGGATTCAAAGATAGCAAGCTATAGTAGAATTTTACAAGAATTTCAAACAAAGTATACTACAGATACAACCCAGGAGCCATCAACTGGGATTAGAATAAGTTGTAAAAAATTGTTTCCCAATTGATATCAAAAAAGAAATATGTAAAATAACTATCTTTGCTATGGAGATAAAAATCAGGGTCTCCTCTCCAACCTGGAGGTCTAAACTAAGATACTGAAGTGATAACTTTCAAACTGGAAAACCATATTATCAGGTTATCATTTCATTTTCAAACAGTACATTATGAAAAGAAAATTTTGGAGAGCTAGTGTATATATTAAACATATGATATAAGGAAAATATAACACAGTGAAAAGATTTTTGATACAGCATGGAATTAGAAACTGATATTTTAGTTTCTACTGTCAACAGAAAATGGACTGACAAAAACAGTTAACATTCACATTGTCGAACTTAGTAAATACAGTGTATATTAAGTAATGTCACTATATAATATACTTAGGTAAGATTTAAAGAACTAACATTTGTGAGTTTTATTCACAAGTCTGAAGCACACAAAGTTAATACATAGAGTCTTGTGTATACAGTCATAATCAGTTTGCTCCAATTCCTGGACCACCAGCAATGCAATACATGTGTTCTATACGCAGTCACTTATTTCTCTCTACTTCTGACAAAAAACTGTTAAAAATGACGCAAATCTGACAGATTTCCCCATAGACAAACACTTATTTAACAACATTCCAATAAATATAATACAATATATGCCTGCAATCTGTATTAAATTGGTGTAAATTACAAACAAAGTTTTTGACTGAAGTACATCTCAAGAAAATCAAAATGTACATGTGACAATCAGTATTATTTCCTAACCGTCACATTCCTTCATTAAAATCAGATAATGAATCAGTAAATAAACATTGGACTTAAAAATATTTCATTAAAAGCAATACAAAGTAATATTCTCATATTTCGTGAAAAAATTAAACCTATTTTCAAATAGACCCCTTAGCCCAGATGGTCACATCTATGTGCAATATTGTGCAATATATTTTTTCTTTATTCAAAAAATAAATAACCTCTTGGAAAATGGTCTCACTCTACAGTCTTTGTACAACAATGTAAAAACAACTTTGTAAAAGCCCTCTTACCACTGACTAGATGACTTATCAAGCACTATTGTTTTACTTTAAAATCATGCCACAAAAATATCTATCTGGGAACATTGGCAATCAATAAAATCTACAAACAGAGGTGCAAAAGCAACTCTGTTCCATAGAGGGGCAGCTAATGGCATGCTCACACAAATCTTTCTCATGTTTATATTTACAATCATGTAAGTGAACTGTTTTCCCATACAATTTCCAAAACAGTCCATGAAAGCTTTCAATTAATGTTTACATATTCAAACTTTTCTTTAAAGCCTAAACAGTTAGTTCAGTGTCAGCTAAAGATAAAATTTCATCTGGAGGGAATATTTTTATACATAGTGTGGCCATACCACGTGGTATATGATGTCATTATAAGCTATCACAAGAAGCATAATTTGCCTCGATTTGAAAAAAGCTGCTTTAAGTATTTCATTTCTCCCCCTTTTTAATGGGATATAGTGCATGCAAAGCACAAAATTTAGCACTACACAAAAGCCTTAATGATTATTTTGTCAGTTGTACAAGATTTCCTAACATTCGGGAAAACATTTTTAGCAATGTGCTTAACATGTTAGCAAACAAAATTTTACCAACTCGGAATGTTTTCCCAAATATTAGGAAAAAACTGTACATCTGATAAAGGAATCATTTTGACCTATGTCAAGCACATAATTTTCGACTTTAAATAAAACTGTATCTTGCATTTTTCACTTTGCATGTGCTATACACAATTAAAACTGATAAAGAAATAAAATACAGCAGAACATGTATTTCCCTCTGCATCAATGCAAAATACCCTTTTTGCAGTAACTTTAAATGACATCATATACCACGTGGTAGGGCCACACTGCATGCTTATGTTAAAACTAACACTGTTGTAAAAAGTAAAAATCAATATTTAGTACCAGAATGTATACTCAACTTACAAGCTGCTAATGTGTTTTTTCCCCTCCCTTTCTATAAGGCAACAGTTAAAGAGGCTTGATCTTTTTTTCACAATGCGTAACTGCTTAATGAAAGATATCTTTTTCTTCTCTCCTAAAGAAATGATGAATATTCTGTTCTATTCTTATCAAATTGAATTATCCGTGAAATTTCTAAATAATTATACTGCTTCATCAAAAGTGGCAACTTAGATGCATGTACAACAGTTCTTGAAGCACTGTTTGTGCTCTGATCCTCTGTCCTCCTGACATGAATACCAGCCTTGATGATATCACAACTTGATGAGGTTGCATTAATGACTTGGTCTACCTGTATCTTATTTACTTTACTGAAAAGTATCATATCATATTATTATAATTCAGTATAAAATTAGTTGGGTTTTTTTTTCAAATTAAAAGAAAAGTCATACTTTGTCAAAAGACAATATTCTCTCTGCTTATTGATTTCTTCATCAACTTCTGAGGACAAATAAAAGAATAATGTGGATCAAAGATCAAGTAAAGCAAAAAAATAAAAATAAATTAATTAAAAAAATTTACTATGAGTAAACACAATACTAATTTATCTCCCAAAGTTTAATCAGGTATGACTGACATAAAAGCAAGTAACATCCTGACTGCATTAGAGACTAAAAGGAAAAATCAATGTTTACAAAATTAACAATGTCCATTGCCTGCACATCTTTCAGGTGTACAAAGAATAAACCTGTGTAACTAAGCAACCTATCATAATCTCTTTGATGTATGCCATGACACCCAAGATCAAAGGACATGACAAAGGATTTAATTTGCCTTGATTGAATTTGCCTAATTGTTTGATTGATAAAAAAAATCCTCCACTAGAAATAAAAGAAAAAAAAAAAAAAAAATGTTGGTCATACAAGAATGCTTTTTTTATGTTTTATGTTGAGGGTTGAGTTTTACTGTATACGGATAGAAAATGAAGCACAACTTCAAAAGGTGCACTTGAAATCTATTGTCCAAAACTTAAGCTTTATTGCATTTTATGATTACAAATATTTGTTATACACTGAAATGAAATAAGCTGGGACAGACAGCAGTAGGATATGAAATATATATATATCCTTTTTCCTCTCCTTTTATATGTAATTTATTTATTTTTATAAGTTATTCACTACTGGTCAGACAGAAACAAATAAAAATGTTTTACTGAACAGGTTTGCAAAATGTTCTCAGGATCAGCTGTGTGAAGTTCAACATGCTAGTTAATTGCAATCCAATTTTCTTTATTTACCTGTACCTCTGAGAGTTAGACTTACAAATTGTGTATGGCTACATCACTGTCAAGCTGTACAATACATATATAACCTGATGAGTTAATTACTGCAGCACTAATGTTACTATTCAATCAACTTTCACATGAAACCTCAAGTGCCCATACTGGTTCATCAAAATACATCATTCAAAGCAATGAAAAAAAAATCATTAAAACTAACTGGAAGATCGCTGCATTTGTTATTAAAATACTAAATTGAAAAAGTGAAAACAGAAATTTGTACCAGACATTCCAGATATTTACTAAGATCAGAAATATTCAAGTATTATTGCTCAAAGAGGCTATAAAGTTGGGGAAAAACTGTTACCAAACGGCTCAAAGACTTCTATATACATCATAAATGAATTTGCTGGAATTTAACATCACTGATTAAAAGAATATGAATAAAAAAAAAATCATTCAGCTGCCATGTTAGACGACACATTTCAACCCTGTTGCAAAGTCCACCGTCTGATTCAAGTAGTCCCTAAGTTCGTCCACATTGCTTGATTTGTTAATCAGCTCCTCATCGAGAATGACGTTTTGTATGGACACTTTATCTCCAGGAAGCTCCAACTGGACGATCCCTTCCTCCCCGAGATCTTGTCGCAAACAAACAGGCTCCCTGAAATAACACTTCCATGCAGGCCGAGAGACAGTTGTTCTTCCCATTACTGAAGTCTTATCTGAAACATGAGATTCTAAGTCACTGTGGGTTTCATTCACATCTTTAACTTTCTGTGCACAACCTTGAATTCTGACTCTCCTATAAGTATCATTTAGTGGTGGTGAAAGAAACAACCTACGTCCCTCAAAACTACCCTTCTCTCCAACACAAATGTCACTGATTTTGTCTGGGGAGAGAAAATCACTTGAAAGGTTCCTGGACGCCAGCTTCCTTGGTGATGCATCCTCACTTCCGCAGATTGATTTGTTTTCAAACTCAATTTCGAAACTATTACACCCGTCTGATCGGATCAGAGCACTAACTTGATGATCGTCAATGCCGATCACCTCACATTCAAAGTCGGATGACAATGTACTTGTACTTGCTCTACTTCGCACATCATCCTGCCTTGGACTAAACCAGTTCGGAGACTTCCAAGGCTCCCAAGTGGGGATCCGCCCGTTAAGTTCTTGTTGTCTTTGATTATAAAAATCAAACCATGATTTCAAATGCCCCATTCCCTCAGGCATGTCATAATAATCCAAATGATTAAAAGGAGACTGATCTGTCATTGACCGTTCTCTCACAGGATACAATGATCTATCCATCTCACTGTACACACAAAATTTTCCATCATTCCCTGGTGTTGACCTTCTTTTCGGCATTTTAACGCCCTCCTGTTTTTCCTCCACTTTGCCACACTGTGATGTGGTACCCTTCTGTGACTTCGACTTGCTACTGGTTTCACTATTTATATACCCTTCCTGTAACACCTTCACGTCATCAGTGCTGGGTGAAACAGGAGGGCGTGAGCCGTTTTTTGGACACCCGTGTTGAGAATTATATGGTGAATATTGGTTAGATAAACTGTTTCCCATCCCATAACCAGCACCTTGGCTGGGATATTGCGGAAATGATGTCGATGATGACATTCCAAGTCGGGAAAATGGCAGGGATCCCAGTCCCTCTCTGTACCTGTCGGGGGGATACGAGTACCCCGGAGGAAAAGAGTTCAAAAAGTTTGATCGAAAGGGATTGATATCTGCAGCACCAGAAAAGAATGATGGGCCACTAGGTTGATAATGTCCCGGCATGGAATAGGGCAGACCTGGGTGGTACATGCAGGATGAATCATTTGGTCCGCGCGATAGTGAATCCACATGATTGGGATAGTTCATATGAGGTGGCACCCTTGAATGGTCTCCAAACAAGTTTGCTTCCCTGTGTATGTGTGCGTGAGGATGTACTTGTGCGACTGATGGAAAATGAGGGTGAGGGTGATGGGGGGGAATTGACAGCTGTTCCGGATGTCTGAAATCATTTATTGCTCTTTCGTTCATGTTGGTCATGTTTGGAATAGACGGTATGGGTGGCATTCCTGACAGGGAACTGTTGGTCATTGGCGGTAAGACGGGGGGAATCGCCGGCACCACTGGTGGTATTGATGGTATGTGCGGAATATTTCCACAAGTCGAAACCTGCGGAATGCCAGATATGGCTGATGTCGGTGTGTTCACTGGCTGAGGTACAACTGGCGATGTTTGATCCCGGACCTTCTGTACTGGTGGTGATGTGGCATGATTCTGAAGCTGGGGCGTCATATTCATTTGCATATTCATATTTACAGACGAATTCACCCCACCCGAAGGATGAAGTGAGGGCTGTGAGCTACGACCCATCATGGGATTTGGTGGAGACACATACCCATTGTTCTGTAAAGTTCCCATAGGCTGTTGCTGAGGTAGATGTGGTGGGAAGAAGGGATTATCTGGACGTGGGTCAGGCAGCTGCATGCCCTGATCTGAGAATGCTTGCATATTGGACTGAACTGTTGCTGGTGGTGATTTTACCGCCGGCGATGACCTGCTTAATTCTCTGGCAGGAGATATGCGCCCAGTGCGATCCTGCGGACTCTGGTGTGGGCGACTGTAAGGCTTTGGTTTTGATCGCAGATAGACACATTTGCGGTATATACAAGTCTGTTTTAGCACATCCTTGCGTATACAGAAATGACACTTCATACAATTTTCCTTCACCTGACAGGGTCCACACTGCCCACAACGTTTCCGCCTTTTGCACCTGGACCTGTCGTCCATCCCATATCCATCTGGAGGGCTTGCCATGCTCTCCTCCATTTCCATCACAAAATCATCATCATCTGTGCGGATTTTCTGTGGGAATGACATGCCTGGAGGAGGCCCACCTTCCGTCATGGTGAAGGCCTGAAAGTAAAGATAATTTTAAAATTATTCGGAAAAAAACAACAAAAAACAGAAAAACATGTTAACAGGTATTCATATGGTATTCATATTTCATGATAAATTCATTTAAAGCCTTGCTTATTATGCATAACAAAATCAAAAAATAATGACAATTCTGTTTGTTTGTTGTGTTTAACGTCACACCAACATTATTTCAGTCATTTAGAGACGATGTCTACTTGAGACAGATATGGCGCTGCCACACTGCAGTATCACAATGTAGGCATGTGGCATGATACCACACCCAGTCACATTATCCCGACACCTGGCCGACCAGTCCTGCAATTACCCTTATATGCTTAGTGCCAAGCAAAGGAGCTATAACAGAACTATTTTCTACCACTTTGGAATGTCGCGGCTGGGGATCAAACCCACGACCACCCCCTCCCGAAGTGGACGCTCTAACCACTTGGCCACCGGGGGCGGTAAAAACAGTTATGTAAACTAAATTAAGACATTTTTTTTTTTAAAATTAATTTTAAGTATATAAAAAAATTGTTTTATTTTTATTCCAACACATATTTTCAGTAAGACTATTGAAATTGGCATTGCATGTGACCATTTATTTGCAAGTTCAACAAGTTTTGATGTTAATCTGCAGTACTGATTGTAAAAACATGTAATGCAGCCAAATGGTCCAAATACATTTATCTTGATTTTATATTAAAACTTAAGTTAATTTGTAGAGTGTTTCGTGATTTGCAAGGCCAGATTCACAAATCAGATCGAATTGTCATGTGGCTGCAATCCACAGCCCTTGACCAATAAATTTATATCCAATTCTGATAACTTGCCTTATAGCATTTAAGCTTTTAATCTTAAACTTTAACATCAACGTGATATGGGAAACTTCAATAGGAGAATGAGGGATATACCATATTTTTAAAGAGTTTTGTTACAAATCCATTAGAAAATATTAATTTTTTTTTTCTTAATGACCTAATATTTAAGATTATTTCATAAATTCTGTCATTAGAATTAACACTTATTGCATCTTTGTCAATAATAAATTGTGAAAAGTTTTGGTGACAAATTGTTAGTTAATTTTTCTTAATATATCATTTCATCATTCTTTAACTAAATCATCATCGAAATAAATCATTACACACACACTTAGACAATGTCCTCATATACTAATCTGAACTGATTGCAAGCAATCTAGAATATAAATGAAACTGCAAAAGAAATATTATAAAAATATATTATTTCACAAAATTCCAAAATTATATTCAAATGACACCATCTAATCATTAACCAATAGTGAGAAATTACATGCGTTTCCATATATCCTTATTTCAGCCAAACTTATCAAGCAAGGTACACAAATATGTGAAAGTGTGTCTCAAAACATATTTGATTTTTTGTTTGATGCAAGCAATTTGCCATTTTCATTTGTGTCCAAATTCTGCAATTTCACACTCAGCTCGTGAAAATTTCACTACATATACCACTCATACCTTTATAGAATAACTCTATGTGAAAATGTTGGAAATATATATGGGTCTTGCAGCACCATAATCACGGCTAATCATGCATGAATTTGAAAAACATTTTCGTATGTCAACTTTTAGCCGCCATGCTTGTTTACAGAAAAGCAGCATTCATATAGTGCATAAAATCCAAACATAAATTTTGAGTTCATTTTGCTGATATTATATATTTTAAAGGTTTATAGATATCTAAAAGCTTAATTAAAATTGGATTTTATTTAATGTATTTCATAAAAACCTTTAAATATAAGTTTTTCTTTTTTAATTTATGGACTGTATTTGCCTTTCATACATTTTATCTCCAGAACGAGGCAATGACCTACATGAACTTTAAGTTCCTGTTTGACAACTGAACAATCCCATAACAAGATGGAGAGAGAAGTTGATGAATACTTAGTGTGGCTGAAGAGGAATGCAGAAGAAATCAAATCTCTCGGGAGAGAATGGCAAATGTCAGAAGAAGATATCAAGAGTTGTATTGAAGAAGTTCTTTCAACTACAAATGAAGAAGCATTGGAAAAGTCGCCAAAATTTAAGATCCGGAAGTTATGGAGTCTTGCTAAGAAAATCGTGAAGTTTACTATGTACATATTTTTGGCAATTTTTACTTTAATGTCCACTGTCTATATGGTCTCAACTTTTCATCAACCAACCAAGTGACTACGTGATGAAGGCAATGAATCCATATGCTTATCATGTAATGAGAGTCATCAGACTGGTCTCGATCCCTCTCCACAAAGTCTATGATGTCACAGGTGAGTTTGGGCTAAAAAAAAAAGATGTAGGTATAGCTGTATTTATTTGAAGCTTGCAGTCGAGGATAACCAATGAACTGACTGTGTGACTGAGAATGTTAGTGTTTTTGCAGCTATGCATATAAACGGAAGAAGAGGAAAGTGCAAGCACTTATTTCGGAGAGGTTCCTGTGTTTGTCTTTTATTTTTGAAGAGACAGCGGGTAAAAGAAACAGGTGTGATACCTTAGCTCATTTTGTGATTTTCTTTTCTTTTTCAGCTCATTTCATTTCCACTTACTGAGTATCACAGCCTTGGATTATTTTAATAGTTTACATTATACCTAAAAATGTCATTTTATAACCAGGTTTTCAATAAAAATGTGGGATGTCATTTGGGATTTACAAATGTTTCGGTTAAATGACCAGTTAGGTAAATTGATTTTATATAGTAATTGGTTTGGGCATTTCGGTAAAATGATTTTTTATAGTGTGTACCTTTGATGATATGTATATCACAACTAAATACTTGTGTGAAAAAAGATTGTTTATACAAAAATATCATTAAATAGGCATTAATGAAAGTTATTAAGTGAGATTGAGAGAAAGATGTATGAGAGAGAAAGAATAAAAAAGTTTTTCTAAACATTTTTTTTTTTTTTTGTATTAGTTTTTTTTTATTCATGTCTAATATGTAATACATTAAAACAGTAAAAAAAAAAATACGGGTCATTTTTCTTTTAATTAACGATAAGTATCGGCCATTTAAAACTTAAATGTTCAGTAAATTTATATTTAATGTACAGGACTTAACAAATTCAGCAGGACCTTTTACTTCTTAATCATAAAGAAATATTAAAGAAATACATGATACACATCTTTCTTTTCTCTAGCACACTTTATTTTAATTAATGTCTATGTTAATGATACATTAAGCATAAACAATCTACTTTCACACATGCATTTAGGTGTGATATACATATCATAGGTATACACTATTAACCCTTTCCCTCATAGAGGACACCATGAAAAGACCTATGCGAACAGCATAAAACAAGATCAGCCTGTGAGTAACTCGCAGGCTGATCAGGTTTTATGCTGTTCGCTGCTCCTCAGTGGTCTGGAAATGAGGATTTTGTAATTAAATTTGGTAAGGTTTAACTGTGGTTTTCTGCAGATCAGACTTAAGTTAATGTGATACCTATTGAGTGCGTCAAAATGAGTCTATATGAGGGAAAGGGTTAAAAACCATTTTACCAAAACGTCCAAACCAATTACTATATAAATTAAATTTACCGAACTGGTCATTTACTGAAATATCTGGCTTCTGTCATTGGGCAAGCAAGCAAATGGGCAGGCATCATACATTTTGTTTGTTTCTGTAGAATAGAGATAGAGTTTTCATTACATACTTAGTATGTAGATACCTTATGGGAAGAGGAAGATTGGTATTGATTTTCAGGATGATAGAGTCAAGGTCAAGGTTGCAAAAACTGGATTTTTTGTTTCTGTCAAAGATTATGATCATCAGATTTAGTAGATAGATATTTCATGGGAAGAGGAAGATTGGGCTTGATTTTCAGGTCAGTAGGGTCAAAGCCACTGTTACTAAAAATAGTTTTGCTTGCCTGAGGCAACACTTGAAAACCTGGTTTCATGTCATTTGTTGTGTTTCTTGTTTATTTGATGCCAGAGGAGGGGGATTTCAGATTAATTTAAATTTGATAATATTCTACCTTTTTTTTTAATTGTAGAACTATATGAATCAGAGTGTGTTGTCGAGAATCCGTTTTTCAAAGAAGAGACGCCAGATTGCTCAACGTGTATGAGAGTGAAGAAGATCAAAGAGTTTAACCGAACAGAGCTTCAGCCTTCCAAGTTTCTAACATACTCCGAATTGTTTCGCCCATTTATGATAAAGGTATAGTGTTAATGATTCGGCTTAGAACGTATTTTACTTTTTACTGGATGAGATTCTGATTCATGTTTTAACAGGGGCCTCTGTGGTGGAGAGGGTAAAGTCACTGACTTTAGAACTCACTCAGCCCCTCACCGCATAGGTTCGAAACCCAGCAGGGTCATTCGGATTTTCATGTGAGGAAGGCTTCCAGCTGGCTTCCGGTAGGTCAGTGGTTCTACCCGGATGCTGCTGTGCATTCGGGGTCTTCCTCCACCTGTAATTAGCTGGACGTCGCTATATGACTGAAATACTGTCGAAGCGACGGTAAACTCAGATAGTCAGGTCATGTTTTAACATACTGGCATCTTTTAAAGTATCATTCAGTTCTGCTAAATATCACAGGGGTTCTACTCAGTGATTTATTTGTATAAACTTAAGTTCATACATATTTACACATAGAAGTTTGAGTTTATCATGCATTACGACTTAAGTTAACTTTCTACATACATCATGATAGTCATGTGTAATTGTATTTACACTTTTATAGAAAGTATCAGAAATGTGAGTTTCATCAAAATAAGTTTAATCATGATAAATCACTGATGCATGCATCATTTGCCACACATGAAAGATAAAATAGCATGAGTAGTCATTCACACCCATCACATACAGTATATTATAAATAGGGCTGTGTATTGCAAGCCTTCTTTCAGTATATGTATTGCAACATAGGACTGGCAGTACAATACAATACAGGTAAAAATTGCATGTACCAGTCAGGACCCCCTGTAGTCAGTAAAACTGGAGGGGCAAAATGTTCCAAAATTTTTGAGGATTTGTGGCTCTTTTCCTTCTTATTTTAATGTAAATTTGACCACTGTCACTCATTTTCAAGGTTCAAAAAGCACTTTTCTAAAATTTCAAGGGTCAAAACCCTGACTCCCAAGTCAAAGAAGAGCCATGATCAGTAGTAGTATAGAAAATCGTCTTTTACATCATTTTGGTAAAAAAAAACATGTTTATCAATAATAACAAGCAACATTTTCACAAAATTTTACATGACATATTATCATGATAAGTCAAACAATATTTAGCAGTTTTTCAGTTTAGTGTCAAACATTTTAGGACTGATATTCAGAGAAAAATAGTAATAAGTCAATATTTATTTAGGACCCAAAAATATCTTGAAAAGCCTAAAAAGAAAGACAATTTCTTTTGTTTTGAGCATGATTTGTTTAAAAAAAAAAAGTAAAAAAAGAGTCTTTCAAGCGATACAGCTGACAGACATACTCTTGACTTCCCAGGGGTTTCCTTAAGGATTTGACCAGGGGACAAGTTACTTTGAACATCTAATTGCCCCCAGTGAAAACAGCTTGTCCGATCTTTAAGTTAGTTAGTGTTTGTTAATGTTTAAAACTAAATATGTGAAGTATTAAGATGAATTTTAGTTAACATGTATAAAATAAAATTTGCAAGCAACTCACCCCCTATATAATGTAGAAAAAAAAAAAAAAAAAAAAAAATTCATTTACGAAAATAAACTTGCCCGACGGGCTATCTCCTTGGAAAAATCACTTGCCCATGGTGATTTTAACCTGGCACAGGCATCCACTTAAGAAAACCCTTGCTTCCAATACATATATTTCCCAAGAAGCATATTACAATATACTGGTATATCAGAACTATCCTAACATATACATATATGTTTCTTGATGCCTATATTTCACATTTTTAATTTATTTTTGTCAACAGAAAGTATACAACCACACTGTCAGTTACGCAGATTTACGGAGAGTTTACCTGAATGATCCAGAGGGCATCACTGATGCTACATTCAGATTCATCTCCGTGTACCCAGAGATAAAGGATTTGAAGGATTTCTTTGAAGAAGATCGGGAAGTTCTAATGAATAAATCGAAGAAAATTCAAGTGAATTGGTATGATTATTTATAATTTGGTTAGAGAAAGTCAAAGCTAATAGCATCGGTGGAGGAAAAAAACTTTGAGCATTTATTTAACTGCACTGGAAATGGTAGAAATCATAGGCCTTTCTTCCGTCTGTATCAGGGGCTGCAAATAGATGTTTTCCCCATTGAATATGTCCTTAATTTCATGTAGTTTTCCCAAATTTTCAGCAAGTATGTAAACTCAAGAGTTACCCTAATTTCTCTCTGGGTCTATTGAAACAACAAGTCATATAACCTATACTAATCCCTCTTGAGGATTTCTGTGTTGGACCAGTACTTTGCACTTTGGAAGATCTTGATAAATTCTTTCCCTGACGGGGTTCAAACCCACAATTTTCAGATCCTCAGTCCAGTACACTCCCACTGGAACATAGCATCCATTGATTTTCCTAAATGGGAGTCCTTTACGAAGATTTGCCAAAAAGTTGGAGTCTTCAAATATGTAGCCATATAGGAGGTATTCAGAAAGATACAAGTCCTTTTCCAAATTAGAAGTCATTGAAAGCCCTGCCTATTTAGGTTGAAGGTATCCATCATTAAATTGTGATCATGATCCACCAAGTGATCACAGGAATTTTATAGTAAATGCAAGCCTTACAAGATTCTGCGCAAAAGAGTCTAACTCCACCAAGTCAATGGATGCTTGCATCTGCATTGCATTTAAGCATTTAAAGGACCATGATTATAATTAAATGATGGATTAACTTAAAACAGATTGCATAAGTTATACACACAAAAACATCAACATACAGAAGGGGCTAAACCCTCCCACACCCACCCAACACTAAAATTTTACCTGAAATTTTTTCTGGGGAAAGCCCTGAGTCATCTTCCTGTTATTTTCACAAGGTGCAAGATTAACAAGATTTTTGCTTACTCCAGGCAGGGCCGTGCCGTGCCATTCAGCGTTGCTATGAGAAAGCTGTTCCCACGTCCCTCCTTCCTGCCACAAGAGACGGAAATAAGCCTAGAGAAACATGTGATGTTTGATGGCCCATATACACCCACTTACGAGCTGGTAAGTTATCCAATAGGAATACAGTAGTTTTAGTTTTAACATATTTAATTTACATTTGTTGGTAAACCAGTTCTTTCAAATTATACTCATCCTTCTCATAGTTCCTGGGTGGGACCAGAACTTAGTGCCTTGGAAGGTCATGAAAAATCCTTGCCCCAATGGGGTTTGAACCCACAACCTTCAGGTCTGCAATCCGATACATTACCACTGGACCATGGCACCTTGCTATAGGAATACTTAAGTTATACAATAAAACCTGTGAACAAAAGCCACTCATGGAAAATGGACTTTAATCAGGTTGGCTGGTTTAGAGATTATATTCACTATGAATTCAGTGCTTAGATCTAGAAACTGGTCTTTTACTGTAGTTCAGAGTTGACTAATACTGGACCGTGGTGTCGGGCTGTATTATTACAGATATAATGATTGATTACTTTATATAGGCAGGTTCCTGTTAAAGTAGGTTATTCCAATAATTTTTGTCAGACTTATTTTGTTTTGATCAGCTTTTATGCACCTATTAATATTTTGTCCCATGGAAGGGGCGACGAGCATGCCCAGCACTTTTGACAGATGACCATTCCGGACAGGTAGAATTGTCCTGAGTCTCGGGCCATACATGACATTGGCCAAATATTAGATCATGCCAAAGCATCTCCCATCCTGGGAATTTTGACAAGTTAGCATTGCTCTAGGGTGAAGATTTAGACTCCAAAATTCCCCCAGGGTCAGCCCACCGACCCGTCCTTGGGACAAAATATTGATAGGTGCATTAACTGGAAAGATTTAATAGAACAAAAAAAAAAAAACCAGTCTTGTTCAGGGCATGTTTCTTTGGAAGTTGAAGCCACTGGGTTAATATACAAATTATATCAGCAGTATTATTTTGGGGATGTACTTCTGAATAATAGTTCTTGCTAGTCACCCTTTGTTGCATTGTGGTAAATTTGAAATTTAACTGATTGCTAAATATTTAAGTATTATTTTTTATATGGATTTTACTCTGATATGTCAATTCTTTGTATTGGTTACTATGGTTTTAAGCGATACCAGTATTGTTCTTAACCCTTTACCTCATGGATATTCAAATTTATGACATAATTAAAATTAATTAACTAAACATTAAATGGTACATGAGACAATAGATTTTTTTCTTTGCCAGAATCTGAGCTGTAATATTTTTTGAGCACACAGACGAGACCCTGATCTGGGTCTACTTTGATTGCTAATGCGTCAAAATAAGTCTATATGAGATAAAGGGTTAATCAGAAATATCCTTGCATTTCTTTCACATCTCCCTTCTGTATTGATTGAATTTCATTCAAAATGTCATACTTTTGTGCTCATGGTAGAACTATTGCGTACTGGCTAACCACACAAATGTTTTATATAGCCGTATATCGGAGTGCCAACCCAGATATATACACTGGCCAGTGGAAGCAGACGGGTGCTAGTTCGTCCAATCCAGCCTTGTAAACAAGAATGTAGCTCCATTCTTGTTGTCATGGAAGCAGGAGACATGAGTAAGTAGGATTCTGTAATAGCATTTGTCTTTTAATCTTGTGAGCTTTTTTTTTTTTAATTTTCAGTTTGTACTGTATATTTATTAATGTTTGTGGGGAGCTGAATTTTGTAAATTTCATAGATGGTTTTACCAGGACACACAAATTCGTGAAGCATTCCATAGTTTTTGGAGATCCGATGGTCCAGTGGGAAGACACATGGATCACGCAGTCTGTGGTTTGAATCTCTGTTGGGTTGCCAATTAATCCTTGAGCAAGTAATTAACCCCTCAGATTTTTCCACCCCACTCAGGTGTATAAATAGGTATTTGTACCTGCAAGGGTTATTTGGTCATGTATATGTCTTCCAAGCACCACATGTCTTGGCTTCTCATTCAGGATTTACGAAAAAACTTATTGACCAGGGTGTAAACATAAAAAATCAACTGAATGAGTACTAGCTTGAAAGTAGACTACAACTAGGTATTGCCATGTAGAATTCTTTCAGTTTATCTACACAAATAAATACACCTTTAGACAAACAGTCTGTCCAAGAAAATATGTTGCAATTTGAAAAACTCAAAGAATGGCTTGGCTAGAGATTAGGACCTCCATGGCCGAGAGGGTCATTCTTTGACTTTAACACTCACTCAGCCCCTCACCGTGTGAGTTCAAATCCCGGAAGGGTAATTTGGATTTTTATGTGAGGAGTCATGTGTGAAGTCTTCCAGCTGGATCGCGGTAGGTCGGTGGTTCTACCCGGATACCTCAGTGCATTTGGAGTCTTCCTCCACCTGTGCCATATTACTGAAATACTATCGCAACGACAGTAAACTAAAAAAAATCAAATCAAATCTTGACTAGAGATTAATATTGTGGTAAATGGTTAATTGCATATAAAAGTAGCAGTTTGTAAGGTTTCAAGACATACTAGTAAAGCACTAAGGTATTGTTCTTTTAATTTCAGTGGTGTACAACAGAGATCTGTACCGCCTGTACATAGCCGCCAATGGGGACCAGCCAAGTGTGGGCTATGCAGTCACATATAATTAAGACATATGTTCCATGTAATCAGTAAAGAGGGAACCAGCAGAATACAGTTAGGATGTTTTTACTGAGAACAGAACGGGCTGCAGAAGAGAAAGACATTTGTATTCCATGCTTTACATTCCAAAGTTTTTTTGCTTTTTTTTTTTTTCTTCAGATATTTTCTTTAATCTTCATTTTTGCAAGACTGTTTTTTTGCTAATAAACATTTTCTCTTATTTTATATCTACACTTTTAATTTTTTTTTCAAATTTGCAGTTTTTCCATGGGATTTTCTTTAATTGTTTTGATTTTTTTTTTTTTTGGCAGGTTTGCTTTTGCCCTGTACTGTACACATATTCAAGAATAAAAAAAATAGCTGCATTTATGATGACTACTTTTATTAATTAGTCATGAAAATGTCTTATTCTATGGGGTTTTTTTCGACTGATAACCTTTTTATCCACTAAA
>CM037790.1:21474411-21524411 GCA_021229015.1 Solen grandis | reverse complement strand
AAAAAAAACTGCCTCGTTATTTGAAAGTCATGATTTGATATCCTGTCCAAAGGTGCAATATTTTTGGGCATATATTGCCACCCTTTAGGGTTTTTACTTAACAGGGGCCCTTCCATGGAGTTTTCCCAAGAATTTCTACCTACCCAAGGATTGTTATATACCCCAAAACCAGAAATATTTTCCACACAATATATGATGTAAAGACCAGAATCTTATTATCCAGGGGAAAAAGTTTGTGAATGGATCTAAGCAATGTTAGCCTGTATGTTAATTTATAATCTATTTTGTTCTTTCAGTCTGATTTTTTTAGAGAAGAAGAAAAAAAATATATAGATCCAAGCAATGTTTCCCTGCTGTATATTTATTTATAATATAGTTTGTTCCCTCTGTCTATTTTTTTCCAGAGAAGAAGAAAAAATTTGAGCAGAAGCGCAAATTGCATTACAATGAGTTCAAAGCAGTTAAACTTGCAAAACAGTTGATGGAAGAAGATGATGATGAAGACAGTGGGAATGGAAACAGTGGTGCAAATGACATAGGTGAAAGTTTACACAGTCAATCGGAAGGTGCAAATGACTCGAATTCTATGAGTCATTCAGGAATTTCATCCACAATCTCTGCTGAAACCTCAGAGGACGCCGCGGGCCATCTAGAAACTGCAATTAATTAATTAGACACTAGTGTTTGAAGTTGTGGTAGAATTACTGTTGTTCTGTTATTTTGAAGAAGGTTTTTTCTTCTTGTTTTCAGCTTATAAATCACAGCTATGCAAATTGTGATTGTAGGCCGAGCGATTGGCTACTAGACTTTGAAAGTGCTTGGTTAACGGATGAATGTTGTGATTCTGTCCCCCCTGAAAGTTCTGTGTGTTAAGCAGCTCTCATACATGGGCAAAGTTTTCTACGATGTCATATTCGTGAATTTTGGTCAAGTTATGAAGAAATAACAAACTTTGTTGTAATTACTGGTGAAATTAGTATCATGTTTGTACAGCTGCTAATATTTGTAACATTTTGTGTATGATTACTATAGCAATGCAGTTACAAATACTTTGAACATGATAGATTAAGTTACAAACTAGATGCAAACGTGCACGACATGCGAAAATTTTCAACCTGTTCAGAAACTTTTTGACACTGTTGTTAAGACTTCATGCAAATGTTCAGTGATTTTTCTACAATTTCTGCAGACCGAGTTCAAGGACTCACTAGGCTAAAAAATTAGGAGTCCCAAAATGGAAAGAATGTATCCTACTTTAGTTTTAATAGCAGTTTATAGCAGTTTTCATATATTTTATGCTTCCAGTGGATGCACTTAATTCAAAACAATGCATCCACAGTGAAAACATTGCATCCAGGATGCAAGGGTAAAAAAGTCACTGTTACGAAGGTATTGTCCATTGAAAGCCAGAAGGGGCTATCAGCATATATAAAAAGAAGGCTGATAGCCCCTTCTGGCTTTCAATGGACAATATATACCTGTGCCAGCTGTCTCTGAAATATCTGTGTCTTTTCCAGTGTCAAAATTGGCAATTTATTCGTATATAAATTCTGCGCATGTTTGAGAGCTACTTTAATGTACTATCCCCTGAAAGTGCTGTATGTTACTGTACTATCCCCAGAAAGTGCTGTATGTTACTGTACTATCCCCTGAAAGTGCTGTATGTTACTGTACTATCCCCTGAAAGTGCTGTATGTTACTGTACTATCCCCTGAAAGTGCTGTATGTTACTGTACTATCCCCTGAAAGTGCTGTATGTTACTGTACTATCCCCTGAAAGTGCTAAATATAGATGTGTATATGAATTAATGTCAGGTCTATCCTAAATATATGTTATTGAATTTGAATATACAGTTTACACAGTGAAAGTGCTTGCCTCTTTAAAGTTCACATTGTTTCTCTCTCTCTCTCTCTCTCTCTTGTACTAGATCTTTATTGATGTGACACTATAATTAAAGTGATTTCAATTTGTTTATTAAACAGGGTGATTTTTTTGTTTTTCATATATATATTTTGATAATATTCTTTATGTTTTAAGGAAAATTTGAATTAACACTAATGGGCACTAACATCTTATTATATAAGCTCAGAAATGACACAAGCTAACATGTTGTTTGCTTATATTTTGCTTCTGTTGGAGGACTTTTAAAACTTGTCGACTTTGATGTTTCTGATTCACCATTCCAAGAATTTTAATTGAAGCTCTATTTTAACCCTTTACCTCATGAATATTCATATTCAAATGAATGATTTAATGAATATTCATTTACTGATGTTCTAAAATGGTATATGAAACAATGAAATTTTCTTTGCCATGCAGACTGTGTAGAATCTGAGCTACAATATTGTATGAGCAAACAGAGGAGACCCTGAGCAGTAATCCTTAAAGGAGATGTCAGATCTGGGTTTGCTTTGTTTGCCAATGTGTCAAAACAAGTCTATATGAGGCAAAGGGTTGAATAGCTCATTGATTGTAGACGGGATTGAAATATGTTAAAAACATGAATTTTGAATTTATAAATGAAAAATATGTTTTTAAAAAAAAATAACTTGTAATATTTTGTCTATTTTAAGATTAATAAATAAAGACAATAAGCTAAAAAAAATAAGGGTGTTGGAAAAAATGCTTTGTTATGTACATTGTATTAGCTTTACTTACACAATTTTTACGATTTTTTCAAACATTATAAAAGAGTATTCAAACATTATATTCTAGGTTTTTGAGGTGTTGGAAGATCCACATTTAAGGTTGCTTTTTCTTTCTTTTTGTACTTTTTTACTTTCATGTTTGATCCAGATATTTTTTTTCTCTTTGATTTTTTTGTAGACGGTATACTAATGCACAATAATTCCTACTTGACTTCTAGTTTTTTTTTGTTGTTGTTTTTTTCAAAGGAAATACTGATAACATTTCTTTGGTTTAAAAGTTAAATATGTTTTCAGAATTTGGGTGTAAATATATTTTTGAGGTAAATATTTGAAAAAGTTGAGTATTTGTAGATAGGCATGTTGAATATATTGTGTAACGTGTATGGGTAAAAAAAAGGGTTTCCTTCCCAATGTAGGTTAGTTACATAGTAGACATTCTCTTACAGAAATGATAGCAATTTTGTCTAAAGCAGCTCATTCACAGATGGTCAGTGACTAAGAATTTTATTTTTAACTGTATGTGTGTCTTACATCTATCAATACCCATCTACAGAGGCATGGTCAGTTGGTCATCCAATGCAACCATCCATAATTGTAAAAGAATGGGTGTTTTCCCCATCACAGGCAATACGGTCACAGACAGTTTTGAAACTATATTTAGAATTATGAAAGCTATATTTAGATTTTCTATTTTCATTTGCTGTCAATTGGCTGATCACTTTCACTTTTTGCGCGTGTGCTGACTTCATAGGCTGAACTTACAAAATTGCTTCCCTGAACTGGTGTGTCGCATTGTACCACAAGCACCTGCTTCGGGGATACCTTTTTCTATAGTTAACGAATTTTGCCAAGGTTGTGTTAACGAAAATAGCATTTTCCCATGTAATGTGACCTCTACTTGCCAAGTTTATCGGTAAGGAGACAAACTTAATACATTAACTAGGGAGAGAAAAAAAATATTTTTGAATTTCTCCTGATTATCTGTGAACAGGCTGCTTTAATAACTGAATCATGCTCCTCTTTGTGGCTGAATAAAGATTTTGTATTGTGTTATACCTCCACTTTAAATACTAGATTAATTTGGTCATTAAAATAATGACGTATGGTACAAATGGTGAATCTATGTTACTGTTTTCTGAATTAGACTTACATCATGTCATTTGTGAATAAATAATGAATTTAAATGAATGACTTCAAATACTGTATGATTTTCTTATTGCTTTGTATATTCATCTTGGGTGCATTCCAGGAAATGTTAAAAAAGTTTCCTATATTTAAAAAAAAAATTAAGTACACAATCTGTTTCTGCTTTTTTTTCCAGAAGCTTAGTGTTGATAGGACAGACTGTAAATCTTGTGATGTGAAATCCGAGGTTCCAAACCCAGTGTATAGAATATACAGAGACGTTAGAGATAGTACTGTACCGTTGATCCTGTTATGTTAATCCTTGTATATCCAACCCCCAATCTTAAGATGTATAAACATATTTAGACTCCAAATTCTTCTAACAATACTTAGCTCTAGATAATAATTAATAAATCAGGTAGAAATGACTGAAATACTGTCGGTGGGACGTTAAACCCAACAAACATAAATAAATCCGGTAGAAAAGCATTCCACTTTCTCTCTGTTTTATGAAATACATGTATTCAAATACATGATTAAGATGACCTAATTTCTTACATTAATAACTGACAATATGTTTGAAACGCTTAAACTCATGAATATTCATGTGCAAATTTATAACTTTATGAATATTAATTGGCTGAACTATAAATTTGCATATTTAATAATGGATTTTTCTTTGCCACACAGACTGTGTAGAAACTGAGCTACAATATTGTAGGAGTTAACAGAGGAGAATCTGATCAGACAACTCCTGTAGGAGCTGTCTGATCTGGGTCTGCTCTGTTTGCCAATTGTCAAAATGAGTCTATATGAAGTAAAGGGTTAAGAAATGATATATTTGAGTGTTTTTTAATAGAGAAACATGAAGAAAGAATTTCACCCTTAAGTATTTAAGTATTACTTAGAGCTTAGTATTGTTGGGGGAATTTGAGTCAGATTCATCCAGGCTGCTTAGGGTTTGTTTGGAATTCACCAGTTTATGCATGGATCATGATTTCTACCAGTATAACGATGATATGTGTAACTCTGTTCAAACTGGCATTTCCATTTATATCATGGCGTATCCGTCATCAGTATCATGTATATAAAATATTTTTGTCATATTTGCTTCAAATTATCTAGATCATGTTTATAACACTGCAAACAGATGTATACTGGGTATACTAGAATCAGTTTGATGGTCTGAAGGTCTGTCGGAAAGTTTGCAGCATGAACTACTTCTTCAGTTTTGGAGATATTTCATTGAAACTTGGCATGTTTGATCACCATGATGTTTAGTTGTAAATGAATTTTAGAGTAACGGCCCTTGAAAATGTCTCAACATATATGATTTATAGAGTAAGTCTGTGGTGTGAACTACTTCTTCAGATATTTTTTTCATCTGTGTCAAAGCCATACGTGGGGGTATTAATCACCTTTAATGCAATGAAAATCACAAGTACAGTGACAGCATAAAAAGAGATACGCTTTTCTGTAAAAAAAACAACAAAACAGTTTTATGGTTAACATCTTGATTTCGTGCTACTAATTAAATCAGTTTCGTGGGTACGTAGATTTATGGAAAAAACAGGAGCTACTGGATACAAGTTTTTTGGATGAATAGTTTGTAAGCCTTCCACAAAATCAGAGAAAAAATTGTGTCTCATGGAAGTTAAGAATTTTCTAATTTGTGACCCTTCAAAACCATCAAGGATATATTTTTTAGTCTTTTATATCTTGGATTGGAAACCACATATGAAAATTTGTGTATTAAATTCAAATAGTCATGTTAACACTCAAAAGTTAACTTTTTTTCTGTTTGTTTGAAGAGGAAATTACTTTATTTTGTATTAGGTAGTTCAGAAGTGATAAATAAAAAGTTTTTTTTTTTTATTTCTAGGTCTCATACTGTTTTATGTCAAATGTGGCAAAAAAATTGATAAAAAGCGTTGCACAATTTTTTTTCAACTAATTTCTCATGGTCATTCTTAACACTAGTGTTCCATTCCATCTGTATTTATTATATACATAAGAGGCATGGTTAAAAACATTGCACTGGATATTTTCTAATGTGTCACAAGACGGATTGTTAAATAGAGTTTTTAGAAAATAATAATGTTAATTGTTAATGTTTTCACTTTGCTTTTGATCACAGAGTCATAAGTTTCTATGAGGTACATATATACCAGTTTTTACTAAGATTCGACTGGTAGTGATTCATCAAAATGCTTTTTTTTTCTGAAATTAGCAAGATATTTTCATGTTGAAAACCTTAAACATATCATGTTTTGATACATTTTTTTCCTTCTAGAAATAGCAGTGTTCAGTACATATAAATATTTGAACAAAAACTAGAGAGGTTTAGTATTGTGAATCAAAGATAACCAGAATTAACTGCTTTTTGTTTCATTCTTTAGCGCGTAGATAACTAACATGGAAACGCTTTTTATGCTAAAACTAATCGTCTTCCGTAGTTTATATAAAGTTATAAAGTGTTTGCTAGTACAGTTTAATGCTGCACCAGGATGTTTCACTTGGCACATGCTATTCAGAAGGATGAGAAATTCCCACCTATTAGTAGATTTCTGTTTTTGTTTTTTTTTGTTTTTTTTTAAATCACAGCCAGGGTACCGTCATTGTCGAATACCCCAGGCTGACTTATTCCGTTTCACTACATGACATCATGCCATGGGGAAATTGGCAAGCAAACATTCGTAATTCAATAGTTATTGATTGAATTATGGACCATTGAAATCATGACTTATAAGTACAACATTCTTCGGGTTGGAAGCTTGAAAGTTATGTAAACAATAAAAAAAAAAGCGGCTGGCAGCTGTATGACTGGTTTTAAAAATGTGATGTAACCAATGAAATTGCATAATTAGACACACCCTAAAACGACCAAAGTCAGCCATAATATCCCATGGCCTATTGAAGATCTATTGATCGGCCGTGTGTAATCAACGATGGGGTACCCGACACAGCCCCCTTTACCTTTGCCATTCTTATCCCAGCATTAACTAGGCTGTGTTGCAACGTCATTTGCTTTGAATTTACAAATTTATTGCCTAACCCGCTTCGCATACTAGTTGGTTTGTGTTATAAACTGAATAGGGCACAAAATTGTAGATTAGCCAGTTTTGAAATATATATGTTATCAGGGTTTGATGCTTCAAATCAGGCGTGCGTTCAGTGAACTAACAGTCGCTAATGTGAGTGGTTGCTCTCCTGTTTTGTTGCTGTGTAAAGAATGTATGCAGGTACCAAATCGCAATTGTTAGCTATTTTTAGCTAACAGTCGCCTTTACTGAACACACGGCAGAGTTTAACTGGTTACGAGTGATTTCACGTAGAGGTGAACTTTTAATTGTGTGTACATGTTGATCTATAAGTTTTCTCCTACAGAGTGATCTCCCCTTAATATTGAGAGAATATATTTGCATTCACGTAGTGGAAGTATTGGAATACATGATAAATAAATATTTTTGAGACATAAATTTTCTGCTCTTTTCATGTTTTATGATATTCAAGATTAATTCATTTAAGAATTTAAAAAAAATGTACAAAACAACACTAATCAATACAAATGAATAGTAGTCAATTTATCAACTATTATTGACCTCATTTTGACAGGTTCATTACTCAACTATCATCGCTTAGTTGTCCTTATAGCAATGATTCCTTATAGCAATGATTACTAAACTGTAATGATTTTGTGGTTTGGTTGCCTAGTATCAGTAGCCCTTAACAAATTTGCATAAATATTTCTTTTTACACTTGTACTACACTGTATATTATTTTGTCTGACACTCGTTTTTATAAACTAATTATATGAATTAATGGATTGCTATATAGAAGATTGTGAAGTGAAGAAAAATAGAGAAGGGTCCTATTATGCAAGACTTGTTTCAGTCGGAATTTATTTATGGAAATGTACTCAGGGTAGATTTCGTATATACTGGCCTTATATCACTTTGTCAAGCTCATGCATAAAATTTGATTTAACTCGTATGTACATTAATCTATCTTAAACGAATCCAGTCTCTAACACAGGAGATCTTGCATAGATCTTTGCCACAGTGAGTTGAAAAATAGTGGAGTTGCAGCTAAATCACAGAGAATCAGTAGCGCCAGTTTTGGTACCCACCATGGCTATGTGGTAATGTAGTGTGGCAGTGAATTGTGCGGAGACAATCCACTGCGCTACAGGTTGAAACAAATCTAGCTTTGTTATATCTATATTTCTTAAGAAACATGGAGACTTGGTGCATATTCATATATTTATGAGAACTTCTTGAATATTGTTGCCAAAAAATGAATATTTTAATATCATGGATTTACAGTATTCTGCATTGAGGTTAAGCAATGGATTATATATTTAAGAAAAAAGGTTAACGAAATAAATCTTCACCTGAAAGCATTGTGGAAAGAATGTCCGATACATAGATTATTTTTCTAGATGAATAGTTTTTGTTTAAAAATACATATATTTTCTGAAGAAAAAAAAAAGATACATAAATGTTCAGACTTAGATAGGAAGGCTACATATATTTCAAGTCACAAAGTACTAGTCCAATTCTGAAACTGGAAAATGAGATTTTTTTAACGACCCAGTTCCTTATTAATCGAAGTAATTTATTTTACTGTTGTCATTCTAAAGTAATTTGCATCTTTTGTAATGATTTGTAAATTTTTATAGTGCTAGAATAGGCTAAAGCGATACATTTTATATGAAGCATCTTATACATACGTTTTACATTTGCATAGATGTGTAGTCCAATAATTTAAAACAAAGTGAATATTTCAACGGTTATTTCTTAAGCTCTCACCTCTGATGCAAGTGTTTCAAACAGCTGTCATGTGTTAAAAGAATAATCGAGGGCTGACCATAAAGCTCATAAGTTGATTTCAAAATAGTAGAAGAGTGAAAAATTTAGTGGTTATCCTTCAAGATGATTAAGGGCCAGTATAGGGCTATCCAAAGATGGAGGGGTCGGATAATTGACCTTTGTTAAGAAACTGTAAATGTTGATAATTGTCATTTTTAAAAAATTTTCCTGCCACAGTTTGGTTGATTTGGATTTACAGAGCTGGGCAACAGTTAACCTTGAAGAGCCCTTGATTTGGTTCCCACTTGGATCATATCCTGGTAAATGATTAAATATGTGATTTGGATTTCGAGGGCTGACAGTGAAACTATTCTGACTGCATATAGAAATAGAAAAAGATGGAACAGTTTTATGGTCAGCCCTCAATATGTAAAAAATTTCATATCGAGGGCTACCACAAAACTATTTTACTGCATACAGAAAAAGTAGGAAATGAAACAGTTTTATGGTCAGCCCTCAGTATGTACTGAATTCCATATCGAGGGCTGACCACAAAACTATTTTTACTGCATACAGAAATAGAAGGAAATGAAAGTTTTATGGTCAGCCCTCAATATGTACTGAATTCCATATCGAGGGCTGACCACAAAACTATTTTAACTGCATATAGAAAGTTTGTGGTCAGCCCTCAATTGAGTCTTCTTTTACAGATTTAAGGAGTGAAAATGTGTTAATTTGTCTAGAACTGCTTTGTAAGACCAGGGGCCGGTTTCACTGAATTTTGTATAATTAATATGATTTTAATCTAAACTTCCTACAAATAAACTTTTTTAAGTGTAAATTCACAGGTATCAAGAAGTTTTTTCATTTTTTTTTCTTCATAAAATGTGTTGATTTTGTATAATCCAATGAAATAGGTATTACTTTGTGTTTTATTTGCAAAAGAGAAATCAGCAGACAATATATAGATAATGTTCTTTCGACTAAGATCAAATTTGTTTGTACAAAGTTAAGTGAAATGGGTCCCAGTGAACGTTACAACTCATATATGTTTGAAAAAAAAAAAAAAAAAAAAAATAAACAGCATAATGTTGCTTTTCATGGCATACAGAATATAGAATGAACAAGTTGTATTTAGAATCCGTACTTCCGTTCAGGAGCAGTACAATTCGGCTGTGTTTGTTCTTCCATTCTTTATTTGAAGTATAAAAGCCAGTAGGCTTTTTGACCATGCATTGTATTGATTGATTATATAGATGATGAATAAAAAAAAAAATCTTTCTGTAAGATCCTTTGTTGTTTTTTTATTTAGCCTGCTTACGGAAGCTTAACATAGTGTTTATGAATGTCAGGATTTGCTTTGCTTGTATGGGTTTTAGACCTGGATTGCAGCATTTTCAAATAATTTGGCATTAGTGTATGCCTCAATGAGACGAAGTGTCACACTCAAGAGTTAGGACCCTAGCTTCAAGGCCAAGGTCACATGGTGCTGGATTTGGTAGTACAAGCTTCAACTTAGAATGGATTGCAGGATTTTCAAATAATTTGGCAGTAGTGGTTTGCCTCAATGAGACAAGAGTTGGGTCCCTAGCTCCAAGGAAGAGGTCACACTTAAAGGTAAAAGGCCATGGCGATGGATTAGCTTGTCTGCTGATCAAAGGATTCTCAAATAATTCTACAGATTTGTCTCAATAATGAATATATATTAAATGACCTTATTATCAAAACCCTGAATTTCACATCGGAATATATACGTTTCTAGATTGAAAAAACAAACAAACACACAACAAACAAAAAAACGGTAATACAATTGCCGACTTCAGTACAAAAGTAATACATCTTTTTTATTGTTCAGGATTGAAGGGAAGAAAAAACAACACAGTAAACATTACCAATTTAATATACAGCATGAACATTAAACAACCATGGAAATTTTATTCTTCAACTGTTTACATTTCCATTGTCAAGTCTTTAATAGGTTCCAACCGTCAGTCATAAACAATAACACACAAGAACTAGATACATAGGTATAAAAAAACAAACTACAGGGGCATATTTCACTTAACTTCATACGAAAAAACATTTGTAAGGGTAAATTCAGATGTAAAAAATTTTGTACTACATTTCCTGTTTTTTTTTTAAAATTGACATTAGGCAATGAAATTGATCATATTTCTTTACATCTGCTTGTTCAAACTAGAACTGTCGCCTAAGGGCTTACTAATACCCCCCCGCAAGTGTTTTTGTCAAACATGGCTTTGGAGCATGAAATCAGAATTCTTGTATGCAACACTCCATCTTAATATACAGAGGACATATGTGCCAACTACCTAGAAATCTAGTTATCCTATGTTTTACATACATATGGGTATATGTATGTCTATGGATCAATAACAGTAAGATTCACTGAAATCCATCAATTGTTTAGGCAAAAAAAACTGTCGCCTATGGGCAACTTAATAGTAACGTAATTTTTGTTTTTTAGAAAATTAAGAACAAAAGAATATGTTCTATCTTTATTTAAGTATTACTTAGCATTATAAGTATTGTTGGTGGAATAAGAGCCAGATCATTTACTGGAAAAATGATGAGACATTCCTGTTTTCTGTCATTGGGGTTGAAGGCCCAGCTTAAGTTTCATAAAAGTCAGTCAAGAAATGAATTAATGAATTCAATAAGACTAAGCAAATCAAAACGCATATTTAAAGATTAGTAATAGTGACTCATTTCTAAACATATGGGTTATATAACTAACACATGCTTCTACAATGTCTAAGGATGAATGGCAGCAAGTTTCATCAAAATCCTTCCAGTAGTTTAGGCGAAGTAGTCCGCAGAAGTTTGTAATGCAAAAATCATCAAAGGGGCATAACTTGGAAAATAGGGGAGGTAACCAAATGATATATAGATAACGCGCTTATACAATGTCTAAGGATCACTGCCAGCAAGTTTCATCAAAATCCTTCCAGTAGTTTAGAAAAAAAAGGGGTAACTTGGTAAATAGGGGAGGTAACTCAATGCTATATAGATGTCATTGCCAGTAAGTTTCATCAAAATCCTTCCAGTAGTTTAGAAGGAGTAGTCCGCAGAAGTTTGTAATGCAAAAATCATCAAAGGGGCATAACTTGGTAAATAGGGGAGGTAACTCAATGCTATATAGATAACGCGCTGCTACAATGTCTAAGGATCATTGACAGCAAGTATCATTTAAATCCTTCCAGTAGTTTAGGCGGAGTAGTCCGCAGAAGTTTGTAATGCAAAAATCATCAAAGGGGCATAACTTGGTAAATAGGGGAGGTAACTCAATGCTATATAGATAACGCGCTGCTACAATGTCTAAGGATCATTGACAGCAAGTATCATTAAAATCCTTCCAGTAGTTTAGGCGGAGTAGTCCGCAGAAGTTTGTAATGCAAAAATCATCAAAGGGGCATAAATTGGTAAATAGGGGAGGTAACCATATGATATATAGATAACGCGCTTATACAATGTCTAAGGATCATTGACAGCAAGTATCATTAAAATCCTTCCAGTAGTTTAGGCGGAGTAGTCCGCAGAAGTTTGTAATGCAAAAATCATCAAAGGGGCATAACTTGGTAAATAGGGGAGGTAACTCAATGCTATATAGATAACGCGCTAATACAATGTCTAAGGATCATTGCCAGCAAGTTTCATCAAAATCCTTCCAGAAGTTTAGGAGGAGTAGTCCGCAGAATTTTGTGTCTACAGACGGACGGACAGACGGACGGACGGACAACCTGATTCCAGTATACCCCCCCCTAACTTCGTTGCGGGGGGGTATAATAAGAGATTAGTAGTCTTTAAGTAAAGCAACCTTCTTACAAATACGGTAGATCAAATTTGCTTGTACAAAGTTTAGTAAAATGGGCCCCAGGTCATAGCACTTTTCATCCCGTAAGTTTAAACAAAATTTGAATGTCATGAGCACATCATTTCAAACATTGATTCAAAAAGAATTGTAAATGCGAAGATCTGCCAATATTAATCATTGTGTCTAATTGTCTTCAGTATATTTTCAAGCCATATGCAAGTTTCATTTCAATTTATTGAACGATACTGTTTATAATTTTGTGAATGGCAGATCTCACAAACAAAATATTCCACCATATCTCTTGACAAATATGCCAAAAGCAACAAGAATTATTAGTAAAGGTGATTAATACCCCCGTGTCCAACCTCTTCTTCATGTAATATGGGTGTGGGACGGGACGGAAGAGGACCGGACCAGGCGGAACGATCCGGATTCCTAAAATAGCCCACAATTTTCGTGACGTGGGAGAATAACAAATTGTGGTACATACATTTTGTACTTAGGCCTAAAAAGAAAATTCTTTGTTTCGGGCAACCCGACCCTACCTAGCTAAAACCCACTGACTTGAAAGTTTTAAGGGGCAATTTGGGACCACTGAATTGTCTGTTTAGAATTTGTGATTCATTCACTTTTATGACTGGACTTTAAAAAACAACAACAAAACAAAAAAAAAACGCAATCTGTACCCTACCTACCTTTTTTGAGACTGTTGCCCTAGACACACATTTTTTTTGGGGGGGGGGCCTTATAAGACACATTGACTTTCATAAGCTAAACTGCAACAATGTGTTTGACACATACTAAGTACCAAAAGATGCAAGAACATGGATCATGTTTCAATAAACCATTTACATTTAGTTTACAGAAAAACACTTGAGAAAGAGGGATCAATTTCACTCAACTTTGTGCAAACAAATGCAATATTAATCGTAAAAATGTTGTTCAACATAATGTCTATGGATTTTTTACTTGCAAAATAAAACAAAGAAAGGTGACCCATTTCATTGTATTATACAAACTACCAGTAATCACTTTTTGTGACGAACAAATCGCAAGAATAAGACAAATTAATGTCTGAATTTTATATAGATTTATTTTGTACAAAGTTAAGTGAAATAGGTCCAGGAGCACTGCTGAGCAACACTTAGTTAACTTATTTTATGAGGTTTGCATAGCACTTGTTGGTATTCCAGACATATACCAGAAAAATATCATACTATGAAGCTAACATACTGCTATTGGGGGAAAATATACACTTGTCTGAATATGAGAGATTTAAATACCAGAAAAAAAACCCTGTAAAACAAAGATTTCTTTGGCTTGCTTTATATATTAAGACAGAATAAAAATTAACCCACTTCCTTTTCTCTTAAAGCATATGCATACTATTAAATTATTATGTAATAGGCCTGAAAACAGTATAGATGAGGGGAAAATCATTGAATAACAGGTGCCGTCTCAAAAGAACTGAGTATATATATTTTTTTCTTTTTTGTTGACTAGATCAAAAATCATTGCCAATAATGCTTCAAAACAGCATTTTCAGATTATAAATTCAAATTGAGAAGAAGAAAAAAGAAAGAAAAGAAATTTGAGCATACATGTATGTAAGTGTTCATTTGATAGGGGCTTGTTATTTGTAACAGATTTGTCTTTGTTCTGTCGGATATGTTGTTTATAAGGGTAAATTCACAGTCCATCAACTTACCTACAATTATCAAGATTAAGAAATTCCCATATCAACAAATCAAAATTGAAATAAAACAAAATACCCTTTATTCTTTATATCATCGGCATTACTGCAGAAAACAAGTCATGGTGACACAAAATGGGCCAAAATTACTGTATATGAAATAACAGATATGAGAATTAGGAGAAAAATCTCCAATATGTGATAGTTTAAACGTATATATTGTACGTCCATTGGGAAACAAGTTTTTAAGACTTATATTAATATTAATCCCTTTTAACAGAGAAAAAAGTTGGCACTACAACTCTGATCAAATTCATGAGGACATTATCCCTTTAACTTTATATGAATATTCATGTACAAATTTAGAACTTCATGAATATTAATTTACGGACCTTGAAATATGAAACAATGGATTTTTCTTTATCGTAAAGGCTGTGTGGTAACTGAGCTACAATATTTTATGAGCAAACAGAGGAGACCCTGATCAGGAAGGAGCCGTCTGATCTGGGTCTGCTTGGTTTGCCACTGAATCAAAATGAGTCTATATGAAATGGATAAACTTGTTCAATGCCAATCCTTATCAAACTTTATATTATATGTACAGTTTACATCGTCACATGTAATGGTATCAAACAGCAGATTATCTCCCTTGTAACCTTGTCCAATCAAATTTCTATGTATAGGATTGAGTCAATTATCAAAGACATTTCTACTGACAAAAGAAAACTGAAGCGAGCAAGGCTTCTATTGCCTGGAGAAATGTCTTAATAGATTCTATCCAATCTGAAGTCACTCTAAATTTGAGAAACACATGGTAAGATAGAAAAAAAATGAATGGTGTTCTATTGAAATAAATCACTGATAAATTTGAATTTTCATAGCTTCTGATTGGCCACAAATTTAGGGTGACTCCTAGGATATAAAAGATGACTTTAACACACCCGCAAATCAGTAACTGTATTGAAAATTTGCCAATTTCTTTTTGAATACTTTAAGAAAATTATATTACCATTAAGCCCTATAGCTAAGCGCGGACAAATATTGCATGGTGGCAATGTTTTCATTCTAGTCATAAAATTAAGCCAAGTAAAGTAAAAAGTTCTACAACCCATAAATATCATCTTGTATATAATACAAAATCTGAAAGTTTCCGAGCTACGGTCTTTTTTCCTCCAATTTAGTCTTTTTTCACATATCGATGTTTTTGAATTTTTGTTTTTATCTTACCAGCCTTGACGTTTTTATCTCACTAATCTTGACAAAATCAATCTCCATAACATAATCTGTAACAACAATCTTGACATTTTCTTGACCACAGTGTGATCAACGACACAAACATAATTATTTACAGTGTCAGACATCTTGAGTTTCAAATACACAATCAGCATCGAATATATTTCACTGAATCTTTCACGCTTTTAATGTACACATGCATTAATCAACACATCTTGAACCAATCACATGTCCAATCTTTACACATTTTAAATCTTTACACATTATGAATCTTGCACATTTTCAATCTTCACACATTTTAAATCTTTACACATTATGAATCTTGCGCAATTTCAATACTCACACATTTTAAATCTTTACACGTTATGAATCTTGCGCATTTTCAATCTTCACACATTTTAAATCTTTACTTTTTTTTTTTTTTTTTTTTTACACATTTTTAATTAAAATTCTGATTATTACACACCCTGGCTCTTACACATTTTGTGGCCTACACATAATGCCCTTTACACAGTAATCTTTCTGACACATTCTGAATTGACACAGAACTGCATAAGATAGACAGAATGGCAAGCAGAAAAAAAAGGTGTAAGAAAGTGATGTCAACTACAGAATGTAACACACTACACAAAGAGAAATTGGCCGAGTGACGCTAGTGAATGCGTGTTAACTCCTCGACCATCTTGACCAGATCGTCCACCGTCGCGTCTCTGTTCATCCCACTTCCATCGTCAATCTGCGACACAAAAAATCATCAGCTGACCATTATTTTGTTCATTGTGTTTAACGTCCCGCCAACAGTAATTCAGTCATTTGGAGACAATGTCTACTTGAGACAGATATAGTGCTGTCACACTGCAGTATCACGCCGTAGACATGTGGCATGATACCACACCAAGTCACATTATCCTGACACCAGGCCAACCAGTCCAGGAACTACCCTTATAATATGTTGAGCGCCAAGCAAGGGAGTTATACCAGTACAATCTTTTACAACTTTGGTATATCGTGGCTAGTGATCAAACCCAAGACCACCTGGTAGGGGTGGTTGCTCTAACCAAACACATGGGGCTTTTTTTAAAAGCATGGTAACTTTATATACATAAAAAAGCATTTACAACAGTTTTGAACCAAGCCCTTCATATGACTAGTGGCACGTGCACACTGATTTATTAACTTATTTCATTTAAGGAATTCGACAAATATTTTGCATGGCAGTGACCACCTGTCTAAAGAGGCCATACATTGAACTCCCTTAAAAGTATCATGCCATTAAATTTAAACCTGAAATAGAAGACCACTATATTTAAACACCACATTTTTCACATCTCTTGCCCTTTTAACTTGGACTTTACTATACATGCCAAGGGCATTTTCCAATTGTTAATTTGATAAGACCCTGACGACACAAACCTGCAGACCCTGTACGACCTCTGACATCTTGTCCCGATGAAGATCTAAGAAGCTCTCTATCAGATCACCGTCAATAAAACCAACCGACATCTCTGTCTTGCGCTCCGTGTGGAATGACCGCCAGCTATTGCAGGTTAAGGGGACTAATTTTTCTTGAACAAATTTTGTAGCTAATATGATAAAACAAGAGGGCCATGATGGCCCTGGATCGCTCACCTGAGTACCATTGCTACAACTGATTACAAGGTTTTTAAACAGACAAGAATTCTGATATAACTCAATCTTAAACATTTTAGCCCTGACAATACTACACACCAAATATATAAGCACTGGGCCTTATGGTTTCAGAGGAGAAGACTTAGTGCGGGGTCATTTATCTCCAAAGGGCCACCATTTTGAAAATCTTGATAATGAACCATAAGATGATGCTTCATACCAAATATCTAATCTCTAGGCCTTATGGATTCATAGAAGAAGATTTTTAAAGATTTTCCTATATAACTCTATGTAAAACAAGTGACCCCTGGTGCGGGGTCATTTATCACCATAGGGCTATGATTTGTACAATCTTGGTAATAACCATAAGATGATGCTTCATACCAAATATCTAACTCTAGGCCTAATGGATTCATAGAAGAAGATTTTTAAAGATTTTCCTATATAACTCTATGTAAAACAAGTGACCCCTGGTGTGGGGTCATTTATCATCGTAGGGCTATGATTTATACAATCTTGGTAATGGCCCATAAGATGATGCTACATACCAAATATCTAAGCTCTAGGCCTAATGGATTCATAGAAGAAGATTTTTAAAGTTTTTTCTATATAACTCTATGTAAAACAAGTGACCCATGGTGCGGGGTCATTTATCACCATAGGGTCATGATTTGTACAATCTTGGTAATGAACCATAAGATGATGCTTCATACCAAATATCTAATCTCTAGGCCTTATGGATTCATAGAAGAAATTTTTTAAACATTTTCCTATATAACTCTATGTAAAACAAGTGACCCCTGGTGCGGGGGCATTTATCACCGTAGGGCTATGATTTGTACAATCTTGGTAATGAACCATAAGATGATGCTACATACCAAATATCTAATCTCTAGGCCTTATGGATTCATAGAAGAAATTTTTAAACTTTTCCTATATAACCTATGTAAAACAAGTGACCCCTTTGCGGGGGCATTTATCACCGTTTGGCTATGATTTGAACAATCTTGGTAATGAACCATTAGATGATGCTACATATGAAATATCTAAGCTCATTTTTAAATTCTTCCTATATAACGCTATGTAAAACAAGTGACCCCTATTGCGGGGGCATTTATCACCTTTGGCTATGATTTGTACAATCTTGGTAATGAACCATTAGATGATGCTACATACCAAATATCTAAGCTCTAGGCCTAATGGATTCATAGAAGAAGATTTTTAAAGATCTTCCTATATAACTCTATGTAAAACAAGTGACCCCTGGTGCGGGGTCATTTATCACCGTAGGGCTATGATTTGTACAATCTTGGTAATGGCCCATAAGATGATGCTACATACCAAATATCTAAGCTCTAGGCCTTGCAGTTTTGCAGAAGAAGATTTTCAAAGTTTGCATTTTTAAAATCTATTTTTAGCTCCTGTGACCTACTTTTTCAACCAATCTGAATAATTTGTACAACTTTGATAGAGGGCATCATAAGGATGATTCCTGTGAAGTTTGGTCAAAATCCCTTCAGCGGTTCATGAGGAGATGTTGTTTAAAGCAAATTGTTGACGACGGACGCACGCACGCACGCACGCACGGACGACGGACGACGGACAAAAGGCGATCACAATAGCTCACCATGAGCACGTTGTGCTCAGGTGAGCTAAAAAAAGCATGTCTGGGGTATTGTAACTCTGACATTTGTAACCAAATTGACAGTTATTATATCTTAATTCTACAGTTTTGGTAAATTTGATGATTTGCAATAAGATAAGATAATCTTTATCTATCACTCATAGGTATATCAAAACAATGTTTAAACCTTAGTTTACAATCTACCTGACAAGTAAAATTAAAAAATCAACAAGCTCCCAGATATTTCACATCCTTCTAAACCAAGAGCTAGGACTCTAGACTGACTCCATTTTATATGCACTGCTATTTCTCATCTGTCAATCTATCACATTTGAAATGAACCCCCCCCCCCCTCATATAACAACATGTTCAGGGAAAATCTCAAATTTTGATGACTGGGTGGTGAATTTCTGTGAATTTCACACGGTACGAAAGAAAGGATACAAGGAATGGTCGATCTTGCCCACACTGCGGATGACTTTGGCCAGTTTGTTCTGTACGTCCTGCAGAAAGTTGTAGAAGTCAGGTGGAAGCTGCGTCACTAAACCTGCAAAAATTACACTTGAGTCTAAACACTGAGTGTCAGCATAACTGGTTCATACAATGTAGTTGGTCTTTTCATGGGATATATCTGTAAATCTACAAGTGACTGGTATTTCCTGATTAAAACCAGCAGCAAGAGATTTAAGTTCCAAAACTATATACAACATAATTATAAATCTGATATCCAAGGTGCATTCCAAGGTTTAATGCATTCATATGTACAAAAAAAAGTGAAAATTTAGTGTAATCACTGATATTGATTTTGATTGCATGTTGGAACACAGGTTCACAAGTTGTGATTTCAAACCTTATTGGACTAAGATATCATAAGTCATATTCTTTAACCCTTTCCCTCATAGAGGAAACCATGAAAAGACCTATGTGAACAGCATAAAACCAGATCAGCCTGCAAGTAACTCGCAGGCTGATCAGGTTTTATGCTGTTCGCTGCTCCTCAGTGGTCTGGAAATAAGGATTTTGCAATTAAATTTGGTAAGGTTTAACTGTGGTTTTCTGCAGATCAGGCTTTATGTGGTACCTATTGAGGGCGTCAAAATGAGTCTATATGAGGGAAAGGGTTAAGGCACATATTACTGCTTTTTAAATATGAAGCACTAGTTTTCCAAGGCTCTAAGTGAGTAGTAAAAGTTCATACAGTCTACTCTAACTGGATCGGCAAAGAGAAACATATATGGGGGCACATGCTGTCAGGTGCCATATACACAAAATATTTATAGTGGTGCATATTTTTTACCGGGCATAAAATTTTAATTCAATTTTATTTGATTCTATTAAGTTATCTAGGCTACCAATCTGGGTATCAATTTGGCTTCCACTGAGAACAATAGAAGATGTCTGTAAGACAGCGCACTCAACTATTCTGTTAACCAAAATTTCTAAGTCCAAAAAGGGCCATAATTTGCATTAGATTTTGTCAAGATATACGCATGATAGTGGGTAGCATGCAAAACCTTAACCAAGGTGTACTTGATACAGTCAAGCTAAAAATTGACAACCAGTCTGGCATGTTTGTCCACATGTGTATTTATCGCTTATGACAGTTGACACTTCATCGCCGAGACTTACCTACAGCCCCGTTGACAGTAGCATACAACACGGAGCCCTGGGTGGGAGTGCTGCTCTCAAACGCATGCTGCATTACCAGGGAACCTAAAATATGGGAAATTGTTGGTATAACAAAATTATTATGGACACTGCACAACTTGAAAACTTTCACTAAAAAGAGAATTCAGATTTTATAAACATTTATTTATCTATTTATGAAGAAAAAGTGTCTTAAATATCTTTGTGGATATGGGAAATGTAGACTTTTTGGACCCCATCCTGTATCACTTAAGGAATCAACGCATCATGATGTAAGGAGGGAGGGGGGTGGGGGGGGTTACTGCAACGGCCTATAAGTAACCCTTATTGGTGAGAGATTTGTGTAAGTGTGTAAGTGGTCCTGTAGCTCCGTTGGTACAGCACTGGCCTTGTAAGTGAGGTGTCTCAGGTTTGAGTCCCAGTCTGGCTGCACATTTTCCTCATCTGGTTACATTTAACTATGGGCATTTCTTTCAGTGAGGTGTCCATATAAGAACCCAGTGCATTCAGTCAGTAGCCTGATACTCACCGTGTCTAAATACATTGACAAATTCTCCCAGATGGAACAGTCCGTTCTCCTGCAGGTTCTGTCTCTCCTCATCTGTAGTGGCAGCACTGGGGGACAGACAATACACAGTTATAAATATACCAATACAACTACCATACCACAGTACAGTGAAGGAATTAACTTGACGCCAAAACAGGTATAGCCACGCCCCAAATGTTTGCCGGAGGTTGTTTAACTATGGTAACTATTGAAAGCAAGATTCACGTGCATTTGTTTGTCGGAGGAGTGTACAGCTTTTCACTAGTAAAACCGATATGCATATTCATTTCGGGCGTTTTGGCATGATGTTAATTGTTACACACTACAGATGCACCTCACTGGGGACTAAACCAGAGCATACCAGCATACAAACTAGAGTGTTCTTTGGAACACAATGTGTCACCTGCTGAAGCGCGAAGGAAAAAGTATGACAGACAGAGAGACAGACAGACAGACGGATAGACAGACGACAGAAAAGTGATCCCTATGTGTTACCTCTGCTTAGCAGGTGACACAAAAAAATGGTGGAGCTCTATCGAGAATCAAACACTTGAAAAATCACAATTGCCCAAAACTAGTACCAATCCTGAAAATGGCCAAGGCTGAGCTCAGGTACAGATCCGGCAAGGAAAATTTGCTAGGCTCTGTACACACTGAGGCTACCTGGGATCAACTCATCCATAGGGGATGGTACCTGAATTCTACCAACATCAACAAAACTATACTTGGGTATAGTCATTGTAGTCGTTATTCACTTAGCAGAGCAACAGCAGAAATTTTTTAGCATGTTCAAAATTTTTTAACATCATCAGGCATCGCTAATTTTTCGCTGACTGTGTCCTGATTACATGCTGCTGTTCTTAGCACTGCGGCACAAGTACTGATAAAAAACAAGAGGCCCATGATGGCCCTAAATGGCTCACCTGAGATAAATAGGTTGACCCAAGGAACATCTGTACCAATTTATTTTAAAATCTGGCCAGTAGTTTTGAAGAAGATGATTTTTAAAGTTTTCATATTTCTTTTCTTTTTGTTGCCATGGCAACCAGAGTTCTACATGGATCAAGTTTATTTTAGCAACTTTTGTGAAGGTTGACCCAAGGATCATACCTGCCAAGTTTAATCAAATTCTGTCCAGTGGTTTCAGAGGAGATGTTGTTTAAAGGTTTCTCTATATACATATAAGGCAAATAAGCCCCGCCCCTGGCGGCCATGTTTTTTTTCGGATCGGAATAATTTTAGCAACTTTGGTAGAGGTTGACCCAAGGAACATCTGTACCAATTTATTTTAAAATCTGGCCAGTAGTTTTGAAGAAGATGATTTTTAAAGTTTTCATTTTTTTTCTTTTTGTTGCCATGGCAACCAGAGTTCTACATGGATCAAGTTTATTTTAGCAACTTTTGTGAAGGTTGACCCAAGGATCATACCTGCCAAGTTTAATCAAATTCTGTCCAGTGGTTTCAGAGGAGATGTTGTTTAAAGGTTTCCCAATATACATATAAGGCAAATAAGCCCCGCCCCTGGCGGCCATGTTTTTTTACAGATCGGAATAATTTTAGCAACTTTGGTAGAGGTTGACCCAAGGAACATCTGTACCAATTTATTTAAAAAATCTGGCCAATAGTTTTGAAGAAGATGATTTTTAAAGTTTTCATTTTTTTTTTCTTTTTGTTGCCATGGCAACCAGAGTTCTACATGGATCAAGTTTATTTTAGCAACTTTTGTGAAGGTTGACCCAAGGATCATACCTGCCAAGTTTAATCAAATTCTGTCCAGTGGTTTCAGAGGAGATGTTGTTTAAAGGTTTCTCTATATACATATAAGGCAAATAAGCCCCGCCCCTGGCGGCCATGTTTTTTTACGGATCGGAATAATTTTAGCAACTTTGGTAGAGGTTGACCCAAGGAACATCTGTACCAAATTATTTTGAAATCTGGCAAGTAGTTTTGAAGGAGATGATTTTTAAAGTTTTCAAATTATTTTTCTTTTTGTAGCCATGGCAACCAGAGTTCTTCATGGATCAACTTTATTTTAGCAACTTTTGTAGAGCCTCACCCAAGGAACATTCCTACCAAGTTTCATTAAATTCTGTCCAACGGTTTCAGAGGAGATGTCATTTAAAGCAAATTGTTGACGACGGACGACGCACGACGACGGACGCCGGGCGATCACAAAAGCTCACCTTGAGCACTTTGTGCTCAGGTGAGCTAAAAATGCTTCCGTATAGCTCCGGCAAACCAAATCTGCCAGGTGTGACAGACCCTTAAGAAAAATCTTACCCCTTTCTTTTTGCGTTAAAGGCTTTCCTTTTATAATCTTTGAGGTATGAAAATCACAGCATGGACAAATTTTAAATATATAACAACTGAGAATAACCAAGAATGGCATCTCTCACCTGTCTTTATGGCACGTGAAGAGGTTAAAGCTGTTCTCTGCCCCGAGGAAAATGTCGTCATCAAGAATCTCAACAGCTGTCATCCAATTGGGGTTACAATCCCGCGCAATCTGTAATAAAGGTAAATGTTGGGCGACTTGAACATCTCGACTGCTTACTCATACCAACTTATAGGTGACACCTTGTTGTACTTTTTCATCTCAATAGGTAACAAGAGTGTTCTTTGGAACACGTGTGTCACCTGCTGAAGTGTGACAGAAAAAGTGTGACAGACGGACAGACAGACGATGGAAAAGTGATCCCAATGTGTAACCTCTGCTTACAGCAGGTGAAACAAAAACCATATGCTGAGTAGAAATGTTATACAGCTTAACCTCCAATCAATGTCATGTCTTTATGATAGACTTGGACTCAAACAAAACATGCAAATTTTCAAAGTAATGTTTTACAAAATTTATAAATATATCCGTGACTAGAAATATATGCAAAAGAGCAGTAATTACCCATTTTGTTTGTTTATTGGGTTTATCGTCCCATTGACAGTAGTTCAATCATTTTGAGACTGTCTACATGAGACAGATATATTGCTGCCACACTGCAGTATCACAAAGTAGACATGTGGCGTGATACCACACCCAGTCACATTTTCCTGACACCGGGCCAACCAGTCCTGAAACTACCCTTATATGCTAAGCACCAAGCAGGGAGCTACCAGTAAGATTTTTAAGACTTTGGTATGTCATGGCCGATGGGCTGAACCTATGACCTTCCAGTTCCAGGGCGGACACTATAACAACTAGCCCACCGGGACCAGTACCCCTTTTTTAATATGCTTTTATAAATACATATGATCATGATAGAACATTTTTTTTTTCTTTAAAATTTAATATCCCTAGTAACAGTCGAAAATCTAAACTCAAAAGGTTGTTGATAAGTATGTATAACGGCCAGCAGACAACTCTGCTATGGTAAAGACTGATTGATTTGTTTTAGTTTACCATCGTAGCGACAGTATTTCAGTCATATAGCGACGTCCAGCTAATTAATAACAGATGGAGGAAGACCCCGAATGCACTAAGGCATCCAGGTAGAACCACCAAGCTATGGTAAAGAGTTAAAGTCTCACCTCCTCAAATGTTCCCTCCATAGATTTGTACAAGAGGAGCGTGATTGACCTCATAAGGTCGCCCACGAGGATGAAGTCGCCCTTTGTCTTCAGGTAGAGGGCGATTATGTTGTTATAGTGACAGCATTCCAGCTTTAACTCCTTCTCAAGCGTTCGCCACTCGAACAGTCGCACCTGGGAGTGAGGACAAGTTATATATAGATTTGTATGTAGCATTTGAAGTGTCCATGCTGTCAATTGTAAATTGAAATTTAATATGACCTGAAAATCATGGATTGATTTCTGTGTAACTAGAAATATCACTTAAGGTAAAGTCCCTGTAATGGATCAGCCATGTCTTGGACCACTAAACCTCTACCAAGATAACCAAAGTACCCTAATGAAACATTAGGAAATCTTGTATATCTCCGTAAAAGGCCATGAGGTCCGAAATGTAGCGACACCTTAAGGGGATTTATATCTTTTTATGATATGGAGCAGTAATAAATGAACTGAATATTTAACAGCTTCTGTTTTGCTCTGGATAAAATGTCTCACCCTCAGTATTTCAAGTCATTTGGGAATTTTGTCTATATGAGAGAACACAGTGATGCCCCAATGACATAACAATATGAAAAGATATTAAATTTTTCAAAAACGTGACAGGAATAATTAACAGATATATATTTCCTACATAGCCCTTGCTTGACGTTTTGAAGCAAGGGAATAAATGTGTATTGAATACACAAAATGAGTGTTCTATGCTATCATTATATGCTATCACTTTTAATACACAAAACCATCTGCCAACACTTACCGTGCTGTTGACACTTGCTAACAACTTCCCATTAAAGACACACAGAGAATAAGCGGCCCCTGGAATTTCCTCCTCAGCAATTTGATTAACTTTACCTGTAAACAACAGTCAGCTGACAATAACCTAAGAACACTACTAGTGAATAGAAAATTTGCATACTTGCAATTATTACAGAAAACTGTCTTAAATTTCTGCAATATTTCACATTCTTCGTAATCAGTTTTGAGATATTGGTAATTCCGCAATCCGTATTATATTCATATAATGTGAAAGTAGAACTGACATGAAATGACGTGGCAGAATGTGACAAGCTCAAAAAGTTGTAAGACTGACTGCACTTACAAACTACATGTAGAAAACAAATCTAAGCCGTTTTGACTGGTTTTTACCTTCATTACAATGAAAGACAATTATCCGCCCTTGTTTGGGCTCGGCCTCTTCTGGATGTACCATCGCAGTGCCCACTATAAAATACGTGTTGGGGTCGTCTCCCAGTTTTCCGGAGATCAGACAGGTTGCAAACTCGCTGGGTAACAATGTGTGGGCATGTAGAACTGTGAAGATAAAACGCAGCTTTAGACTGTATTCACCATCGGAGAAACATCATGTAAGATACAACACATATTGTGACTTTGTAGCATCTTAAATCTATATTCATTGAATGCTTTTCCCTAATGAATGAGGTATTATCAGTTAAATATTAGCTACTTTGATTCTTTACAGTTTCCACATGAGTATTGGTTTTAGAGAAAAGTGCCCCACTCCCCCCCCCTTTTTTTAGAGAGAGAGAGAGAAAGAGGGAGGCAGATGGACAGATTGGTTGAGATAGACAGAAAGGAAGATAGCCATACATTTAGTTACAGAGAGTATTATTTAATGATGAAAAAAGAGAGCAAAAGCCATATAAAGACTTGAGACTGACACAGTTGACAGGGAGGATAGCTATACATTTAGTTACAGACAGAGAAAGAGCCATACACACAGAAAGAGAAGGGGCCAAAGAAAAAGAGAGAGAGAGTGAGAGAAAGAGAGAGAGTGAGGGACATACAAAGAGAGAGAGAAAGTCACACAGAAATAGAGCCATACAAAAACCTAACAATAGAGAAAGAGAAAGATATAAAGATAGAACCATACAGACAGCAAGAACCATACACATATAGACACATAACTGTGAGCCACTCCCGGCCTATCACCCTACCTTCAAATGTGTGCTGATCTATAATCAATAGAGAGTGCACCTCCACTTCCTCCCCGTACATGTGTTCACCCATCATGCTGGTTCCCGTGGAAACCATCTTGGAGTTACTGCTACTGGAGGAGGAGGCTGCGTGGGTGCTAGCGCTGGCACGACTGGGGTTAGTGGACAGTCCGTCTTGAATGTCCATCCGCATTGAGATCACGCCAAATGTCTGTGAGGATTCCTGGTATGCTATCCGCCTAAATGCAGTTTATTTATAATATAGAGTAATAAAAAAACAAGAAGACCAAATGGGGATGCCAACTTCTTCTCTTGTTTTTTTGGGGGTTTTTTAATATTGCTCTTTGATAGTAAAAAAAGTATGTGAAGTATGCCAACAACGACACCAGAGTAATGACAATACCTAGACTTTTTTTTTTTGAAAAAAAAAAAAAAAAAAAAAACTGAGCTAAAAAATCTCAACATAAAGTGAAACTGTATCATTTAAGCAGGGATAATTCTGTCTGGAAAAAATCATGAGAAAAAAAGTCTCATTTTGCCAAAATAAGTGAGAACTTAGTTAAGTCCCAATTACGACTGGTTTACAATTTTAAAAGGGACTATACTTTCTGCAGATTTCACTGAGTGTAAAAAAAAATATGCAAATCTCTCAAAATCTCTCTTAAAAAAGACCTTTTACAAATCAGGGCAAATGATTTAAACACATTAAGGTAATCCATCTAAAATAAATTTAAAATCATGGTCCTAAAATGCTTAAAAAAGAACTAAGTGCAGACGCAGCATCCATTGACTAGGAGTTATTGGGTTCTTTTGCTCTAAGTCTATAAAGGCTTGCATTTACTAAAAAATTCCCATGATCACTTGATGGACCATGATCATAATTTAATGATGGATGGATCACCTTAAGACACCTGGCACATACCTGGGCGACTCCTCCAGAGGAATTGTTCTTATATGTAGCTTCTGTATCTCGTCTATAGTTCCAATGGTCAGCGTGTTGTCATTAGCAATGGCCAAACTGAAACAGCAGGTTTATTCATTCCACTGAGCGCAAGGTCCCATAAAAAATCCAAGTATCGCTGAAGGGCGTGGGATTCATAAAGATCTACAAGTCTTTTTGTGGGTCTACACAATTTTTGTAGATCTATCACAAGAAGCCTATCAAGTTTATAGGGATATCATTACAGAGATGTTTTTCTTTCTTTATTAGGGGCCATTCACAGGTGCTTTCCCCTCTGAAAAAAATCTTTAAATTCATGCAGTTTCCCCCAAATTTGCAGATTACTCCAGGATTTTATTTCCCCAAAGAAATAAAAATGGTAATATTTTCCCCCAAAATATAATTGATTGATTGAGTTTACCGTTGCTGTGACAGTATTTTAGTCATAAAGTGACATTCAGCTAATTACAGGTGGAGGAAAACCCCGGATGCACTGAGGCATCCTGGTAGAACCACTGACCTACTGCAAGCAAGCTGGAAGGCTTCCTCACATGAAAATCCGAATGACCCTGCTAGGACTAAACCCATACGTTGTGGGGCTGAGTGAGTGTTAAAATCAGTGACCTTACCCTCTCAGCCATGGAGGTCCCCCAAAAATATGATATTAAGGCCACTCCCCAACATCTGAAAAAAAAAAGGCCTGCACTAGAAAGACTTGGATTCGAACCTGTCAGGGTAGCCTTCCGAGTTCAGGGGACACATGTGGTTGACTTCCTTCAAGTTGACATTGGAGAATACCAGCTTGTGGTTACTGGAGTAAATCACTGTGGGTCTGTCTGAGCAGGCAAACACGTTAGTGGTGGAGAGAGACTTGAACGTCCGCAGGACCGTGGGCTGGGTGCCAGCGTCACTTTTTTCTTGTCGGTCAGGTAACCTGGTGATGGAGATATTAACCCTTCACCTCATGAATATTTATGTTCCTGACTTAATGAATATTTATTGACTGAACTTTAATTGGTATATGAAACAATGAATTTTACTCTGTGTGTGGAATCTACGCTACAATACTGTATGAACAAACAGAGAATACCCTGATCCTGGGTCTGCTTGGTTAGCCACTGCGTCAAAATGAGTCTGTATGGTTGATTGATTTTTTAGTTTATTGTCGCTTCAGTATTTCAGTCATATAGCGACGTCCAGATAATTACAGGTGGAGGAAGACCCCGAAAGCACGGAGGCATCCGGGTAGAAACACCACCCTACCGAAAGCCAGCTGGAAAGCTTCCTCACATGAAAATCCGAATGACCCTTTCGGGATTTGAACCCACGCGGTGATGAGCTGATTGAGTGTTCAAGTCAGCTACTGTGTCACATGTGTCATCTGCTGAATTGTGATTGAAAAAATGTGATGGACAGACAGACGGATGGACAGACAATAGAAAAGTGGTCCCTATATGTCACCTCTGCTTACAGCAGTTGATATCTTATGATTGGGGGTGTTACAAGGTTAAATCTATACATATTGCCTGCTGAAGTACTTACCTGTATTAACATCAAGGTGAAAGTAGAACAGTGACCCGTCTCCCAGGGCACAAAGCAGGTAATGGATACCCTCAAATGTTGTCATTAAGATGGACCGAGGGATGATTTCTGAAATAGATTTCAAATATGTCTATATACTCTCTCAACATCTCTCAAACTGTGCCTCATTGACAAACTAATATTAGTTAAGCCAAAAGGACCTTTCCAGTGTCTACAGATGTATTCAGTTGGACTAACAGGCTAACCAACAGCTACACTGTGATAACAGGTAGTCAATGGTTGACATGGTTTACACAAGGGAACACACTTTTTTGTGTGTGAGCACTTACTCTTCGCTACGAATGTAAAAGTTGGGGCTAAGTTTTTACTGCTAAGCTTAAATTCAAGAAGGTGCAAAATTGAGATGTTGTTACACATAAAAAAAATTATCTGAAAGTATATTTCTCTAGAGACCTGCCATACTTACCCCCTCCCAACATCTCGACATGCAGACTCTCGAAGGACGGCAGTTTCAGAATGCGGGCTGATATGTCCGTCCAGAGACCAATGGCGCAGACAGTGGACTTGTCCTGCCCCTCCACCTGGGGCGTGATGTCAACACACGCTATCTCATGGTCCACAACTGTCGAGCTGGAAACAATACAACCAGTCTCAATAGCGAATACACATCCCCTACTTGAGAGTACTTAACAGTATTTTTATTTGTATCAAGGGAGCTATACAAGTATCATTTTTAACACTTATTTACGCTGATTGTTTAAGTTATGCTACAGTTCAAAATTGGTTTTTCAGATGTCAATGAAGCATTTACTTTTCAAATTAATATAGACTAAAAATTACAGTTACATGTTTTTATTCAAGCAGATGTATTTTTTTTCCCAAAATTATTTTCACACTTTAAAACGATAACAACTTTTGACTAGCATAGTCAAAAAAGTTTTATTTTTGCCAAAGATTGTTGAAAATTTCCGTAATGATGTCACATGACAACCCCGTACACTGTTAACAGTAGCAACCATTAAGTTCACTGAACACAAGTCAGGTATGTCACAGCTGAGGATCAAATCCATGACTTCCCGCTCCAAAGTCTGAACGCTCTAACCACTGGGCCACCGGGAACAATTAGTTTAGAGTTGTACCCATATTTACAGAGACATAACACCTTCTTTCCCAACACCCCGCCTACCTGAGCTGCCTGATGGAGCCGGCCTGTATCTCCAGCAGAAAGAGCTCGCTGCCCACGGCAACCACCACCTGCGTGTTGTTACAGCTCCCGAGACTGATATTCTTCCCCCCGGGATGCTTCCATTCCCCCACCTGTTTCTTGGACTCACCGCTCACCAGCCGCACTGAGGATGGCGTTATCTGAGGAGAACACAAGTATTTTCCTCACATTGGGTAAAACCTTCATTTTTTCAAATACATCTTAAATTTTCTTCTATTTAAACATATAACACTGAAAATAATTGTTTACTGGTTAGTTTGGGTTTAACGTCACACCAAAAGTATTTCAGTCAATTGAGGACTTTTATCTACAAAAGGCAGTTCAAGAATATGTTATAAAATCAGAAGACAAGAAAAACAAATTTCCATTATAAACCATGTTCAAGGACAGGTGCAAAACATTTTGGAAGTTGGCATAAAAAAAACAACATGATGTCTTTCTCATATAAACTTTGGTGGAGAAAGGAAATAATTCTATCCCCACAAAACTGAAAATAAAATAAATGAGATTAAGGCTACCTGTACAAGTTGTCCATGCGAGACATTGGCACACAGGAAAGTCTGCTGGTCGGAGTTGAATCCTGGCATCTCTGTCTCTTCTACCTCCTCCCCGGACAGCTGAAGCACCCTGGGGACGCAAAATAAACATCGCTACATACAGCGCACATATAGCCGAGGTCTGATATCCAATATTTTTTGTAAAGCTTCAACCCAGGCAATGCAATGCATACAAAAGCTATTTTGAATTGAAAAAAAGTAATGACAGGTTACTAAAATAGATTAAAAAAAATTTTTTTTTTCCAAAGGAGTGCGCATGAGAGAGATTTTTTCCATTCTATAGCTTAAAAGTTGTTTTCCCATTTTCTTTTTTTTCTAGGGTGGGGGGTTGTTCATTGTAAATACAGAATCTTTCTTTGAGCCTAAATATTATATATCACTGGTGCTGTTTATACACCGTATTAAAATTAAACAGTTATTTGACAATAAATTCAAGTATTTAACATAAATACACAAATTTGCTATCTACAACATTAGAAACAGATACACTTAGTCTTCGTGGTCTAAGATAAAAAATACTATACATACCTTGTTTGACCAACAAAAGATAACACAAGCATGTTGTCGAACTTCTCTGTGTTAACTCTCAATGACCAAATACCTGGAAATATAGAACAATGCTATATAAACTAGAAATATCACAGAGTTTTTATACCACACTATTTCCCTTTGACACAAAAGGGTTACACAGTTATCTGCCCCTGTCTGCTGATAGGTCTTGTTGTATTAATTTGGTTGACCATAATAATGTAGATTTTGTGGCGTTTTTTTTGGTGGTTTTTTTTTCACTAAAAGGACATTATCGCGGGTTACCACTAATTTTGTAATTCAAACAAGGAAATGCGTCTCTGCGACACTTATGACCTGCTGGCATACGTTGGTCACAACCAAATATTTTTAAAAGTTTATATCTTGATGTACATTTGTATCAAGTTTCACAATGATGTGAAGTCATCTTCATAGAAAAAAAGTTTAAACACAAAGATAAACCTGAGGCAGACCAACCAATTAAACCACGTTCAATCAACCATGAAATAAAGGTCACAGCCCAAAAACTGTTCAAAGAATTAATTATTTCATATCATGATATACATGTGTACCATGTTTCATGAAGATGTGACGTCATCTTCATAGAAAAATAGCTTAAACGCAAAGGTAAACCTGAGGTGTAACAGACGAATGAACGAACGGACACACAGACCAAAAAAATCTATATGCCCCACAATGCAGTTGGTAACTGTTGAATGAGTTGTATCATAAATACAAAGCAATCATGATCTATGAGAGAGAGAAAACATAATGAAGAATAAATACATAAAATATTGCTATTATGATGTACCTTTTATTCCAGGCAGATCGATGCTGGCATGTTCGTGTATTCCTATACCATTCCTGATAATCCTCAGGGAACCTTCCTTGAATGCACCAGAGCACGTCACCAGCTGAAAATATACATGGATAGCGTGATGTTTAGGACACATACATATATACAAGAATACCTTTTCTTTTATACAGCCACTGTGATTTTTCACTTCAACTATTTTCTAAGTAAGTTTTTCACTTAAATTCTGAAGATAAATATTTTTACTTGTGAATCTTGTTAACTGTCTACATGTATGATTGTGTTTGTGTTTATATCATGTCTATAAATGTGATACTTGGTGTTTACCCTTACTCATGTAGACTTATTTTGATGCATTGACAAACAGAGCAGACCCAGATCAGACAGCTCCTATAGGGGCTGTCTGATAAGTGTCCCCTCTGTTTGCTCATACAATACAGTAGCTCAGTTCCTACACAGTCTGTGTGGCAAAAAAAAAAGGTTCAGTTCATTAATATTCATTATATCATAAATTTGTCCGTAAATATTCATGAAGTAAAGGATTAAGATCCCTAGGGATCATGAACATGACTCCAAAATGCACTGTCTGTAAATTTCTTGGTCATATTTATGAGACCACATGTTCGGTACCTGGCCCTGCCCCTGTCTCTCCAGATCCACAACACACATGTCCACGATCGGCCCCAGGTTGGTGAACGTCTCCATCACCTGCACGTAGGATCCGGCTTCGTCCGGCTTGATATTAAGCTGTCGACATAAAACAGGTGATATGATCATTGTTACAACAAGTTACTATCTCTTATGAACACAATACTCTAGACAGTGTCAAAGTAATAAACAAGGGAATATGCCTCTGCGACACTGAAACCCTGCTGGCATACGATGGTCACAACCAAAAAATTTACTTGTATTTTTTTTAGATTTTATATCTTGATGTACAATTGTATCAAGTTTCAAGATAGTGTGAAGTCATCTTCACAGAAACAAGCACTATGTTCGAATGAATGTCGTGCAACCCCACCGGGGGGGGGGGGGGGGCCTTGACTTTGGGGGTCAGGGTCATTTGAAGGTCAAGCTAACCAGGCAGGTAGAGTTCATCAAGGTGCATGCACCGGGTGGAAGGACTTACGTGTTATGGTCAAGGTTAAAGTTTTATGACAGACAGGTCAAAAACAATATTCCCTTGCAATCTATTGATGCTTAAACGCAAATGTAAACCTGAGGTGTGATGGACGAATGGACATTCAGATAAACGATCGAATGGACGGATGCACAAACCGAAAATTTATATACTCTGCAATGCTGTTGTCGAGGCATAAAAATTCTGTTTAAAAAGAGAGCTGAAAAGAACTGCTTTACGCAATTTTCACAAACAAATATCCGTAAACCATAATTTTTTTTATTTTTTTTTTCATCAAAATATGCACCAATCTTTTGCTGAAATATGCCTCCTTACTTTTCTAAAATTATTTGAAAAATACAAATTAAACTAATATTTTTTCCCAGGTGTGGCAACTTAAGACATTGAGTATATTATACAGTAGTATATAGTACACACCTTGATCAGCTGGGAATCTCCCAGTCTACTACCGACGTACACCACACCATTGTCCAGATATGTGATACACTCCGCGATACTGGTCTGAAAATGTCACACAAAACAATGACTTTAAATATCTGACCTTACTGGGTACTAAGGACCCACTTCACTAAACTTCGTACAAAAAATCTTCGTTATTGTAAATCCAGAGATGTCAAATAATATCATTCTTGGTGACTTTTTCTTCATAAAAAGTGATGAGTTTTTATAATACACTGAAATGTGTTACCTTTCTCTATGTTTTATTGTGCAAACAAGACAATAGTAGAAACAATGTGGAACAAAATTCTTACAGCTTGTTCTTAAATGTACAGTTAAACCTATATTAGCAGTCACCTCTGAATAACAACCAACTTGTGGACAAAGGCCATTGTATGGATTCCAAGTACCGGTACTGAATTTATAGAGGTTTTAACATGGTTCAAACAAATTTTCTGAAGCAAAATTTAAGGGTTTTTACGGTCTTAAAATTCAAAACTAGGGACTTATGTAAGCCATAACTTATGCTTTAAATTTTACGGCATGAAAGGGATAAACGTAGATTTTTTAACAATTTGATAAACACTTTTTTATGATCAATACTGAAATTTCAAATTAAAAGTTTTTTCAAGACCTTTCATTTAATCTTAAGGGGTTTTCAAGGGCTTACAAGGCAAAATGTGATTTTCAAGGTTTTTTCAAGGCAGACATCAAATTCAAGAGATTTACAAGACCCGTGTGAACCATGTCTAACCTCTGAATAATGGCCAACTCCAGATAAAGGCCATTTTTCAGTTTTCCCTGAACGGCCTTTGTTCACAGGTTTTACCGTATATCTTTCAAAACCGACAAAGGCATTGCAATAACTCTCTATCCATTTTATTTCACACCATGACAAGCTACTCACTTCTCCGAGCAGTTCCACCTTCAGATCTTTGATCGTGGCCGAGCCATCCATCTTCTCTTCCTTCTCCAGCAGTAACATAAACAGTCGCCCGTTCATGTCGCCCAGCAGGTAGCGGGAACCATTAGCGTCCACCTTCCCGCAGCAGGTGATCGTACTTTGCTACACAATACAATAAAATATCAAAATCATAATTCAACAAGAGCCCTGGTTATCACAAAATATGCCAGTCCTACAATATTATCAACAGTGATTTTCTTTTGATAAATTTACCACTTTTACAAGTGGTTTCCCCTAGCCAAAAAAAAAGCTCTTTTTTTTCCTCAATAGAAATAATTCATGGAATTTTAATTAAATTTGTATTTATTCTCATAATTTTAATGTTGATCTGAAACTTTCTTGACATACACCACCTATAATTAGGTAATTGTTTTGTTAATTAAAAAACATTTTCATTATCTTATGATTTCCCAATTTTTTTATTTATAATGCTAATTATCTCAATAAAAAAGCCACAGATTGTAAATATTGCAATTTTTCATCAACTCAAGAGACATAACTATCTATTTATAAAAGCTGTATAAAGATAATACCTTAATGGCAGGAGGGGCTATAGGTATAAACTGGTCTCCTTTGTGATAAGTAATGGACTCCTGGCCTATAATGAGGGCCCCACCATATGGGGCTGGCACTGTAAATTAAAAACAGGTCAACAAGGGAATGAAGCAGTCTTAACACAAGTTTCCCAAACATTTCAATATTTAATTTAAACTTATTAGTTTATGTCAATTGGAATGCAAATTATGTTCATTAATTATATTACTTATATTAATTCCTCTCAACTGTTCCTGGGTTGGACCAGTACTTTGAGCCTGGGAAGGCCATGAAAATTCCTTGCTCTCAACAGGTTTTGAACCCACAATGATTGGATCTGCAGTAGTGTATGTTACCACTGAACCATGGCACCTTTTGTTTCAATATCTAATTTTGGTGATACTAACAATGATTATATTAACAGCTACAGAATATTAACCCTTTACCTCATGAATATTCATACATGTTTATCTTTAAGACAACATGAATATTATGAATATTAATTTACAAACTTTATTTTGCTTTGGATGCTATGGTCCTATGTTGTTTTTTTTTCACATGCAGACAGTGTAGACTTGACTTGACTATTTCAGTTTATCATTGCTTCGACAGTATTTCTGTAATATAGCCACGTCCAGCTAATTACAGGTGGAGGAAGACCCAGAATGCACGGAGACATCCGGGTAGAACCACCGACCTACTGCAAGCCAGCTGGAAGGCTTCCTCACATGAAAATACGAATGACCCTGCCAGGATTCGAACCCACGTGGTGAGGGGCTGAGTGAGTGTTAAAGCCAGCGACTTTACCCTCTCGGCCACGGAGGCCCCAAGACTGTGTAGAATCTGAGCTACAATACTTAATAGCAAAGACGGGAAGAAGCTATTTGATCTGGGTCTGCTCTTTTTACCAAGACGCCAAAACAGGTCTAATTGAGAAAGGTTTAAACATTTTCCAGTATGAAGTTCATTTGACTCATCAGTTTGGAATATTTTCCCCTACATAATGCATAATTTGTTTTAGTTTGCTTGAATTTATCATCCCACTGACCAATGACCTTCCAATTACAGACTTGAGTTTCTAAGCATTAGCCAAAGAGACCAACAGAAATACAGGTATGTTATTTTTTTCACCAATACGGCTGATATGATTTGCTTGAAGCATACCATGATAATAGCAATTCATAAAGAGAGTATTGCAATACATATAGATTTATATATAGCCATATATATTCATTCCATTATTAGGGGCTATTTCAAATAATGTCTTGTTTCGATGAAATAAGAAACTGAACAAACAACATATATTTCTATATGCTCTGAAATCAAGCACGCCGAGTTTCTAGAGTTGTTTAGAATTACCTCCCCTGACATGGATTTGACCTCTGAGACTCCTTTATCAGATGCTCTAAGGAGATTACTTTCAATTTAATCTTTGACTTAAGATGACAGCAAGCAAAAATGCATAGGATATCAGAAAAAAATGTTGCATTCATTTTGTATTGAAGTACAATATAGACTAAGTATAACAATATAAAGGTATACTGCCACAACCCTATTCACCTACCGGCTATAAGCATGCTAGACTCTGTTTCTACATTATCCTGTTTCCAGGGCCCCTTGTTGAACTCCTTGTCCCTCAGTGAGATCTCGTACGTCTTCACATGGCGACCATGCTGATCCTGGAATAATAATAAAAGTTCTGCAAGTGACTTAAGTTTTAAGAACCTTTCTAGTCTTAAGTGTCGCCATTATCCATAGTTAGGAGAACATCCTTCCATCTTCACATCTCTTAACAAGAGCTGTCAGAGGACAGCACGCTCGACTATTCAAAATGCTTGTTGGTAAATCAAAGGAAATCTATATCAATTCTTGCCCTTCACATACCCTGTATATAATAATAGTCTGATACCCCTTAATATTTTTATGAAGTCTAAAATCAATCCCATGCCTAGTTACTGAGACATAAGCATAATAGTAGCTTGAATGCAAAAATTTAACAAAAATTCAAAGTTAAAAGGGGGCCATAATTTTTAATATACTCCATTAAGTGTTATCTTCCTTTAAAGTATGATACCCCTAAACATGTTTCAAATCAATCACATGCCTGGATACTGAAAAATAAGCATGAGAGTATCTTGCATGCAAAACTTTAACCAAAATTTCTAAGTTAAAAAGGGATCATAATTTAAATTCAGTCAAGAGTTATCTACCTTGGTTGTCTGATGCACCTGAACATATTTATGAACTTTCAAGTCAATACCATAAATGTTTATTGAGATATAAGGTTGATAGTAACTTGCACGCAAAACTTAACCAAAAGCTGCAACGCTGATGCCGAGGCAAGGTCAACTACAATAGCTCTCATATTCTTCGAACAGTCAAGCTAAAAAGTTAGCTGTGCAGGTTGTGTAAACCACAAAAGAAAAGTAAAACTGAAAAAAAAAAAAATTCTTCCGAATAGAAAGCTTGTGACGTATGAAAGAGAACAGAAAGTTAAAACAGTTTATCCTTCATTCAGGACTAGGCCAGCTGTGTCTAACATTCTGATGTGCGTTTGCCTAAACCACTGGTCAAAGGTATTTTAAATTAAATTTCATTTTATATCACTTGGGAAACTAAGTTCTTACAACTTATACTAATCCATCTCGTGCACAGTTCCTGGGTTGGACCAGTACTTTGCACCTGGGAAGACCTTGAAAAATTCTTTCCCCCTTACAGAATTTGAACCATTGACCTTAACATCAATAAAAGCACTAGACAATGGCACCTTTTACCTTTAAATATTTTAATACAGCCTTTCTCATGAAACAAAAGAAAAAAGATTTTTACTCTCAAACTGTCTAAATGACCCCAAAATTCATCAAAATGTATATCTTAATGTACATATCAAATATCATACCCAAATTTACATATATCTAAGAAAATCCCTGCAATCCAGTCAATATTTCAGGAAGCAGGCTACATACCTGGTGTACAAGGATCAGGGTGGGTGTGGTACAATCGTGCAGGAACTTTATGTCGATCACTGTCAACTCCTCCAACCTACAAAAACAGGACACCATGTTACAAGAAGAATTTCTTCCCAGGGTCATAATTTGAGACAATGCTTCACACCAAATATCTATGCTCTAGGTCCTACAGTTTGCATATTTCAAATCTATTTTTAGCTTCTGTTACCTACTTTTTCAACCAATCAAAACAATTTGATCAATTTTGATGGAGGGCCTCATAAGGATCATTCCTGTAAATTTTCGTCAAAATCAATTCAGCGGTTTAGGAGGAGATGCTGTTTAAAGGAAATTGTTGATGACGGATGAACACACGGTTGGCACGGACAATGGACACCAGACACAGATAGCTCAGGTAGCTAAAAAGGGGTAGGATGAAAAACAACAATGTGCATGTATACATCTTATATAGCCCTCATTTCACTTTTTTTAAGCAGAGTCAATAATTTAACCTCAACCTCACCCAAAATATCGTATTTCTTCCCAACAGGAGTTACCAATAACATTACCTCACATTAAAGGCCTTCAGTTCTTTATTGTCTCTGTCCAGCGGAATGACCTTGAAAAGTCCGTCATATAAACGCAGTCCTATTACCCGACACTGGGGGTCAATTATGCCAATAATACCTGTCTCTGAGGGGCGTCCAATACGATCCTTCAACAAAAAGCAATATGTTTAGTTTGTTATTTAAATAAGTAATATCTGATGAGGATTGAAGTGCAGTAACATGGAAGAGGCTGAAAAAATAGTTTATTGGTTAATGGAGTTATTGCAAAAATCTCAGAACATAGAAACTGTTAATTTAGTATTTTTTAGCAATTCAAGAGCCGTAGTTTTGGATTGTCTGGGATCAAGATATTGTGCCAATATAAGTTTGATAAAGATCAAATCACCTTTGTCAGAGATAGTGAATTCTGCAGTTTTTGTCAGTTCAAGGGCAATTACTCTGGAACATCAGGGACTTTCTGGCTGGTTATCAATCTTGGCCAAGATAATGTGCCAATATATATCATGACCAAGTTTGGTAAATTTCAGTTCAAATATTTTAGAGACCCGACCCTGTTAATTTTGCAATAGCCCATCACTCGACAGACGTATAAAAATGTAATAAACTGCATGCATTTAACTATAAATTGTAAATCAAACATACACTTTGTGACCAAGTTTAGTAAATACTGGTTCACTTTGAAAATATCCTTGATCTCAAACTTACCTGTACATTGCGATGTGCTCGAGTTATAATCTCAATGTTATCTTTATCTCAAACTTACCTGTACATTGCCGTGTGCTCGAGTTATAATCTCAATGTTCTCTCCATCCTGCTGACATTCCAAGATCATAGCATTGTACTTTGCCGTCAGAACAAACATTAAGTCTTTAGCCTCACCCTGAAACAAGTTCATATTTTGTAGAAAACACACATTTATATCATCATATATATGACTCACCCAAGGGATTTTCAGAATGTATTTTTATGTCAATTGCAGTGTTTCTTTAAGAATAAGAGAAGGCTAATTTTAAATTGCGGGAGTCAGTGGGGTCTGGGGGTCCTATATTTAACTGTGTGGTTTTTTTCTTTATTTTCTTTGAATTATTCCCATTTTCTTTTTATAATTTGGCAAATTTCAGTCGGCCAGGAAAGGATTTAAAGCGGTCAAATCTGCTGCCAGCCACCTCTTAAGGAAAACCTGCAACTGGGAGAAAAGGTGTTGTATAAGCAAACAGAGAACTGTCTGATCTTGGTAGGCTCTTTTTGCCAAAGCATCAAAACAGGTCTATATACATGAGATAAAGCGATAATGTCAAATATATTATTATCTGTAAACACAACTCATTTTCTGACTTACCGGAGGCCTGAAGAGCTCAAGGACTGATATCCGTCCATAAATGCCAACTTCTTTGATTGGTCGAAGCCCCTCAGGTGTGACAACATATATCTCCAGTCGTGTGTTCTTTGCGATGATCAGATTCAAGTCATCATTGGATGTAAAGTTACCTAAAACATCCAGAGAAAGGTATAATATTTAGGAGACCGACTATGAGGTAATAATTATTAATTTCAAAAAGTTTTCATATTTTAGTCTGTTTTGTAACATGACTTTTTTACAACCTAATAAAGACACTGACATAGGTCTACCAATTTTTAAACCATTTACAAACATTCAGGATATTATTTAATGATGATCCTAATATTTTGTTAGTATTATACGAGGGATTTAAATCATCTGTTCATTTGTTACATGAGGTACATTATGCTGTTTAATAGAGTGAAAGCAGAACAAGATATTGTTTCTTCAGATAATATATCACCAACCAAACATAATTATGCCAACACCATTCTTTTAAAACAAGTGTTGACTGGAAATGACGGCAACAAAAGAAACTGCAGAAATGTCAGTATAGGAATTGTTTTAATTTGTTGAGTTTAACGTCCTGCCAACAATATTTAAGTCATTTGGAAACTATGTCTGTTTGAGACAGATACAGAGCTGCCATTTTCTGGCCATTTGGGGAAAATTACTATTTTGGAATTGGGAATTTTTTCGTGCAAAATATAAACTATTTGGGAAGAATACACTAAATAAGCTATTTTTTAATCTTTTTTTGTGATATAGATATTTTGCATTATTTTATCATGAAAAAAGATTAAAAAAAAATAAATCATTTTTAACTTAAAATTATATAATCTATTTTCATTTATCATTCTGTGTGCACTCAATTAAAAAGACTTAACTATTTGAGTTTACTGTCGCTTCAACAGTATTTTAGTCATATAGCGACTAATTACAGGAAGACCCACAATGCACGGAGGCATCCGGGTAGAACCATGACTTACCGCAAGCCAGCTGGAAGGCTTCCTCACATGAAAATCCGAATGACCCTGCTGGGATTCAAACCTACGTGGTAAGGGGCTGAGTGAGTGTTAAAGTCAGCAACTTTACCCTCTCAGCCACGGAGGCCCCCCAATTAAAAAGAAATGTTCCAATCATGTATTATGACAGCATTCTCACTCATTTTGTGTGCAGTCAATTTTTCAAAAGTGAAAGAAAAGCCGAAAAAACCAATGACATTTTGAATAGCAATAAATTTCTCACTACTGTTTATATATGTGGTTTGAAAAAGGTGTGCATCTACGCTGTAAATACTAAAGATACTCAGGGATCAAATTTAGTTTTTTGGGCCACTGGCAAAAAAATGCCAGTCCAATAATTTGTTACTGGCTAAACCCCAGTTAGTACTAGCAGTTTTAAAGAACGACCATTTTACATAGCCCGCATTGGTAAAATAGGATAAAAGAATAACAACATCAACTCTCCTTAATGTTTTGTTTTAAGAAATCTTAGTTATTGTCATGAAAACATATACATAATAGTCAATTGATTTTTATGATTTTGTATATTTAATTACAACACAACTGCCAATGTATCATGATAACTTATGCATTTTGTTTCTAACTAAAATAAAATGAATTAATGGTAAACATTAGTGTTGTATAAGCAAAAACTGTTAAAGAACATAGTACCAAGAGATCTCTAGATTGATCACCCTAAGCATTTTATGATTTATACTCTGGCATAAATTAGGACACATTTACAGTGAACACAGAATTAAAATACAAATCAATGTAGCAGTGCAGCTCTGGAATTACCATGGTACAGCCCTGCAATTGACTATCAACTCCTGTCAAAATTGAAAAATAGGGCAGGGGTTCCCCTAGGGCAGAGCCCATTGAATACACCTATTGTGTGCAAGACCCTCCCAAGATGGTTGGACAAGACAGAAAATTTAAAAAAGATGAGTAAGCTGGGGCCAATTCCATTTATAAATATTTAATTAATATAGAATTTTGCTTACTCATTGGCAGAACGTGTCAAAATCTAAAATAAAGTCACTCACACTAGATGTTTTATCCCTTGAGTGCTACTTACATACAGCACACCATAACTGTGTGACTAAATGTCCATCGTCCGACATTTCATACTCGAGACTGATATTTAATTCTCGTTCCCACTTTTTGACGGTTTTGATTGATGCTGTGACATATCGTGGGGAAGGGCAAGAAGAAATCGATTTTAAATTAACTGAAGGCACCTTCGATGCGCTGGCCCCATCGCTCGATCCTTCACTTTTTCTTTTGAAGAACGATGATATCATTCTAATGCTGACAGACGATAATACGCGTTGTTAAACGCTTGAAAAGCTGTCGAAAATATTTACGGAAAGCTTCCAGACAACATTGAAAATACAAACTTCTCTGCAGTTGATCTCCCTTGCACGCTGACGTAGCAGAAAGACTGTAAAGGGAAATAACTACTGCGATTGCAGAACAAAACGTTTTGAGGACTCGGACACGGACAAAAACAACTAAATTTCTCCGATGCTTTTGCAAAACGGAATTTTTGAAATGGACTCGCACATTTTTGCAAGTACTTCATTTCGGCACTCGCATTCTGAAAGAATTACTCGAACTTTGCGAGTTAGCGAGTGTTAAATTTGATCCCTGATACTATGCAAATTATCAAAAATTTGTCTTTATAGCTTATATTCACAAAATATATGCATTACCATTAACTATATCCAAAACAAGTTTGGCAATTCACCTACCTGAAATTTTGTAGTTAATTTGCAAGCTTTAATGCAAAATTAGAAAATACATGATTTATACTGAGAAAAGTTCTTTTGAGTAGATCTAGTCAAGATTCTTTTTTCTTTCTCCTACTCTAATGCCAATTAGATTTGTTGGTGATGTTTTGCGGTTTCGTGAATTTCACATCATTTGCTTTCTAGATGCTATTTCCTTAATATTTTTACATCTATCTCTAGTGTTTGCTCACATCCATTTGAATTTCAAAGTAATTCAACCTCAGATTAATTGTGATTTTTGCATATTAAATTATTTAAACAATGGTAGGTCAATCGCCACGGCAATCAATGCAGACGACTCGGCAAAATTGAATCAATGAAAGTAGCCGGATTGGGATTTTTTTAAACCAGAATTGGGATTTTTAAATAGAATTTGGAAAACAAATATGATTTCTTATGGTGAATGGGTCCGTTTACCGGACCCGTGGATATGCTAGAAAAAGGCCTGTGCCACACTACAGTATATATACCACACGTTGTCACATTATCCTGACAACGGGCCAACCAAACCTTAAACAATGCTTATATGCTGAGCACCAAACAAGAGAGCTATACCAGTACCATTTTCATGACTTTGGTATGTCGCCGCCAGGGATTGAACCCACAACATCCTGATTGCAGGGTAGACTCTCTTACCACACAGCTACCAGAACTGGTAGGAGTGGAATTACTCTGACACATATATCCACTGATAAAGTAAACTCAAACTAAGAACTCACTGTAAACATTAATTTTGCTAACCCTGTGCTTCAATAAGAACCATGCTCAAAAGTCATATTCAGGAAGAAGGTAATTAACCTTGACAACTACCCTCAACAAAAATGTGACATGATTAACTAAGATATCATTGCCATTAAAAAGGAATTTTCATGTTAACTTGTGAACGGTACTTTTTCAACTGCACATGCGTTCCATTTTTTTCCTTGCTTCATCACCCCACCCGCAACAAAAGCACGAGTTTTTAAGTATTTAGAGAGACAGTTCCGCATGTCATTAAGTCATAAACATAAATAACTTTACCTGTTACACATGCATTCACGGCTGTCGGTTTGTGAGCTGTGACGACGTAATTATAAGCCATTTTATTGTCGAAAAATAAAGAAAATAATATAACATTTAGAAATTCATCTCAGTGACAAAGGCGCTCGCTTTGCTTTTGAACGGAGATAATCAAGCGTTTACTCACACAGAGCAATCGGCATCCTTCGGCTGATTTCGTAATATTTCGCGGGAAACCCCCCCCCCCTTTAAAAATTGATTAAATACTCCATCCATTATTAAGTCATTCCTGATCCAAAATTTTTATATGAAGATATATCTTACTGAATTGTTATTGACGAAAGAAATCAATTTTAAGCAAATTAATCTAATTTGAGAATATCTTGGAACTAGTCTTCCAACGCTGGTATTTTAATATTCCAGCAAATTTAAAAAACACTAGATCTACTAAATCTCAATAAATTTCCTTGTCCTTATCTATTTTTATTTTTGTTTTACCTCACCAAAACTGATCCTCTACACCGCACATTCTTTATTTTTAGACTCTATTTTTTCTTCCATTCTTTCTTTCTTTTTTTCTTTGCAGGGACACTATATAACCTCTGATTTACCTTATGGAGGAAAAGCTTTATCTAATGCTGCCGATTCCATTTCAATTTAAAAACAAAACATGTTTTACCTATCTAGATCTATATAGATCTGATAGCGTATGTCATTAATTAAGCCAGGCTGATTAGGCGTAATAAAAAAGTACTTGTTTCCCCAAAAACCCGACCGACTTTATTTTTTTTGGTACCGACCCTTAACATTTTTTTTAAGCATTCGGGCAATTACGATTGCAAAACGCTGTTTTTAATCAAATCCTAGAAACAAAATAAGATTAAAATGGAAAAAAAAGTTAAAAAAAAAAGAAAAGTTTAGCCGACCTACCGATCCTATTGTTTTGTTGTTTTTGTTTTGTTGTTGTTGTTTTATTCCAGAGATGTTAGTGGAAACAAACAACTTTTTTTTTCGCCTTATGAAGCACGGGCGAACATAACATTATATGAATTTACATTGATTAGCTATCTCCCGTAATTGTTCCGAGAGCCTACTAAAGTCACGAAGCTACATTAAATCATACACTAGGTATTTTCACATCAAAAATTTATAAATAAAAGCGTTTAAAATATTTATACTCTAAAAAAAAAAAAAAAAAAAAAAAAAAAAAGGGAGGGGGGAGTCTGCCGTCGGGCATTTTACAGGACATTTATCCAAATGTAAATGCTTTGAAAATTATATGAATAGATCTATAGCGGTATGGGTAAGTGTTACAGAAGTTATATAGCCATATCGATTTCGTGACTCTTGTTTGTATATAGTCTGTACATAGAATTCGTCTTCAAAGTAGATCTATACAGACACACAGGGGAGAATAAATGAGTTCTGAGCTTTAATCAGATTTTCAAATTTTAAAAATCTGCCTTTTTATGCGCACGTGTGTCATGGGCGCTACGTTACAGCGCAGATCCGTGTTCCAGTAACGATAACTCTTTCTGAACCGCTGTTGGATAAAGCTGTTGCGGTTGGTTAGCGGTAAACTGTAATCAATCAAAATTGGTAGGAATACTTCCCTTTAAATACACTGACACCGGTGTTTTTGACGTTTAAGTTACTTTAATCAACAATGGCTACAGTAAATATGTCGCGAATTGCACTTATATTCTGCACGCAATGTGTGTTTGTGTATTCTTTGACAGTGTCATGGGATTTCGCGGTGTCAAAATATTTTCATATTTTAACGAATTTTGAAAATAATGAGATTCTTCGAGTGCATTTCTTACTTTCGATATATCAAGCTTTACCGAAATATTTAGTTTACCAAATACCTTTTAAAATAAAGGTTACATTTCTAATTCTCTTCATAAAAATTTGGAGTTACCATTTTTCCTAATCACGGTTATCCCCACTTTTAAATTGTTTTAGTTCATTATTGCTTATGCATGTGTTCTGTGAAATGTTGCAAAAATTAAAAATAAATCTGCTTTATTATTCAGAAAAGATGGCTTTTGAATTTGGCTATCAGAACTTTGGAGATGATGACGATGAAAATGAAGAATTTGGCGAAAGGGTAAGATTCCCAAAGTTGCATTTTTTTTTAAACTTATTTATTTTTATGGCGATATAGAATCAAGTTCTTATACTTAACCCTCTCAACATTCCCTAGATTGGACCAGTGCTTTGCCCCGACCAGGTTTTGAACTTGGGGCCTTCGGATCCACAGGACATGTATGTTACCACTGGACCACGGCACCCTTTTAACAATGTGACTAGGTGTGGTTTTGTGCCACTTGTCCATATCACACTGAGGCGTCACTATAGATGGCTGAAATACTGTCTTTGCTACAAACACACACATTCAAAGCTTGATTATTTATTTATTCTGTACCACATTTTTGTAGATGTACGGACTGCGAGATGGGCTTATTCTGCTGGTGGACTGCACTAAGCCCATGTTTGACGTTGATGATGAGGAGGAAGAGAGCCGTTTCCAGCTGTGTACTAAGGTAGCGTCCATTATATGACCATCATGATCAATACAAGGCAGCTGTATTATAACCCATTGTATAGCATACATGCCATATTTTCAGTATGTCTCCCAGGGAGATTTTGAAATTTTCACAGGGAGATTTGGGGTCCAGCCAGGGAGATTTTACGACACATATCGAAGAGACGTTCTTAATAAAAAAAAATAAAAAATACACATTTGATTACCCCTTCATTAAATTCATTAACAGTTTATATACTGTTTATTGCATTTAATGAAAATACCATATGAAATTTATATGTAAAAAAAATATGAAATTTATTAATAAATCTAATTCAAATAGAAACTTAACTTTCCACAAGCACTGTTTTACATTAAATGCAACACTAACTTATAACAAATTGGAGAACATGCCATTTACATCAAACACATTTAAATTGATACAGTATCTTTGATTTATTGAATGATTTCTGATCATAAGGTTTTAATTAATGGGGATGAATAAAAATAAAAAGTTGGATCATATTTTTACTAATACTTTCACCTTCCGTCTGTGTATTTTTTTTTTTTCTGAATTAAATTGCTTTTAGCTAAAATATTACTTAGCTTAAAATATTTATCGTGTACGGTATGGTGGTATGAAGTGGTTACCCAACTCTTCCGATCATGACATCTCACTATAGTAAATTACTCAGCAGACGATATCCCTTGTTTATCAAGTCATTTTCGGTGTGAAAATTGCAATTCATTTGCAATTTATCGCTAGCTGAGGTGTACTTTCTATGATGTGTCAATATGATGAGTTTTGTTAAGATTTAAATGATTGGTAAACAGTTGATCTAATTATCATTTATTGTTTACACTTCCGGTAAGTAAGGATTAGCTATTCTCCGGGTTTTTTAATTTTTTTTACAGTGTACCATCCTAACCTTACTCATTCTAGCTTTAGTATTGCCTTGATAGCTGCTAATTATCTGACGATAATTGTTTCAACTGATAGAGTGTCCAGTCTGCTACCTGTCTGAATTATACAATTTGATTGGATAAGGACAATCACACATTGCTTGTGGCTGTACAGCACACTGGTCAGGATTGATACTAACACATGTTCTTATGTAATCTTCCTAATGCTGTATCATAGCTCGGTAATAAAATGGATTATACTGAGTTCAAAGGGAAACCAGTTTGATTTAAGTCAGACCGGGAGATTTTAACCTCCCGGCGGGAGATCGGGAGACAAGTCGAAATCCCGGGAGATTTAATCTCCCGCCGGGAGATATGGCATGTATGGTATAGGGACCAAGTTTAGAAACAGCATAATAGTGAACCGCACTGTATGTCATTGATTGTAAAGGAGAGACCTTGTGCCAGTCATATTAAAACTGAAAATGTTTAATCAAAATTTTCAAAAATGTTACCTTAAAATAATATATAATAAATAATTAAACACAAAATAACTTTTATTATACATGTATATTGTTCTTATTTTCTCCTAACAAGGTCCCATTCTTTCATAGGTATGCATGACAACACTACAGAACAAGATAATCAGCAGTGAGAAAGATTTAGTTGGCATTGTATTCTTTGGAACAGTAAGTTGTATTCTATTTCACTTCATCACTTTATGATGATTAAATTTTGTATTTTTAGCTTAAATATTGGAAGAATAAGCAGAGTATCCTACTCACCTGAACATCATTGAGCATCATTGTAATTTGTGAAGTTTTACACACAACTTATTATCATGCATATATCTTAGTATCCAGCTATGCTTTTTGATTTAATGCTTCATTATGGTTTTCAGGGGCATGAAGCAAACAAGTTGGATAACTCTTGACCAAATTTAAAGCAACTTATGATCCTTTTTGGACTTAAAAATTATGGTTAAATTTTTGGAATTTTTTTTTTCTATTTAGGTTTATGAGTTACTTTGATATTTTTCTTATTTATTGAACATTTAAAAAAATACCTTTACAGTTGTTTCACAAATTTTCTTTCCTACCAATGTTTGAAGACCCTTTTGAAAATATTTAGTTTCAAAATATATCAACAACTCTTTCAGAAAAATATATAATTAATATTTGAAATAGACACAAATTGTAAATTGAAAAAATACCATAGAATTTTGCAATTGTTCTTTTGTAAGTGACTTTCTTTACTAAAATATTCTTTTCTTTCTATTTCAGGATAAAAGTCAAAATTCAAATGACTTCAGACACATATACATTTATCAGGTAGGTATTAAATGAGTAGTCAGTAACATTGGTATGTTCATGATACATAATTGTCCTTACCAAATAAATCGGGCATGATTTCTAAATTATTCATTAACAAAAGAAAGATAATGTTGTTAGTGACAGAACATACTTTCATGGCCTTTAGATGTGGATCCCTACTTACTTCTTTGTAAATTGAAACCACATTAATTAACCTAGTTTGTTGTTATTGCAAAATCCGGGACACAAAAATTAAACTGTTTTAAGAGTAATGAGATTAAGGCATCATGCCTTTTTGTTAATCCCTTCAGACTTACTTTGATGTAATGACAAACAGAGCAGACCCAGATAAAAAATCACATTGTTTCATAAGCTGTTTAAAGTTCCAGTAAATAAATATTCATCAGATCACATATTTGAACATGAATATTCATGAAGTAAAGGGTTTAAACTAATGGACAATCTTTTAATGACTCTTAACAAAATAGTAAAATGATTTTTCTTTCTTTTGTTAAATGATTTTCAATTCTTTGCAGGAGCTGGATCAACCTGGTGCTCCAAGAATCAAAGATCTAGAAGACATGTGTAAAGGTATGTTGGAGATTTCTGTGAAAGGAATGAAATGTATATTTATCTCTTTCATATCACATTTTCATTTCAACTCTTTTAATTAACATTTTGGCCAAAGGCCTTTGTCAAAATATAAACTCTCAGCTCAGCACAAAACAGTCGTAACTTGTTCTTTAGTACATATTAGTTACAACCGTTTTGCGCTGAGCCCTCGGATTGTTAACACTACGTAATTGCGTATTCCCACAACCATAACATAAAAGACAAAGAGTTGAAACGGAAATATGTTTTGAAGTTACTCTCCCTACAGAAAAACAAGGAAAATTCTTTCATATCAGTCAGTGATGTTCCGATTGTCGCTAGTCACCGACAATCGTTACTTTACGAAGAGCGATAATAATCGATTTACATATGTCGGTTTGCGATGTCGTAGTAAAATTTTATACCATACCATATCATGTATTGTTGGTCTTTTTTTTGACCCTGGTTTCCAAGTTTTTAATATCCCCTTTCAAACAATAAGGCAAAAAAGTATAACCTATTAGTTGCTCCAGCGTTATAAAGCTAAAACTGTGTCGAAAACTACTTCATGAAGCTCATGCCACTGTGTATAATTAAGTGCCTTGCTTGAATTTTACTTCTGGTTCAAGCGATCATCGATTACACCCCATCTGATTGAATCGATAATCGATTGTGACAAAAATCAGCCATTTACTATCACTAATATGCGTCAACATGTTTCAGATCCTTGAATTTGTTAATAGCAGTCTGTCATTCAAAATATGTACATCAATTTATTTCAACCAATCATTTCAGGATGTTTTGTGTGTATTTACATGCAGAGCTGTTATCCAATGAAACCCCAGGGTGACATTTGCTTTTCTTGCATTCACTTTTATTTCAATACACACGCCTGCAACAAATCTTCGGAGCATAGTCAAAGTATTGGTAAGCATCGGAGTAATCGATTGCGCTGTCTTACACACAGCTCTTGCCTTTCATTGTAGAGACTTACAAGACATTCACAGTGGACTATGGACACAGTC